>VXBS01008578.1:189383-194383 GCA_013400255.1 Sitta europaea
TTTGCTCTGTCCAAAAATCTTACTGCACTTTGGGCAGAAGAAAATAGGAATGAAAAAAGGGTCGTGAGGGACTCACCAGATGGGAACAGCAGAGAAAAAATGTCAGGCTGAAAGCTCTGTGCAAAGGAAGGAACAAGAGGAAATGCAGGTTCAGATGACCAGATACCAAATGCCTCTGCTGTTAACTTGTGAGTCTTCTTGCATGAGGGGCAAGCAGTGGCTCTATTACCCCAGAAGACATCAGAAAATGGTTTCTGCTTTGTAGAATATATCCTATTTTAGCTCCACTGCAGATGTTATTATATATTGTATTAGTTTGTTTGGTGGTTTTTTTTGTTTTTTGGTTTTTTTCTTGTTGTTGTTTTTCGCTTGTTTGTTTGTTTTTTCCCTGGTTTTCCTTTTCCAGGGGCAGCCCCCGTTGNTTATTTCCAGAACCCAGAGAATGTATCAGTTATTAGAGGAATAGGTCCTGGACCCCGGTCGGGTTGAAGACCTGGTGTCTCTGGGATTGCCAACCCAAAATGAACGGTTGTGTAACACCAGCAGTGCTTCCCAAGCATGTGCCAGGTGCTGTTTGCCCCGAAATCTTCCAGCAGCACAGGGCAGGCACTGGAAATCAGCATCTCCTGCAGCAGGAGGGGTGCCAGGAGCTGCGATCCCCAGCCCTTCCCCCAGGTGTTGCAGGCAGCCTCAAATCCCCAGGCTCTCCCTCAGACACACTGTTGAAAACAGACCTGGGAAGGCAGAGAGTGACTTTCCCCACTTCTGCGGCTTCAATATATCTTCAAACCAAATCTGCTTTCTTGCATGCCAATTTTTAGCCTGGAGCCAGGTATTAGAGCTGAGTGATAAATCCCTGAAAGGGTGATCACAATAGAAACTCTGACAGACACTTAACACTACTGGTACCAACTCCGGGAGCTCAGGATATATTTTTCTCCTGATTAGGTGTTGGCTGTGCATTTGTACAGGCTCCATAAGCACAAAATGTATGTAGGACACACTGCAAAACTGCAAATCTGTGACTGATTTGTGACCTTTGGGGAAGCGACTTTTTCTTTGTACTTTGTTTTTAAAGGTATCATAACCGCTAAACACAGCTTTCACAATTGAACATTGTTTTTAAATTGAGCAAAAAACTGGCATTTGAACAGTGACGACTTGATAACCAGAACATTCCCTCTCCCAAGTCATAGACTAAGCTATAATACAGCAACTGGGACTTGAACTATGATGGGTTTCAGTATTAGTGTTTGTAAGATTTGTCACTGTCACATCTCGCTAACACTCAGAGCATCTCATTTTCTAAATATAATGTATCACTGTTTAGTGGCTAAAAATGCAAATTACAAAAAATCTAATTACGTTCAAGAAACTGAAAAAACCCCTCTCTGATCCCTGAATCCCTCGGAACACACATGACTTGATGTAGGGCTTTCCCAACTAAGCACAACAACAGTGCACAGCAAACCTGTGGGACAGCAGCATCAATCGCCAGAGCACACATTCCCTGCTCTGCACAAATCCCACAGATTTCCAAAAGCATCTTTGACTTGGATTCAAGTGATAAAACACGTGAACTTATCCAAAGGAGTAAGAAAAATACCTTCTTAGAGCTGATTTTGGATGCTCAAGCTTTAGCCTCTATTTTTCTTGCCTCTTTTTTCCCCCCACTAATAAGACTTCTGGTATCAAAGGAACAAAAGCAAATATTCAGAATTTAAAACTATCTTGTTAAACTTCAAGCTGTAATATCCTGTAAAAGCACCGTGTAGGAGCCCTTACATCTATAAAAGGCAGTTTCTTTGCTAAGGGCATTCTTGGGGCGCCTCCCCTCTTTAAATCTAAGCTACAGAGGGTTCATTTGTTTGGGACCCAGCTGAGCAAACCCAATGGTTAATTGACACCAAAAGAAGTTTTCCATATCCTCTGATCTGCTGCCCACATGTTCCTGTCCCTTCCTCTGCTTGGTGCTGGTGCTCACCTGACAAAATGGTAAACCAGAGCAGGGAGTTAAACTGAATTTCTCTTTTGGACTAACTCCAAGCTGTCTGGTTGCTGGGAGCACGGCGTGTGGGTGTTGTGGCCCAGGAGGGAGAGGAGAGGCCACAGCCCAGGGTGGCAGGCACTGGAGTGCTGCCGTTGGCAGCAAGTTTGCTGTAACCAGGTGTATTGTCACCCCATTGCCCTAAACACCTCCCCCCAGGTACAGGAAGAAAATAACCCCCGGGTTGCTTTTTCCAGGAGAGTGCCAGTTACACCCTGCCACAAGAGGTGAGAGAGGCTGACTGTAAGTGGGTTAGACACCCTGAGTGGGGGGCAGCAGCAGGGCCCACTCCGGGGCTCAGGGGCTGCATGAACAACTGGAAGGGGCTGTTCTGATAAGAGTTTGGAAGTGCCTGGGAAAGAAATCTCTTGCAGAAACACCAAATTCCTGTTAATGAGGCGAGTGGAAAACAGCCTCATTACTTCAAACCCCGTTTCTGCTGTTCTCTTCAGGACTGTGAGTGCGCTGTCAGAGCAGTGCAGGCTCACCTCAATGTGCATCAGAAACAAACCTGCCAAGCCATATCCAGGATCTTGATTACCATGGAACAACTGAGTCTATTAATTACCGTATCAATGAATTCCAACCAAAACCCACTTTAAACCATTGGAATCATTGGTGGGTAATTGGTTTGCTATTAAAACATCTCGGGTCCACCGCAAATCTTACCTGTTCTAAGGAAACTGCTTAGTAGGTGTGTTAATGGAAGTTATTGCTATTATAAATTATCTCCAGACATTGACAAAAGAAGTAATACAAGGTATATTTTTTAAAAGCTCTGGCCAATGCATGGCTGAATGATTGAGTTGGAAAATGAACCATTCCTTGGGGTTAGCAAATGATTTTTCATCAGCTAGCAGGCTATTAAGCACACCTAGATAATAAACGGATGATTTTAGCAGTAATTCTACTTGCTTCTCATATTTTCCATTTTAAATTCCATGTTACTTTTAAAGGATTCACACATTACCTTGATTTACACCATGGAGATGAGAGCCAATGATGTCCTTTAATGTCGGAGACAGTGCATTATTATTTATCATTAAATCCACTTTTTTTTTCCCCCTCCCCACCTTGTGAAAGGTTTGACAAATGCCAGGCTGGCTCCAAGGCAGGGCTGTGATTGCCCACACAGGGCACACCCTGGGAGTGAGGGGCAATCTCCAAGGGTGTGGGTTTGCAGCCTTCTGCCTGTTTAATGCAGGATTTTGTGATGGTCATCCTTGCAAATCCCCCTGTCTTCCACAGCAGCTCACAGCTCAATCATGTGAACTTAAGTTACCGGTAGGAACTAGGGAACAAAATCTTTACACTAATGAGATTATTTGCATGAAATGTTATTTCAATAAGACAGCCTAGGGAAGGGGGCCGTTCACACTTGATTTTCCACATTTGTTATTAGATTTCTTGCCCAAAAGAACAATTTGGGAAAACGACTCCAAAGATGCAGTATTGGAACTGATGGTCAGTTTCAATGGAAAATAAACGAATTTTTAACGCGAAGGGAACTGGGGCAACAGAGACATTAAAAAGTGGTTGACTGGCAGCTTGCTTCATCTTCATGTTCCAGTGGAGCTCTACCATTGAAACCGCTGCCAAACAGGCAATTTTCTGGTGGAAAAGAGATGCATGGGCTCAGATTCCCCCTGAAAATGCCAGCTACAATAGCGAAGATGTCTGTGCCCGCCTGCTTATGTGCATTCTTCTCTTTTAGGGCATTCAGAGCCTACTACTCACCACACAATTTCTTTTGTAGCAGCACTCAGAGAATACTGAAATGTTATTTAAAGCAAATTTGTTAAATTGGGTTCATGCGAGTTCAGCCTTAGGGGCAAGAGCAGTACTTTCATACAGGAAGGCAAACTTTTACAATAAAACAAAAAGCACAAATATTCACTGAGTCTGGAGTTTCATTACGAAGTGTGAAGTCAATTTATGGTTGAGAGTTTTGTATCAAAAGCAGATGAAATTTGGAAATTTCAAAAGAGTTTGGCCTTGCAGTTTTGGAATGATTCAAACTTCAAATTCAAAATGAAACTGAGAGATGTGAACTTCAGTGGGTGATGCTGCAGAGGAATGTTGTGATCTGTGTATGTATCTATTGCAATTTATTTTCACAAGATTGCATGCTTTCCTGGTAATTAGAGACCCCTCTTTCATAAGCAATAATTTTCCGTTTAAACTTCTACAGTACATCCTGTTCCTCTCCTCCTTCAGAGCAGCACTGGACACAAATGCACTGATTTATCACACCTTTTTCCACATTAGCCCTTTAGAAATTCAATTGATGGACCACTAGAGAACAAATAACTCCCATACTCTTTCATATTTTCCAAAGTTTTGAAGCTGAATTCTAAAATTTCTTTCCAACAAAAGGCTTTTCTTGCACTTCTTTGTGAGATGCTCTGTATGGTTTCAATATGAAACCCCATTTTCCAAAGGAATAGCAAAATTCATAGTTGCAGGGGAAACAACAAAGAGTACAGGAGATCTCAGGATGCTTAATGAATAAAGAATCCTTCATACCAATCTCCCCCAGTGCAAATTTCCCCTCCTCAGCCTCTGGGCCAGCTCTTTGCCTGCTTAGTGTCACCCTGACCTGGGCTTGCTCATTTATTCAGGGGCTGAAGCTCCCTAATCTGTAAAATAAATCTTTAGCAGAGCTGCCCGAGTATTGTTTTAGAAATACGTAAGTAAAGGGTCACCAGAAAGACACTTGGCCACTGCTGGGTCCAAGCTGAGTGACTGACAAGCTCGGAGCCATCACAGGGCTCTGAGCGAATTTGCAGGACAATTACATGCTCTGGAATTCCCAAGTGTGCTGAAGAATTATTGAACAAAGCTAAAACATGTGAATAAAAAGGCATTAAGCTAAAAAACATCTGCTCTCCATAAAATGAACTTTTCTTCAGATGAGGAAGGAAAAGAATTCAGTATAAATAAGCATGAGGCA
>VXBS01008578.1:199383-215611 GCA_013400255.1 Sitta europaea
ACTGCAAATACCCGGAAGATGAAATTAAATCTTACAAAGAGCAATCCATCTCTTACTCAATCACTCCAGGACAAACTGAAGTGCCAGAGCAATGGTTTTACTGTGTTTGTGTGAACTCGTGTTACAGGCTGAGGCCACGGGCTGGGAATCTGCGATCTGCCAGTCCAGATGGGATTACAAATCACTGTCACGTATGAAACGTCTGGCTCTCAATGAAATTATCTTTGAGGGGCAGCTTTATAAAGACACTTTGCACGGAAGTAGGAGAGGAGTAGGAAAAGGGGCTGCATGTAACTGTACAGCTGAGATCAAATTCAATTAGAGCTGAGAGTTTGCAGCGTTTTCAGTGAACTCCTTCCCTCAGTGAGCACCACGCTGGTTATTCAGCCTCTCCAACACCAATTTATTGACAGCTGTGGCCGGATCACTGCTTGGGACCCATCTTTAAAAGCAGAAGGTGGCACAGAGCCATGCTGACGCCACTGCAGCCACGTTTCTAGAGGAAGTGTGACCAGTGAGTGACACATGGTGACTGCAGGGCTGGCACACCACGGGCCCTTGCAGCACCTCCTCCCCACGTGCAGACACAGCAAAGCAGCAGCAGCACTTTATCTGCACTCCAAGGCCTCTGCCCCTGACAAACCACTCCCTTCAGTCTTACCATGCCTTTTTAGCTAATTGGCACAGAGAGAAGTAGTTAAATGTAACAGAAACCAGGGCTTCCAAAGGAAGATAACATTTTTGAAGCCACGATTTCTATTGCTTTTTATTGCCTTTACCTATGGTTTATATGACAAGGGGTCAGAGAACAGATGCAGATGCTGAACTGGGTGGCTGAGTAAATGAAGTCAACTTCTGCAGAGAAACGCTGAAGGAAGTTAGAAGACATGAGTGAATTCACTTTAGTGGCCAAATGAAGTTTTGACTCACTGCTGACTCAAGTAAAATTCCAATTTAATACACCTCTAAAGCATAACCTCTTTTAGATAAAACAACAGTAATCCACTGACTGAGTACACTCAGAAGACAAAAGGGAAATTCTGAGTAAGAGTACAAATATGAATCATTATTCTGATAATGTTTTTGTTATTATTTTTGTAGATGAATCCAAAAGCTCTTAGGACTCAATTAGGTTACCACAGCCAATAAAGACAAAAAGCAAAAGCAAGGCAGATACTTTCTGCCTAGACACCGTGGTGATGGGCACATTAGAAATGAGGTAGATTAGATAGATGAACTAGACAGACACATCCAACTGTCCTCCAGTGCACTCATTTGTTTGACAGCCTGGAAAATGCCAACATTCCTGGGATTAAATGAAAATAGAAAATTGCATTTTCACTGTAAAGTATACACGGAACTTTCCTATGTCAGATTCTCTTTGTTAAAATAAACCAGGGCCCAACCATGTCCTCCCAGAGTGACCCGAAGCACAGTAAGATAAATGACACAGCAACCAAGGCACAACCAACTGAGAGCCCTCGGGCTGCTACCCTTGTAGCCAGGTTTTAGTGGAGTGATAATGACCTGCACACACGTTGGGACATTAATTTTCTCCTGAGCTCAACAGCACCAAATATCCTCAACTGCCCATCTTGCATTGCTGTCTTGATATCATAATTTTTTTATTCATGACTTCCAGCTACTTTACAGCTATGGGCTGATCAAACACTTTTTGTTCTGTGGTGCCTTTTCCCCAACTTTCTTCTTCATGAAAGCAAAAGTTAATATCTTGGATGTAAAAAAAAAGAAGTGGAGCGAGTGTCCCCAGAGGCTGCTGGCCCAGGTCTGGGTCTGTGTGGTTTGCCCCAGCTCTCAGAGCAGCACAGGCACACAGGGTTCACACCCGTGCCCACGTTCCATCCTTTCTCCCAGAGCCAGGACGGGTGCTCCATGCAGAGCTGATCCAGAGCTGTGCCCGGGCAGGCTGCTGCTCCTGCCCACCCCAGCCCGGGGAGCTGAGCCATCCCAGAGCTGCTGGGGAGAACAGCATCCAGCTCCTTGTGACAGTTTTCCCCACACAACATCACAATCAGCCAAACACATTTGTAATCTACTGCAGCTGGTGTTTCTATAATTGATAGAGATATAAAAGGCCTTTTTGCTAAAGTTGTACTTTTGTATTTTTTTTTTCTTGGGGGAGTTGTGAGAAAGCAGCTACAAAAAGCAAGCTTTAAATCTCAGATAATGTAGCTCCCTTTAGAATCCCAAGCTTAAAGCAAGTAGTTACGAGTTTTAGCAATGCAAAAAAAGGGAGCTAAAAACAAACATTTATTTTACTTGACGTAGCAAAACAGTGGATTAAAAAGTTAAATCAATGCACCGTCTGAATGGTTCCTGCTGTAGCTGCAATTTCAAATGAAATAAGAATGTTATAAAAACTCGCCCATATTAGGCACATTTGGAAATGTCTCCTTGTAACTGTTCTTTAAGTGTTCTGTCTATGAGCACTAACAGGTCACTGCACAGGAAATGCAAAAATATGTTACATTTTAATCAGGGCATATAAAACACTGTCTAGAATGTTACATTGCCCTTGGGAATCTGAAGTAAGTAGGGGAACTTTTACAAAGTCCAGGTCACTCTCCCCATTACATCACTGTTAAAAAAAATACATTATTAGGTTACATTACAGAGATGTCATGTATTAGAACTTTCCCGGTTTCAGGATGATGGCTAAGAGATGCTTATTTCCTTGGAGTAACTCGTTAACAGCTCCCTTGTTCCCCTGCTCATACTTTGTATATTGGAAATAGTGCATTTTAACGGAATCAAAACGTTTCCAAACGATTACAAAGAGGGAGGACTGATATAGAAATGAGACTGTTCATATACTCACAGCAACAACAAATTTCAGCACTTTTACCCTAACACACACACACACACAAATTGAAACTCTGCCTGGCTGTACCGCATAGGTGATAAAAAATGAAAGAAGGGATTTTAGCAGACATGTTTGGGAATGATTAAGGTAAAATGTCTCTAATCCAAACAAATGGAAACCCAGATGTTGATGGCATCATAACATTCCTCTGCTTTCCTGCAACTCTTTCTCCACATGATTTACATTTGTTTAACCCAAATCACAAGTTTGTAAAATCTTTAATAAGTTCACTGAAACAGCAAAACAGTAATGCAGAGATGACTGTTTTCTAGATTAACATTCTCAGGATTTTAGTTATTTAATACATAAATGCTGGAGGTAACACAAACCAGTACAATAACCTGAAGGCAACCTGCTCTGCTGAGCCTGATTCGAGTTTTGTCACTGACTTTCAGATAGAAAGATCAGATTTATAGGAAAAAACTCCCACGGGGCAGCAAACGAAATGAAATTAAATGAAATCAAATCAAACGAACCCCTGGCTCTGAGTTAAACCTAAATGAGAGCCCCAGGGGCCCAGGCCAGGTACCCACACAGGGACCCAGGGGCCAGCCCTCCCCATGGGCATGCTGGGGCAGGAGAGGAGCTCTCAGACTAGCAAACCTTTTATCCGAGCAGATATCTGTGGTTGAAACTGCTGGCAGGATTCTTTGTGTTGTCTCTGAGGTGCTTTTGGAGCACAGCTACCTCCCTGCCCGCAGTGCCCACGCTCCGCTCAGGCCGACCCAGCCCGGCCATGCCGGGCCTGGCGCCGCCATTGACCATCGCCCCCGTCCCACAGCAACACCTCCCAAATACACCAAACCCCCAAATGTACCAAAGTCACACATCCTATACAGGGTCACCAACCTCTCCGTGTGCTGCCTGAGCTCTTCCACTCTCCTGTCGGCTCTGCCAGCCAAGGGCGGCACTGTGCCTGTCGGGCATCATCTTCTCCTGGTTCCCGCACCGGGGAATTGGAATTTTCCTCCTTCCCATTGGGTTTTGCACCTTTCCTGAGCTGCCTGCATGATGCCCGTGGGTGGGATCTCATCTCTGCCATTCAGCTGGCATGGGGGGCACAGCTCTGGCCAGTTTTAAGGAGATTTTTTGACTTTTTTCCCCACAGAAGATGCCACCTCAGGTGCGTCAGGCTGACCGAGCCATGGCAGCGCCTCAGGCCTGGTGGGGAATTGGAATTTTCCTCCTTCCTGTTGGGTTTTGCACCTTTCCTGAGTTGCCTGCACAGTGCCCATGGATGGGATCTCATCTCTGCCATCCAGCTGGTGTGGGGGGCACAGCTCTGGCCAGTTTTAAGGGGATTTTTTGACTTTTTCCCCACAGAAGATCTCACCCCAGGCTTGCTGGGCCCACTGAGCCATGGCAGCGCCTCAGGCCTGGTGGGGAATTGGAATTTTCCTCCTTCCTGTTGGGTTTTGCACCTCTCCTGAGCTGCCTGCACCATGCCTGTGGATGGGATGTCATCTCTGCCATTTGGCTGGCATGGGGGGCACAGCTCTGGCCAGTTTTAAGGGGATTTTTTGACTTTTTCCCCACAGAAGGTCTCGTCTCAGGTGCGCCAGGCCCACTCAGGCCTGGCACTGCCAGCCCAGCCCGGCCTGGCAGGATTGTTCCCCAGCTGGTCTGGATGTGTTTCCTGCACACATCCTTTCTCTCTGTGAGCTGTGGATGAGTGCAGGCTTTGGGAAAGCCAACTGGGAGCCCCACGTGTGGAGCCACACTGGTTCCCACCCAGGACTGATCCAGGCAGGAGCTGCGGACGTGCTCCCAGCACGCGCTCCCCATTGCTGTGGGGTTCTACACTGACCAGGCAATAATGTCACACACACGAGTTTGCCCCTGTATTCTGTGCAGATTTGAGAATTTTCTGCTCTCTGCCCGTGCTCATCCACGTTATGCTCCCTAAATTTCTCTGCTTCCTCCCTCAAGGCCTGGGCTCCAGCTAAACACAAACAAAACCTTTTCTTCATCCTCCTTTGAGTGCTCAGACCCATTGCTGCCCCTGCGGACATTGTCCTACTTATCCCCAGCTCAAATGTTCTTTAAGGGAATGTAATAGAAAAAGAGAAACCAAGAACAGAGCATGTGTGGTGGGGATGGCACGTTGGAGAATGCTGTGTCACCTTCTAAAAATTCTTTGGCAACAGCAACTTTTAGGCTTTATAAGTCAGACAAATTTGGGTGGATTTTCTCAGGGAAAGCAGAAGATAGCTCTGAAAAATGTTCACGTCACTGCCAGAAAGCTCAGTGGTCCCACAGCTTTGAAATAAACCCTGATGAACGTCTTCTAATTTTTTGCCAAATAACATCCTACCCTAAATTACAGGAAGAACGTTTTGAGAAAGAAAACACAGATTTTAATAATGGAAATGGTTGCCTCGAGCAGCTCAGAACTGGAAACATTAGAACCAGTAGAAATCAAACTTTCCAGCAGGAAACCCCAAACAATCTGGACTATAAGAATTGTTGAGCCCATAACACAGAAGTCACTGCCATGTCCCATGCTATCCAGTGCTCCCACATCCACATAACACTGCTCTCAAGGATCCTGCTGGTTTTCTGCTCTTTTCAAGATTTTCCCTATTTTCTCCCGCTTTTATTATCACACATCTGAATTTTCACCACGTTCAAGGCCTGCCAGGCAGGTGAAGATGCTGATTCCTGAGCACCAGTCTTGGCTACTTGTCCTGCCCCATCCACTGCACCTTGTCTCTCCAGTCTGGACAACCCAGATGGAGAAAGAGTTCATCAGCCAAAAAAAACCCAAAAAAACCCCCCCTTTATAATTCCAACCAGAGAAAAGGTTAATGGCTTGTGCTGTCATATTTGAGCTGTTTTTTCTCATGCACAAGTAAAACAATAACCAGGCGAGGCTAAAAATCCCAGGTCTGAGTCCCTGCTTCAGTCAGAGCAGCCCTTGGCCATAAATTTCAGCACTGACTTAAAAATTGATAGAAACTCTTTTTTAATCATCAAGTATTCAGCTGCTCATTACTGATATATGCTTTAATGATGTGCCCTTAAATTTTGGTCTAGTTTTAAAAATACAGTTTCCTCAAATTCCACTCCAAATCCAGGCCCTGTAATTTCATTCTGGTGCTTTTTCCTTTCTAAGGTCTGCTTGAAACACAAAATTTAAAGAGTTTGCTCTGCCAGGTGACGTTTTGCTAGCTTTTGACAAGAGAAAATATTTAATCCCCTAATTTTTTTTTCCTGCTCTGAATATTAGTTTAATTGTCACAAATAATTAAACGCTTACGAGTAAGAGACATCTTCAGACATTTTGACAATACATATTAAGAGACACTTTAAGGCAAATCTGCACAGATCGGCTTTTATTTGTTATGCTAAACGATGATGCATCCTGATTGCATTTGTTCCTTATTTGTGTGTGCAACAGGAGACGTACTGTGAATGATCTGTAAGGAATAAAATGACAGTATTTGACAGGCTAGGAAATGTCTGGGCAAGGATACAGGAGAAGGAACCCTGAGAGGGCATTGTTTATGGAGGGGCAATGGGGAGAGACACTCCCTTCAATCTAAGGCAATGAAAGGCGCCAACAACTAAATTACAGTTAATAACAGTAAGAAATAAACATAAATTACGTATACAAGGCTAGAGCTCAAGGACTTTGGACCACTAAAAATATATATTATTATATCAATTATCAACGAGAGACAAATTCCCATCCTGGGAATTTGCATACGAACTCTAATAACCTACTATTCAGAAATAGAGGCAAGCATTAATTTCCACATGAAAAGGAGCCATGGGAGAGCTTCCCAAGTGCCCAGCTCTGGAGAAGAAAGCCCTACCTGGTGATTCAGCTCCCCTGCTCAAGAGGCTGGAGGGTGGTCTCCCAGGTAAGGCAGATCAGCCTTATATTACCTAAGATTTATTCTGCTTTCCTGTCAATAGAATGGCTGAAACGACCATTGCTGAAAGGTAATACGGTGTGAAAATAAACATAAACAATCCTTAATGAATCCAGGGGCTATTACCTGCACCATAATTCTTCTATAGGCAATACATACACCTCCAGTCTGGGGAAACAACATCAAAGTGCCCTCGATGGAGGCCAAATTCCAGTTTACACAGGAGAGGGAACTGAGGGAGGTCCATGGGAATTTGGTGCTAAAGGCTTTTGAAAATTCATGTCTCTCTTTAGCTGCCCATGTAAGGATTTAGACTCCTAGGACTGGAAGCTGAGCCTCAAGCTCTATCACCAGAGAATTCCAACCACCTCTGGCAGTCTGGGTGGAGGAAAATGTGTATGGCCTGTTCAGCTGCAATTCCACCAGGTTTTACATATTTCTCAGGGCAATGCTTTATAGACAGTCACATCCAGCTCTGCCAAAGAAATGCAGAACAGTTTATGGGAAGAAAAGCAACAGGAACCAAATTCTCTGGTCCTGAAACTTACCACTGACAAAAAACTGGAATGTAAAAAACTTGATTATTCTGTCTAAAACTCTCACCTAGTCAAGCTCCCTTGGCTTGTTAGAATTAACAGAGATCTGCTTTCTCAAACCATGAGCCCTCCTGTTTTTGGGAGCTCCTGGCCTTGAGCAAATTGTCTCTTCCACCTCCACAGGGAATTGGGTGGGAGGGATGAAACTGCATTTCCACCTTCCCCAGGGTCCCAGCTGGGCTGTCCCCCCCTCTCCCCAGCACAGACCGGGGGATGCCTGGAGCTTCCAGCCCAGATTTCCCTCCTGGAAACTCTGATGATAGAAATGTGACCTAGTGCCTCGAGCAGGGAATTGGGAGCAAACGCTGTTTGACCTTGAGCAAATCAGGTAAAACCTCCCGGGCTCAATTCGCCTTCCTGTACAACCGAGGGGAAATATTCCACCTCACTGGGGTTATCCTGAGCAGTATCGGCAAGAAATCCGGGGAAGAGAGGTGCTAAGTGTGAAGAAATATTGCTCCACTGCCTAACAAAGGACACGAATACCAGCAGGATCTACGCAGCTAATCAAAAGCACTGGAAAGCTTTTAATTTTTTTAGCGTTTAATGCTACAGATGATCAATATAAATACTTAGCTTCTTTCTCCTTTCACGTGTTAATTTAATGCTACTTGTACTGTGCTTATGTATGTTATGGCACGGCTGAAAAACACATGAAAAAATAATTTTGGTAGACCAATACAGCAGCTGGCACAAGGTTATGTTTCTTTGATACAAAACATAAAATCATAAAAGACCCATTGCTCTCCTGTGAAGTCCACTCAGCCTGCGGGAAGCAAATGAGTTCTTCCTATATGTACAAAGAAAATTGCAGACCTTATAAATCGTGCTGGTGATTCGTGTGCAATTCAAAAAATGTATTTATATATGGAAAATTCAGAGTAAAACCTTCCTATGAAAAATAGAAATGACTTCTGTCCAAGTGTGGGCTGAGTGATAGAAATAAGGTTGTTGTCTGCACACGCCAAACTGCACCAATGTGCATATTTTCATTCTGATCTCCTCTAAGCACAGTTTCTCTAGGAAAAAAAATCTGAGCTATCAAGGTATTCTAGAGAATTCAATTATTTTCATTAAAAACAAGAACTGTAAGCTGCTCCTTTTTTTTCAATAGAAATCCTACACTGGTTTGTCATAAACAGACCCAATATCACTTCAGCAAAGTTGCTTTGGGAATATGTAACAGCCTTTTTTAAGTTATGAAAGCAATATTGAATGAGATTTACTACAATTTAAGATAAGTGGGTCTTAATTTTATATGAACAGAGAGACTTAAAAAGCAGGCAGGAAGAGTTCCAATTATATTGTGCTGGAATATCAGGCCCTGTGCAAAATTGCCCCTTTTCTGTTTTACATGCATAAAAACAAGCACAACAGGCTTTTCAATTAAATGAGTCTTTTGAGAGAGATGCAGGAAGAGCCAGCGAGCTCCTGAAAACTTTATTGCTTTTTATCTTTGTCAGGTGGGGCTGTGGGTTAAAAATGACCCGTTCTTTGCAGCACACGGTCGTGCCTGTAAGCTTTTTCCTCCTGTTTGACCCATCAATTTGAAAGGGTTCCCAAAAGGGGCATGCAAGGCTTGGTCCGGGTTCGTTTCCCCCATAGCTGTGCTTTTCCACGGCCATCCAGAGCTCAGGATGTTTCCCAGCGTCTCTTTAGCACTGGGAGTAACTTTAATGAGCCTCAGTATCATTAGAGGGAAGCAGTTTACAGAACACAGGGAGAAAAGACACAGAAAGGAATAAGATACAGCTCTAATAGATACAAGCCATGGAGATGAAAGAACGAAGTCAGCATCTCATTTGCATTAATACAATAAAAATACAGCATTAATGTTGCTAGTTGTAAATTTTTTTTCAATAAAGTTCAGCCTGATTATATCTGGGAAAAAGGTAGGCTGTGCATTCCTCGTAGTATTTATCCTATAAAGAGCAGTTACTGCCTATTAACTTTCTAGATTTAATTGCCACTAAAAACAATCTGCAGGAAACTTCAATTGAAAGTCACTCCTCAAGAACCGATGGTCTGAGCTCTCAGAACTGCTTTGTTTATGGCAATACAAAGCCAGAGCTCCAGCTCACACGGCTCCACTCCATCATTACACTCAGGATTTTGTTTACTGATATTATGTGTGTGTACATCTATAATTATGCACCCAGACACACACGCCAGTTCATCACCAGAATCGGGCAAAAGCAATACTGCCAACCTTGTCTATACAAAAAGCACGAAGCACAACCTCAAAAATCATGAGACTGCCTGAAAATGATGGGAAGTTAAAAACAGTTGCTTTGAGAATCAAGGCGATTTTCTTCTGCATAAGAACTTCTAGCCTGCTTGTTTTCAAGTTCCTCTCCAGAGCAAGCAGTTTGAAATTCGTTTCCTTTTAAAATGCATATTGGACACTTGCATAATCATCATCAGACTCCAGGAGCTGGAGGTTTGAAGAAAATAAACCCTAACAAAGGACTTTCAGGGGACACCACTCCTAACAGCACAGTCCTAACATTTGGGCAAAGATTGGTGCAATAATCAAAAACTGCTCTGAACAGCCGAGCTCTCCAGGTGCATCCCTCTCCCAGACAGGCCCTTTCCTCCCCTCCTCGCAGGTATGGATGTGTGCACGCCTGAAAAGGACCCGTTTCTCAGATATTTAGGACTGTTTGTTCTATTTAACTGTGGAATTTTACAATACTTGGGACCATCAGGCGCCGCACGTTAGAAACTGTATTTTTCACAATCAGATCCTGTCATTTTGAAGCTATTGTTGTGCCTTTCTTTTTCCTAGGGCAAAAGGGGAAAACATTTCTTTTAGGGAAACAAAGATTCTCTTCATTTTTCTAAATGAAACACTTAATGCAACACTTAGATCAGAGGACCAGTTTTTCCACTTCTTTTTTTCTTTTCTTTTTTGTTTTTTTTTTTTTGCCTGAGAAAGCTCACAAGGTAATGGATGAAAAGCCAGCAACAGTTAAAGAGGGATGTGTAAATCTAATGGGAAACACTGTGCTTCTGTGATGCTTTTCTCCTTGAAACCTTAAAAAATACACGGTTTGCTGTCAAGGTACTCCTGGGTTGCAGAAGCCGTTATTATAACACGGTAAAAATTACTCTGTGCCAACAGCCTCAAGTGAGAAGCCACCTTAATGAGAAATAACTGCTTTTAGCCCCTGAAAGCACAGGGAACTTTCAGCCTTTGGATTTGCAACCCCATTTTCAGGCTTTTGCTCGAGAGCTGCCGCCCCTGTGCACAACATGAACACCGTGCCGTCAAGAAGGTTTTTTTCCAAGCCCATCTCACCTCCTGGTACCCAGAACCAGCGCTCAGTGATTAACAAAGCGTGGAGACGTGACTGGGGAGGGAAGTTGGCCGAGCAAGCAGAATATCTCAGTCATGCAGCCTTCAGGAAAGAATAGCTCGCAAGCGTTAGGAACAGAAGTTCCCAGCAGAGCTGTCCCTGGATTTAAAGCTTAGTGGAAGGATCTGGTCCCTCTTCAGAGGCAGAACGCTCCTCCAGGAACACATATATTGAATTTTGTAGCTTACACAGACAGTCCTTCCACAGGCCAGTCACCCACTGAAGCAAAGTGCTGAGTAAGAGCTGCTGAACTGGGCCCACTCTCATGTAAATGATTATAATTAAATAGGTAATGAAAAATCCCTGCTCTTGAAGGAATGAAATGGAAGATTTCAGCTCGGAGTGTAAAGTGGTTCCACTTGGTTCCTGTATCAGATTGGGAGACAAATGAAAATGGCTTTCTGCTTGTGAGAGCACGCTTTGGAGGTAAAACTTCACAAATATTTTCATTTTGCTACATAAGAGGGAAAAACAAAGACTTATTCTAGCAGCAAAGTCTGTAGGATCCCCCCCTTTTAAGGCAGAAGGTGGCACACGCATCTCAACCCGAGAGGCATTAAACAGAATTTGAATAATTTTACTTTGCCTTTGCTAATAATACGTCATCCAGTGGAAGAACCAGGCCTGATTCTCCTCTCCACCAGCTGACATGATATTTTTTTTTACATTTGAGCTCTTAAGATCTGCACAATAGCTTAACACAATAAGTGTTTAGCCTCTGGTTCCAACTGTAATTGATAGAGTACAGTTCCATTCCCTCTGCTGCTGCTAAGTTGGGAATTGCAGCCACAGCAACTGACAGCTTTTTTTTTCTCCTCGAGTCTGGAGTTGCTCTCTGGGAATGATGTCCTCGTCGGGATGGGAAGGGAAATGACGGCAGAAAAACTCACCCTGGCCCTGTGCTACCGAGGGACTCCAGGGACCTCTGCTAGGGGAAAGAGCTCCTGGAGGTGGGTGCTGATACTGAGAGCAAAAATCAGGAGGAGAGAGCTCCGGGAGGAGATTTCCCAAATCCTCCCGCTTTGGAGGAAATGGGCTTCTCAGAGAGCACGGAAGAGGGAGAGCATTTATGCACCAGAATTTCTGACAATGGGCATGCTTTTAAAAGTGCTGTAAAATCGTGTCATTTGCTGATGGAAATGTCTTTTGTTTCCCAGCCACAGGGGCTGAACTCTGGGTGCACCCCGCTCTTCAGATCGTGGGGATGTACTGGGCTTGGATAAATGAGGGGAAAACTGAAATAGGGAAACAGGAACTAGAATGAACCTGATTTCAAATTGTCCTGTTCAGGCCTGAGCTCTGACACGGGGAAAAAAAATTTCCGAGCAGCTTTGGGCTTAGGAGCCGACTGCAGAATTTAACGCAGATGGCGACTAATTTTGGTGCCTCTTTAGTTGCAAAAGTACCTATTTTGGAATATATTTAATTAACCAGGATTTAAAGGCTCCCCTTGTTTGTGAACACCTTGGCTTTTTTGTCATCTGTCAGCATCGTGTTGTGCACTGTGAGTGAAGGGTTCTGAGGCATGAACTGTTTAGGTGGTTTTGATGTGCAGTTGCTTTTCTGGAGGATGTTGAAACAAAACAGTGCTGCCATTGCTACAGTTTCATTCAGCACTGCTTCCTCGGAATCTGCTGCCATTGCCCCTGTTATAAAGGATACAGACGATCCTGGAACAGCCACAGTGCTCCTGGTTACATTTATAGAGATATCTCGATGCCTTTCACCACAGAAATATTCAGAGCAAGCCTTGCTGGTCATCTGCTCTGCTCTCTGCACAAGTAGAATTGCACTTTCTAAATATGATTCTGGTTTAAATAACCTTCCCCACTAAGGTGCAAGCTGCAGCTTTAAAGAACTCATCTTCTGCTTGCTGCTCTGTGAGGACTCTTCCAAAAACAAACCCTTGTTATTCCACAGCTCCAATAAACAGAATAAATGTGCCTGAGACCTGCTTCTGCTGTGCTTCTCCCCAGCTTTGGTTCTTAGCTAGCCTGTTGGGGCTGAGAGAGAAAGAAAAGAAGAAATATAAAATTTCACCCGCAAAGGGCTTTAAGTCCAGATTCCTCTTTGCAGGCTTTTAAAAAAAGCGAGCTACCAATTCATGGTCACGAAATAAAATATGCACATTTAAACAAGCTGCAGGGGAAAGGAGAGTTTAATCCAGTGAAATTGTGTTTGAAAGCTATTTCATACCCCTAGGAATAAAATCTGAATAGCAATTCTGCTTTGTTTCCACCCTTTTTCCACCCTCCTGTTAATATATTACCATTTGCTATGGAATCCTTACGAGACTTTTGCCCCAGACGTGGCTGCATTTTGCTGGAGGATGAAGGAGTTTGTGGGCCTGAGCCTCCTGGTGCTCCCAGGAGCAGTCAGGACTCGGGGATGCTCGGAGGGAAGGGAGCCTGGATTTGCACCTGAGCCGCGGGTGAATCACTTTGTGATGCCTTTGGGGGGAAGCCCCAGCACAAAGGGGCAGCTTCTGGCAAACACGGGCCCCATCCTACAGCAGGCACCGGTGGGAAGGGCTGCAACTCTCTGCCTCAAGGACTATCGACTTGGAAAAGATGCTCTCAAAAAGCAAGGGTGGTTCAGAAAAGATTCGGCCCTGCAAAGACCGAAATGCGTTTGACATCGTTTGGGTGTTGATGGGAATTAAAGCGGCTCTAAAAGTGTAATCGGAGAGCAGAAATCCCCATCATCACACATAAATAGTGCCCCATTTATCCAATTACACTCCCTTGTTTCATTACAATGGTCTGGAATATATTTCTTAGGAATACAAGGCTTAAAATTAATAATAGAAAAGGACAAAATTGCCATGTATATTTCTCTAGATAGATTTTCATCTAACAGCAGGACTTCACTTCTGATTCACTCGCTGGTTCTCTCTAACCTTTACATTATTCATTAATCAAACTCGAAACCTGCTTTCAAAGTCAGTGCATGGCAGTAATTATTTACAGTTGTGCATAGTATTTAATTTTAAGCAATGACAAAAGCAGGCATGTCCAGAATCATAAGACTTATCATTTTTCTTCCCTTGGAGGTGAACTATCTGAAGAAACTAAAAGTTGCAAACTTCTCTTCAATATCTCTGCTGCCATCAAGACAAAATGCAGTGCAACTGATACCTTTGAACTTGTACAACTAAAAATAAATAAAAGCGAAAATTTAGTAATACATAACGCATTACCTCCTTTAAATAAAAGTAATAAGGAGCTTTGCTATCAGCCTTGATGAGAGATTCATTTCTTACTGCACAGCCTGTCCCCTGTCACTTCGAGGTATTTTTCACCATACAAAACAGAACCTCAGTATTAGCTCTGAAAATGAAAGTCAGTTTTAAGAACTATATACAACAGGCACGTCTGCTCTTTGAAACTCCCCCCTACCCCCCACAAACACACAAATACAACTTCAAAGCAGGAGAACTACTGCAAATGTATAAACCTACTTCAAATAGTTCTGCTGGCTGAAACTGGACTGCATTTGCAGCATTTTGCTCACCTGAAACAACATTGATCTGAGGGGAAATCTAATCAAAGAAACGCACCGCTGAAGAGCAACGCACATTTTAGAATGAGAATGAGAAAGGAGAGATCTAATTGTGGTCATCGAGATTGTCCCTTGTCATTAAGATCTTAAAAATGCTGTAGGATCCTGGATAAAAACATCTCTCACTGCATCTCAGCAGGGAAATCCCGGGAAACAACAGCACGGGCTTTGCTCGCAGAAATGTACTTACTGCATCCTATGTTTCTAAAAAAGAACACCGTGCCCCTGCCACGAAAAGATACTACACACATTCCAAGTGAAAATTCTACTTTGAAACCCAAATAAAATGAAGCCTCATGCTCCTGACAGAGAGAAAAAAGGAGCAGTTCTAGCACTGTCACCGTGCCGATCAGCATCTGTGGCAAAACAGCGATTTATTTATCCTGCAAGTGGAAAATGTGAATGCCTTATTCAGATCAAACCACTCGGTGAAGAAAATAATAAAAAAAAAAAATAGTGACTCTGATAGCAGAGTCCTCCCGAATACATCTATATGTTTATATAAAGATGTGTATTTCTAGCAGGACAGTTATTTATGGCGATATCCTTAAATTTGGGATCTTTGCCTGTCAGGAATCCCAACCTGCATAGGTAAATTCACTGGGCACATCCCAAAAGCTTCTGCCTGCAGCCCATTGTCCCGCACCCACAGAAAAGCTGAGTCGATCAAAGTTCTGCGTGTCCCACTTTCTCCGGGGTGACATTTCCCCCGGCGTGGATCCCAAGCGCTACTTCCCAAAGTTTATTCAAGTGTGCCACTAAACTTGCCCATACACATTGTCCCACGTTTGCTGTGCTACACCCAGGAAATATTCACAAGGGCGAGGGAAAATTTTTTAAGTAAAGACATCAAATATGAGCTTTCTTTAAAGAACTAATCCGAGGAAGGACACAAAGGGAAAAAAAGAAGGGAAAAAACCCGCCTACATTAAAAGCCAAACAAGATAATAATTGTGCATGTCTGGCTAAGAGAATCTAGAGGGCAAGCCTTACGTCATTGGCACTTGGGTTACCATGGTGAGTGATTTATTGATATATATCAAGAATGAATAGATCAAAGGCAGCAAGATGACAGGTGATCAATCAAATGTCAAATCAAAGCTGGCAATCAACTGGAAAGCTGATTTTTCAGTGGGTGGGTCTGGCAGAAGAAAAATGAACTTCCATATTGCGCTTCCCAGAAACAAAACCCCACCACACTATTAAAAAAAAAAAATAAAAAGCAATCAAGGAGCCTGAAAGAAAACTCTTTGAAAAGATTTACTATACAGACCCACTCGTCTGTTTCTTTTTCTTGGCCCCCAAAAGAAAAAGAACACCCTACAACGACAAACAAAACACTTCCAAAGTTGCAAACTATTTTCTTCTGTTAAAAGAAAAAAATAAAAAAAATTGCAAAACCACTTGGCATGTGCAAATATATAAACTCGGCTACGAAACAAAAGAAGGATTTGATTTGAAAATGTGGATTGTCTTCTAACAGTCAGAACGCTTCATTTTATTTCCTGTTGCAATTTTCACCACTGATGATCAAAGGCTGAACTTCCCCACCGGGTTCATCAGCAGAGAGAGTCCCTGTACTATTTCAGGCACACACAGCGCTCTCTCACACACACACTCCCGGCCAGAACTGCCACCAGAAATACGGCGAAATAAAAGATTAAACACCCCGACCCACTTCGCGAAACACACGGATCCAAAGCGAAAGCCACCGGGAGGGGGGAAAAACCAGAAAAGGGGGAGAAAAAAAAAAAATCTATCCTAAAGCGAGAAGCAAAGGGAAGCCTGACTGCTTTCGGTTCGGGCAGGGGAAGGGGCAGGGGGAAAGGGGCGCCCAGGGAAGAAAGTTGGGGGGAAAAGTTTGGGCAGGGCAGCGGCAGCGGGGAGCGGCGGCGGCGAGCCGGGGGCAGCGGCGGAGGGCGAGGGGACAGCCCGTGGCAGAGCCCAGCC
>VXBS01008578.1:216508-304454 GCA_013400255.1 Sitta europaea
TCACACCGGGACACCCCTCCTCACACCTGGACACCCCCTCCTCACACCGGGACACCCCCTCCTCACACCGCTCCAACGAGGGGACACCCCCTCTCCAAACCCCCTCCCCACGCAGGGACACCCCCATACGGGACCGCCCCCTCCGTATGTGGGACCTCCCCCCGCACACGCGGGGTCACCCTCGCTGCGGGGCCGATCCCTCCCTGCCCAGGAGCGCCCCCAAACCCCAGGCGGGATCACCCCCGGCCCCGCGGGATGCGCTTCCCTTGGAGGGCGCTGCGGGCAGCCGGGGCCGCAGCGCCCTCGGCGCGTTCCTCCCGAGCCAGGACGATTCCTAGGGGAGAGAGGGATTTGCAGCAGTGACCCCACTGGTCGGGCGGGTGCGCTCCTGCCGCTGGGCTGCCCGCGGCTGCAGGGTCACCGGGGCGCTCCTCAGGTGTGCCCGGGGACCGGGGGATGCTCCCTCACAGGGATGTTCCCTCAGGTGTGCCCGGGGACCGGGGGATCCTCCCTCACAGGGATGTTCCCTCAGGTGCGCCTGGGGACCGGAGGATGCTCCCTCAGGTGCTCCCTCAGGTGTGCCCGGGGCTGGGAACGGGGGATGCTCCCTCAGGTGCTCCCTCCTGCCTGTGGATAGCAGGTCCCCTCCCTCCCCGGGTGTCACTCTGCACCCTGAGGTGTCCCAGCCGCAGNACACACACACACGCGCGCGCGCCGCACACACACGCGCGCACACGCACACACAGGCAGGGCGAGGCGATGCCAGCGAGCATCGATCCAGCCCAGCACACTGAACATTAACAAACTCCTCCTCCGCGACCCGATGACAGGAGGAAATTTACTCCGCGCAGCCGGGCGGCAGAGCCGTGCATTAAAGAGACAGGGCGNGGCGCGTTCCTCCCGAGCCAGGACGATTCCTAGGGGAGAGAGGGATTTGCAGCAGTGGCCCCGCTGGACGGGCGGGTGCGCTCCTGCCGCTGGGCTGCCCGCGGCTGCAGGGTCACCGGGGCGCTCCTCAGGTGTGCCCGGGGACCGGGGGATGCTCCCTCACAGGGATGTTCCCTCAGGTGTGCCCGGGGACCGGGGGATCCTCCCTCACAGGGATGTTCCCTCAGGTGCGCCTGGGGACCGGAGGATGCTCCCTCAGGTGCTCCCTCAGGTGTGCCCGGGGCTGGGAACGGGGGATGCTCCCTCAGGTGCTCCCTCCTGCCTGTGGATAGCAGGTCCCCTCCCTCCCCGGGTGTCACTCTGCACCCTGAGGTGTCCCAGCCGCAGGAACACGAAGGGATCAGAGGGTTGGACATCGAAATTTGGTGGAGTTCAGGTGAAACCCCTCTGCTCCCCGAATTTCCCCTGGCCCCTGGATTTAGGGAGAGTCAGGGCCATCCATCAGGGGCTGCTGCACCCTCATGGCAGCCCAAATCTGTGTCCCCCCCAGCCGAGCAGAGTTTGTCACTGTTTGGGAGCCCCACCAACCTGCCAGGCTGAGGAGGGGCAGGTGGCACTGGGGCCTTGAACAGTGTTGGTCCCTAAGACACACAGAGACATTTTCCCCTGACCCATTTATTATTTCAGCTTCAGGTTGGTTGTTTTTTTTTCCCAGCTGCTGTGAACACCTTGATGGTTTAAATATGATTTGGGGTGGAAAGGATGGACTAATTTCTACATATGCAACTATAATTTGTATACAACCTCCTAAAAGTGGCTTTTCTGATACCCCATATCTTAAACCAAGAGGATGCTGTAGAACTGTTTTTACCTTTTTTCTTTTTCTTTTTTTTTTTCCTGTTTTGGCATTTGACTCTTTCTAATGAAACTGTTTGGTTCAATAGGAATAATTTGCATCCCTCTCAAATATAATCTGTCTGTTACAAAGCTCCAGCAAGAGCTGCTGTGCTGTAGCTGCACAGGCAGAGGCCTGCAGCCCCCTCTGTGACCTTTGTGCTTAGCAGCCAGATTGTGTTCATAAAAGCATCCCCCAAACTGATTTCACTGAAATTATTTGATAGCCCTCCCTGTACGGACTCCAGCAATTTTTATATGCAATAGCAAAGTATTTATTGGTGCAAGCAAATGCTTAGTTTGAAAGATAAAATAGGATAACACTACTATAAAATGCTCATTTTTCCACTTCTGCCTGGCATAACTCACCTGGGAGTGAACAGCTCTGCCTGAGTGGGTGGGAATTGAGGGGATCTCTGGTGCCTGTGTGCAGCACGTGTAAAACCCTGCAGGTGCTCACCAGGGCTTCCACTTTGGAACTCCCAGCCCAGGCAGGTGCAAACACAGGGCCAGCAGGGGCCACAGCACTGGGACCATTCTCCCTGCCCTGGATGGGGAGCAATGACACACTCCCTGGTTTTGTGAGCACTGGGACCATTCTCCCTGCCCTGGATGGGGAGCAATGACACACTCCCTGGTTTTGTGAGCACTGGGACCATTCTCCCTGCCCTGGATGGGGAGCAATGACACACTCCCTGGTTTTGTGAGCACTGGGACCATTCTCCCTGCCTGGGATGGGGAGGAATCACACACTCCTTGGCTTGGTGAGCACAGCCTGCACCTGGATCAGGTAGTTCAGCACAGGGTGGCAAACCAGGATTTTCTCTCCACATTTCGTGCTGTGATTTTGAACCCTCCAGCTTCTGCACGTTGGATCCCAAATCAGAAAACTGCAGCTACCTCTGGCTGGTTTTCTGTTTCCTCTCCTCCCTGGCTGCACAGAAAGGTGCTGCACCTCCCCCGGATTGTTTCTTGTGAAGGATTGTGTAAAATGCTGTTTAACACAGTGGGGTTTAGTAAGATTTCCCCCAAACCACGGGACACTGGCAGGCATGAGGGTGGCAGACGAGAGAGTGCCCTCCTATTTTAACCTCTCCGTGTGCTGCTCCTGTGGCAGTTGCAGAGCCAGGAGCTCTGGCTCAGGCAGGGCAGCAGTTCAGCCTGCTCTGGGCTCAGAGGAGCAGCTATTGTTCTCCGGAGTCGTGGCTCCAGTCCAAACACACACACACTGGGGACGGGGTTTGTATCAGCGGCGCTCGCAGCCTCCACACGCAGGAGGAGAAAGTCACAGTTTGAAAATGGTGACTCCTTGGGGAAAGGGGGACTGAGAAGATGGACTTGTGAGCGGAGCAGGAGTGAGATGGCACCCTATCCTCGGTGATAAATGGGAGCATTAACAAGGCTTGGTCGAGAGGAACCCTACAGATTTATGGCTTCCTGTCTCCACCAGCAGATGCCATTATGGCTGACAGAACAGAATGCCTTTCAAGAGGGAACTGGGCTGGGATTATGAAGAAGGGGGAAAAAAAACAAGCAGAGTCTGGTGTCCATTTTTATCCACTGGTCAGAATTGCCTGATAGGTTCGAATAGAACTGAACTGCTCAGCGTTCGTGTGCTCCCTGCTCCTGTTATTTATAACGAAGTTGGTGAAGGTCATTTAGCATCTCTTTTAGCACAGGAAGAACCCATAATATTTACTGAAAGCATTTTTGCACTCTTGAAAATTAGAGATAATAAAATGAACAGATAGCACTGGAGGCTTCCTTGGCTTATCCAGTGGAATAATCTCGATGGGTGCTTAATGTTTACTTTGGAAATGCAGCAAATGATTCTGAAGCTATATTGAATTTTATCTATTTTTATTACATTGCAGAATAATATTTCTCTTCCCTGACAAAATGTTATGACCAGTAATAGCAATGGCAGTTATGCATGTTCAAAAAAGAGTAATCAAATCTCATGCTTCAGGGCACGAGCTGAATTCCCCACTGGGATCCAGAAGGAATTTTTTTCCCCCCCAAATATAGCAATATACAATCAAGTAGGTATGTTCTTAGAGGATTTTCAATTTCTTGGTTAGGTGCAGATTACATGGAGCAACAGTGTGACCTGGGATTGTGAAAATCCTCTCTCGCTGTAGTTTTGGGCTGCTTTGGGTCCGATTTTTCAGCCTAATGGGCGTGATTTGTTGTGCCTTGCAGGAAAGTTTACAGGCACTTCTGTGCACAATGAAGGGCCGAGCGCTCTTTGTGTACCTGACTCTGATAACAGTTCCCATCACGGGCACGCTCAGCTGCGGGACTTGCCGGCCTTTATCTTACTTATTTTTGTTGTCTGTCTTTCTTTCAGTGACGGTTCTGCTGATAATTAAACGTAGGATTTTTTTTTTTTCTTTCCTTCCTTGTTTTTCCCCTCTAGAAGTTGTATGTATGTAGGTACACAACTCGTCTTGAACGAAATTCCCGATATTGGTGACCCCTTTCACGCTTTGCCTACCACTGGAGAGAAAGAAAAAGTGGAAGTTCTGACAAGTCCTGCAAACAAAGAAAAAGTTAGAAATATTTGATTTGATGAATAAAAAAATTTCAGTATTGCCAATACTGGCAATGGCATTGTCAGCTTCAGTGTTTACTTTTTTCTTTTTGGAATTATTGGAGGAAAATTATTTTAAAAAAGATTTGGGTTGCAATGATTTTGAAAGAATCAACTTGAGGACAGACTGAGGATTCTTTAGAGAAAATAGAGAGCCCTGTAGACCTGTTCTAGTCCCTGCCTAGGAACAGCTTGAACTTGCAGGTTCCACGGAGGCACATCTGACCACACCACGCAGATTCCACAGCCTCTCTGGGCAGCCTCTTCCGGTGATTCTACCATAGAAGAATTTATCCTACTGTTGGAAAACTTTCTTTTTTAGGGCCTTCCCAAATAAAATGGAGAACAGTTCCTTCCCTTGCCGTTGGAGGCAGTTTTTACCATCTTTGCAGACGCTTTACCCGCACTCCCCAACCCACCCCCACCTCTCCACCATCCCTTGCACATCACGTTCCCTGGCCCTCATTTCTCTGGACAACCTATGATTGGAGGTGCAGTGCCAAAGCCTGGCTGCTGGATTGTGTTTTCCACCTCCCCAGCAGCGAGGGGGATTACTTCACATGTCTAACACATGACACTGCTGTTTACATGTCCCAGTTTGACACCCGCCCTTTCTGCAGCAGCATGACACCCCTGACTCACGGAGAGCTTCTGATTCACTGCAGCCCCAGCTGCTTCCCTGCAGAACTGCTTGGTAATCAGTTGTCCCCATCCTATATTTGAGCAGTTGATTATGCATCAGTGACAACTTTGCACTGATTCATCTTGAATTGCATCCTATTTTTTCCGAGTGTTCCTGCAATTTGTCAGGCTCGTTCTGGGTTACAGTGCTGCCTTCAGAGGCTGCTGCCACCCCCCTGGCTCGGGACCATCTGCAGATCTGCTGCTCAATATCTGCTCTTCCACCTCCTGAGACATCAATGGGAGTGTTGGACACAGCCAGGACACACTCCAGGCATTATTCCAGCCTGACAATGGGCAGGGAGGGGATAATTCTGGGGCGTGATTTTCCTACCTCTTCCAACCCCCTGCAAGTCATCAGGAGGAAGTGTCACCCCTGGAGCAGGGACAGGACAGGGGAGAATGGCCTCAGGCTGTGCCAGGGAGGGTCAGGCTGGACATCAGGAGGAATTTCTTCATGGAAAGAGTGGTCAAGCCTTGGACTGGCTGCCCAGGGAGGCCGGGAGTGCCCAGCCCTGGAGGTTTCTGAGGAAGGTGGCACTGTGTGCTCTGGGCTGGGGACAAGGTGGGCATCAATCACAGCCTGGGCTGGGTCATCCTGGAGCTCTTCTCTGGAAACTCTTGGGCCTCCTTCTCCACAGGATTTCGGGGATGGCCACTGGTAGTCCTGAGATTCTTCTAAGACCTGTTTAATGTCCTTTTCTCTCTGCTTTCTAAGAGCTCCTGAAACTCCTCCTGCAGCCAGAGCCCACCCTCCTCTGACTCTGGCCCAGATTATTTTTGCAATCTGATCACAGCTGATTCCCAGAGCAAAGATGAAAGTAGGGAAGGCTTTCTTAGGGTGATGTGTCAGAAGCTTTCTCCCCTTGCTGAGTGACAGATGTAATCTTTCCCTGCACAGAGAAGGCACTTACCAAACACTTTCTCCTTATTATGTTCCTTCGAGTTGTATCTCATTTGGTGACTTTCTCTTTGTAATTCCTTCCCTGTGTGTTCATGGTCACTGTGAAGAACTCAGAGAAGTTTTGGCTGCACTTTTTGCACATTTAGACATGTTTGTTTCTAGAATGTATATTTAGGATTTTGTTTGAGTAAGAATATTCCTTGCAGTGCTATTGAATAGCCCTTTTCCCCACAAAAGGGTGGGACAGCAGCACTGGGGGAAAATCCTTTTCCCCCTTTGTACACAGGTGAGTTTGGTGGGGTGGTAGGGAAGGTGAAATTTCCCCTGCTGGGATGAAATGCTGCCATCACCAATAATTCCTGCTCTGAGTCACGACAGCTTTTCCCGAGCTCTTTGCCTTCTGCTCTCCACTCCAGGATTCATCCTTTGGCTGCAAACCAGGCCCTGGAGTTTGCACTCACACCTCACTGCAAAATCTCATCTCTGGGGGCCAAGCAAGCAGAATTTCCAGCAGTGCAGGAGTTTGCAGAGCTCTGGCTGCAGCCCCCCTCTCCAGGCACCCCTGGGCCCATCCCACTCCGAGCTGCACATCCATCCCCCTGGGCTTCCTTTAACCCAACAGCCCAGCCCCAGAATTTATAATTCACTCTTGCAAAGACTGAAACAGCCTGGAAGATTTCGCTTTCCAAACTGAATTTCTCCCTCCTTAAATCATGACAGGTCTCCATTTGAAAAAATCAGAAATAAGCACTCTGCTTTTTCTGAGATAAATACAGCATGTGAGAGCTGGGATATATTTCCCAATAAACCAGCAAAAGCAGCTAATTAAATTAGTTGGCTCTAAAAGTTGCTCAGTCCCTGGTCAGCAGGAACTTGGACTAGTGTATTTCTTTTCTTTCTTAAAAATAAGCAAGATAGTTAGAGAATTTGGAAATGATAACAATTAGCCAGAACTGGGCAGGGATGGACTGTAATCTTCAACAAGTCCTTGGCAAAAGACATCATTTAAAAACAGAAAAATTGAAACCTGCCATTTTTAGGGGGGAAAGCATCGTCAAGGAGGCAGTGTTCTTCCAGCTTCTTTTTTCTTAAAATACTGGGTTTCATTGAAAAATCTGTTTTAATAGATTCTTAAAAATAAACTCTCTGTGTTCAAATTATAAATGGGAGGTTTTATGCAATGTCTGTGTGGCTGCTGCAAAGGAGAAGTTTGAAGATGACATCAGGGTTTTTGTTCCCAGTGAATCCAAAATATGACTGTGCAGAGCTTAACTTGAAATGAGGAAATGAAAGCACAGGGGCTGCATTTGGCTGTCCATGATGCCAGCAGTGAACTTTTTTGTCTTTTATTAGTATGATTATTTTTATTATTTTTGGCTACAGAATTAATTTTATGCTGAAAATTGGAATAATTTATATATATGGTCTTAAAGTGGTAATGGAGCTTTGTGAAGCCTCCAGGATTGTGTCTTTTATAAACAAGGAAAAGGTGAGGCACTAAATACTTTAAAAATCTGTAATTCCCCAGGTTGTCACTTGTCCCATGTCCCCCAAGCCATCCTGGGAGTTTTTCCCACATCAAATAAAGATAAATGGACGAACACAGTTTACACATACATATTTGTATAATAAACCATGCTGAGAAAGTTTAACTGCAACTCCAAAGCCACCAACAGGGACCAAATGCTTCATTCCAAATCATCAAAGTGCTTCACTGAAATGAAATTTTAATAAACTGACATAAGGGCCGAAGTGTTTGTACAGCAGAAAGCAAAAGTTCTGCAAGAAAAATATGAAAACAAAAGGAAAGCAAAGAGGTTTTTTTCCTAGAGAACTTCCCCAGGTTTTTCCTGCAGGTTCCTGAGAAGGTTTGCACCTGGGAGGGTCTGAGCCCAGGTGTTGGCAATGCCAGCCCAGGTGTTGGCAATGCCAGCCCAGGTGTTGGCAATGCCAGCCCAGGTGTTGGCAATGCCAGCCCAGGTGCTGCAATCCCCCCAGCAGCACCTGGGCAGCCAGGGCTCCATTTCAGGGATCCTGGGGCAGGGCTGGGGTTTGCAAGTTCGGAGGCTCCAGGGAGTTTTCCCCTCCCAGGGAGAGTTTTCCCCTTCCAGGGCTCATCCCAGCCTGGCTCTGCACGGTCTCCTCTCAGGTAAGGGATTATTGGTCTGGTTTTATTCATGCTTCCTCTGTGGGCTGCTTTAGATTTGTTTTGTGGAGGAATTTTTCTGAAGGAAATGTTTTTTGTCTCTCTGTGAGCAGAGAGAAACTCAAATCTGTTGATTTACCTGCAATGCTTCAGTGTTTTTAAGCTGGTAACGTGTTTAATGCTCTCTGTAACCAATGTGTCTTCAGTTTTAAAATAACAGAGTTTTATCAGTGGGTCACAAATAATTGAGATGCTGGAGATGGAAAGCAAAGAGTTTTCTGTAGAAATGACTGAAAGTTATAAAAAACACCTCGGAAATGTAAAAGTGATGTGGAAGTCTAAAGCACTGAGTAAAAACTGTAAGAAGTGGTTTCTTAATTGGAAATGTAGGAAGGAAAAATAAGGTGTTCAGAAACAGCAAGACTTATTGTTAGACAATAATATTTGTATTTGTGTTACAAGTGTTAAAAGTGAGACTATAAAAACCTGGAGATGTGTTTTTTTCTTTTTCTGAGTGTGAAGGCTAACTGTGGGATATCAGTGCTGTGTCTGTGGTTATTTAGAAAAAATGCTGTGTGCTTTTCTTCCTTTGATCAAAGAAAAGTTCTGGGAGGTTTTTAGTGTTTCTCTGTGGTCAGAATATTCCTCTTTTGGCTCTGAAGTGGTGAGCCCCCTTCAGCTCCTGAGGCTGCTGCCTCATCCCAGGGCTGAGCCTTGGCACCAGGTGGAAAATGCTTGGCTGTGACTTTTTTTTTGTGCTTGGTGTGCAAAGGTTTTCTGAGAGAGGAGGCTGAGGCTGCTCAGCTTGGCTTTTAGGGTTTTCTATTAAAAAGATGTTCGATGGGGGAATGGGATTTTAGGTTTGTGGAGCAATGTTCCAAAAGGAACCACTGAGCCCTTTTGGTGCCGACTGAATGACACTTTCATGGTCCTTTCTCTGCTTCTGCTTTTAATATAAATGGTATAGCAAATACAGGTGAAAAAAAAAAAAAGGAAAAGAAGCCCACCTGTCAAAATATAGCTCTGTTTGGTTACCTCTGTCCATGGGACAATTTTAGTAACCTGTCAATCAATGGGCTGCTAAATAGCCTCTCCAAAGCACAATCTGCTATTTCAGACGACATCAGTGTGTCAATCATTTATTGAATCAAAGCCAAATTTGAAGCAAAGCAAGCCCAGTTTGTCAATCACTGCTCAGTATTCTCTCCACTAACCACCTGACAGCTTTTAACTTTTCACTTTTATATTCCATGCAGCTAGTTAAGATTCTTTCATTTTTAATTGGCCTTCTTTTATGATTGGTAGCTAAGCAACTAATATGTTGTTTTATATGGTAATAATGGGCCCAAACTTGAGAGCTTTCTTGACCATTCCTATTTGTTGTTGGGAAATTATTTTCCTTCAAGTTGCTAAATAGCAGATGTAGCAGAAACAGTTATTTAATTATGGGTTGTCCTGTTGTTTCTATCTATAAACACTTTTGGCACTGTTTAAAAATAAATACTGCATGCGCTGGCAAATATATACTGAGTGATTTTAACTCCTGATAGAGTCCTTTGGAATTTCACTGCTCATTTACAGGGAAAACTGGGTGCAAAAAGGAAAGGATTGCCAAAAAAGCAGTTTGGAAAAATATTAGCAGAGGACAGAGCGAGAAATCTGTTTCAGAATCCCACTAGGCTTTAATCCAACCTGATCAGCTCTCAGTCTTAATTTAGGTACAATTAAATTTCTGAGGCCAAGTACAGTGCTGTGAGCCACCATCTCTCAAAATAAGCCAAAAAGTCCTTCCCCAACAAACTTGTCTGCCTTTTTTGTGTGTTCATTTTATATGCTTTGATGAAATTAAAAATTTCATTGTGTGAGATGTAAAATTTTGGGGTGGGGAGTGGAGTCCCGAGGGTGACCCCAGATGCTGGGGTGGTTTCCATCCCCTCTCCCCATCGTGCCCAAGACAAGCCCTGCCTTTCATGTGTGTAAAACGAGCCCACAGCTCCCAGAAACTGCTCCTGCCTTTCCCTTTCCAAAGACTGTCATCAGCAAAGCCAAAGTGTTGTTCTCAGACAGAAAGAATCAACTTTCTGTCCTTCCCATGAAAGGAAGTTTGGGAAAAGAACTATTTCTGTGTTACATAAAATTCTATTTTGGGTTCAAAAGAGTTTTCTTCCTTTAATTCTTTTGCATATCTGTTTGATGGGCTTCTGGCTGTCTTTTGACAGACTGCTGTCATCTGGTTTGATCCAAAAACTGTGAAACTCCAGATGTGCCCGAGAACTTGGGAGAACATGGGCTTAGTTCTGCAAAAAGCTGCAGGAGGTTTTGAGAAAATCTGATACAAAATGTACTTCCCAGCCCTATTTGAATTTTACATTGGGTTTTGTACCTATTTTTTTTTTTTTACTCAAGTAAAAAGCAAGAGGGACTGACAGCACATGAGGGTTGCCAGTGGAGAGGCAAATGGGAGCTGCAGGAGGGCAGGGCACTGTTAAATGTTGGGTGCTTTTGCCCACTGGGAAGCTGAGGGAGGCTCTGGAGAGCACTGGGAATTGCTGGTGCTGAGTGTCAGGATGGAGATCCCACCAGACTGTCGAGATTGGGTAATTAATAAACAACAACAAAAGCTGTGGAGCAGATCTTCCTGGGCAGCTCCAGGAAAACAGCAAATTTGCTGACAAATGAGTTCTTGAGGAAGTGCCAAAAATTACAGTTTGGTTTGTCCCCTCTTGATGGGAATTCTGCTGCCTTTCACGGGTGTCTGTGGCATTAACTAATGCTCAGCTGAGCTCAGTGACACTCTGACAAATGAGGGGCAACTTCCACCACACAAGTGAGCAAGAGATTTTTCTTTTTTTGTGCATGGATTTTGCACTCTTTCTATCCCCAGCTATTAGCCAGAGCTTTTTTAGAGAAGGTGTTCTGATCCCAGGCTGCCTCTGTAGCTTGGCACAGGCTGTTCCTCTTGGCTCCCAGGGTGTTCAGGCCTGGCTGAACATGAGCTGAGCTCTGGTGGCTCAGGCAGCTGAGCAGAGGGGAAACCCACACAGCACCCACCCACACAGCACCTGGCCTGTGAATTGGGATGCTCCATGCAGGAATGAAGAGACACAGGATCACAAATATTATACAAATAGGAGGAGGATGGGGTCAGCACAGCCAGGATACTCACAGGGGGTTCCTACAACTGCTTTATTTTGGTTACTGCTTGCAGTGTGGTGCTGAGGAGTGTCAGCCTGCCTGCAGGGGTGCTGTACTCTGCTCCTTTAGCTGCTCTCAAGGACCCTCTGGACCAGGAGAAATGATCCTTTGGGAGTGTTTAAGCATGTAAATTGGACAGTGGCATTTTTTAGGTGAAACCTGTTGGTCAAGAGCATCTCCAAATCTTGGCTGGCATTCCCAGCTGGGCAGCAATGCTGGAAGAAAGCCTCTTTTTGTGTTGATGACTGATCTGCATCCACTGGGAGTCAGGGATGTGTTTTAGTGTCATTGCACAAAGGTTTGAAAGGTTTGCAGAGCTATTTGTCCTGGCAAAATTAAATGTGGGGTCTTGGTCTGTTCTCTGAGCACTTCCTGTGGTACCTGAGACCAGAGAGAGAAGGAGCAGGAGTTTGGGGAATGCTGCCCAGTTCTTTATTCCCTGACACCCTGAGAGCTTTGTCCTGGGCCTGCTCCTGTTTCTCTCTGGCTCCTGGCAGAGCACCTCTTGTCCCTGAGTGAACTGTGCAGGGCTCTCCAGCTAAAATGTTAATATTCCCCATTTCTTACCCAGTGAGCCCATTTTTCCAGCAAGGCATCAAAAAGTTGATTGGTGTCAACTGTGCCTTTGTCATGGGAGCAGCACAAAGCCAAAAATGATGAATCCCTCTCCCAACTGGAAATGCAGGGAGAATTTGCTAAAGCAGAATGCAGTTACCTGTGTTGGAGCTCCTCCAGGACACTCTGGTGAGCACAGCCACCCTTGCAAGGAGTGAAACGGGGTTTGAGCTGTGCTGAGAGCTGGGATCTGTGAGTTTACATCTCAAACACCCACGGAGCAGAGCTGTGAGCAGCCCCTGAATCAGCAGGCAGCCTGCCCCTGTCACCTCGCTGCTGCTGGAGTCTGCTCTGCTGCTCCTCCCAACCCACTGAGCAGCTCCAGGAGATTCTGTGCCCACAAACCAATTTTATCACCCAGGATTTCGGTGCTGGGTGCTGTAACCAGTGTCTCTTGGATGCACTGGCTGCTCAAGCTGCAGCTTTCACCACAGAAAAGCGAGGGGTGAGCCTGCCTGGGTGCCACAGGGATCTCCAAGGGCAAGGGAGGCTTTCCCTGGGGCTGGGAATATTCCAGGTGGGCTTTGTGCAGAGCCACCTTTGTCCTAGAGCAGTAGAACTGGGACCAGAAGGGGTTAATGTACACGTGCAGATGCATGCTGGAGGCAATGTGAGGGATTGAAAACCATGGAAAACCACCCCGAGAGATTTGAAAATAGCAACAAAAAGAATGGAGATGGCTTCATTTAGAAACCTGGCTATTGTTTGTTCTTAACTGGCACACTCTGCTCTGGGTTTTTATACCCAAGGACATGAGCTGGTGTGTGGAGATGAGAGGTTTAAGTTGGGTGTTAGGGAAAATTTCTTTCCTGAAAGAGTGGTCCAGCCCTGGCATAGCTACCAGGGTGGAATCCCCATTCCTGGAGGGGTGTAAATTGTGTAAATGTGGCTCTCAGGGACAAGATTCAGTGGCCAACTTGGCAGTGCTGGGGGAATGGTGGGACTTGATGCCCCTCAAGACCTTTCTGAGCCTGTGATGCTCTAAAATGTTGTGCAGGTTGCCAAACCTTGTAATTCCTCTCTAAATTTCTCTTCACTGCCATTTCATACACACTCTTCAATACCATAAGTGTAAAATTATAATTGTATATAAAAATTATATATATCTAACTTTATATTATTTATATATTTATATTATATATAAAATAGATATTACTAGGATAGTTCCTAGCAAAAAATTTGTCTTGTTCTTTGAAATTTCAAGTCTTGATTCTCATTTCCAGGGGGAAAACCAGGTTATTCATTGTCAGGGTGGATGCTGCACTGGGGAAGTTGCTTTGCCCAGGGGGGCATCAGTGACTCCTCTATCTTCATTTGTGTTTAATGTCCATGCTCTGGTTTCTGCCTTGGCATTTTTGGTGTCTGTAGGGCTGGGCTCTGTTGTCTTTGGGTGCTGTGGGTGTTGGGTGGGACTGCCCTTTGTTTCCAGGTCTGCTGCAGTTTTCTTGGCTGGCTCTGGTGGTGTTTGGGGATAAATGATAACAAAGGGCTGCTCCTTATACAGCCATAGACTGTCAAATTGATTATAAGCTGATTTTTATTTTTTTTTCCCCTGACTCACTTCACAAGTCTCTTGAAAAAAGCGAATTTGGAAAACATAAAGGGAGTTTCTGTGCAGAATTCAGTTCTCACTTCTATGGGCAAATTTCATCAGCTTGGAATTTAAGGGCTAATTCTGCTGAAGTTTTATCCAATTCACATGGGCAGCCAGTGAAATGTGAGAACACCAAGGAAATAATTAAATGTTGTGCAATTAGGGCTGCAGNGTGTAAATTGTGTAAATGTGGCTCTCAGGGACAAGATTCAGTGGCCAACTTGGCAGTGCTGGGGGAATGGTGGGACTTGATGCCCCTCAAGACCTTTCTGAGCCTGTGATGCTCTAAAATGTTGTGCAGGTTGCCAAACCTTGTAATTCCTCTCTAAATTTCTCTTCACTGCCATTTCATACACACTCTTCAATACCATAAGTGTAAAATTATAATTGTATATAAAAATTATATATATCTAACTTTATATTATTTATATATTTATATTATATATAAAATAGATATTACTAGGATAGTTCCTAGCAAAAAATTTGTCCTGTTCTTTGAAATTTCAAGTCTTGATTCTCATTTCCAGGGGGAAAACCAGGTTATTCATTGTCAGGGTGGATGCTGCACTGGGGAAGTTGCTTTGCCCAGGGGGGCATCAGTGACTCCTCTATCTTCATTTGTGTTTAATGTCCATGCTCTGGTTTCTGCCTTGGCATTTTTGGTGTCTGTAGGGCTGGGCTCTGTTGTCTTTGGGTGCTGTGGGTGTTGGGTGGGACTGCCCTTTGTTTCCAGGTCTGCTGCAGTTTTCTTGGCTGGCTCTGGTGGTGTTTGGGGATAAATGATAACAAAGGGCTGCTCCTTATACAGCCATAGACTGTCAAATTGATTATAAGCTGATTTTTATTTTTTTTTCCCCTGACTCACTTCACAAGTCTCTTGAAAAAAGCGAATTTGGAAAACATAAAGGGAGTTTCTGTGCAGAATTCAGTTCTCACTTCTATGGGCAAATTTCATCAGCTTGGAATTTAAGGGCTAATTCTGCTGAAGTTTTATCCAATTCACATGGGCAGCCAGTGAAATGTGAGAACACCAAGGAAATAATTAAATGTTGTGCAATTAGGGCTGCAGCACATCAGGGTACAAATAACACAAGGTGAGATAGCCTTCCCTGGGCTAAGCCAGCCTTCCCTGGGCTAAGCCAGCCTTCCCTGGGCTAAACCTGTGTTTCTGTGGTGGCCTCTGATCTGTGTTAGCCCCAGCTCGAGCCCTGCAGAGCAGCACTGTGTGACCCCAGGAGCTGCAGGGATGTGCTGCCTGCACTATCCCATGATCACAAGGGAGAAAACAACGTCCAGTCCTTTTAAACGATTCATATTTGGCTTATACTTAGTGATTTCAGGTGTGTTTAAGCTTCAAATGGGTCGTGAATTTATCCTGAATTCCTGTAACAGATTGGGGGTCTAAAAAGGCAAAAGAAGAAATGTTTAGGTCAGATATTCAGCAGATAATTCCTGCTACCACTTTGTGGGTTGGGGCTGTGTTGTCTCTTCCATTTTCGAGTGCTCTGGGCCATTGTTTGGGAAGAACTTTCTGAAGCAGAGCAGCAGTGCTCACCAAAATACTCGGTTCCTCCCAGCCAGGCTGGCTTTGGGAGAGGTCCCTGCCGTGGAACAAACCTGTTTCCTTCTCTGGGATGTGTCAGTTAGAAACACCAACTGCAAGGATTTCTTCTGTTCTCACGAAAAAGGAAGGAAACAGCTGGTAAATGTTTCACAGATGGTAAAGCTCTTGGCATCTCTCAGGAGAGGGCCACCCATACAGATGGCTCATTATTTTAACATTTGGATTTTCATCTTATTAAAACATCTTTTTTTTTTTTTTTCTTCTTCGTTCCCTGGTTTTATTTAGCATCATAAATTCTCTTACACTTTAGTTAACAACTCGGTGATTTGGGGGAAGTGTGTGTGCTGTAAGGAACATCATTTGGCTAAAACACGGATCTGCATCATTATTCTCTGCTCTGATGTGGAACGAGTGGACTTGAACCTGATTAAAAACACCAAATGCAAGCAAATGCTTGGAAATATGACTTTATCAAGCAAAGGTCAGCTGAGCCCGTATAGAAGCTGAATTATTCAGTAAATGAAGGGATGCAGTGAGTGAAGCAAGCAAACATTTCTATCTTGGGCATTGCCTCAATTAATGCAGTGCTGCTTTCTGCACACAGCACAGGAGAGGGCCCTCGCAGGTGCTCCCACTGCTTTGTGGGGAGGGCAGCACTAAATACAGAACATCACCTCTGAAACACCTGGGGAACAACCCGGGGCAGGGGGGGTGAGGAGGGGCTGCAGACTGTGCCAGGGCTCCCTGTGTGAGCCCTAAGCCTGGCAAGGGTCAGGGTGCCCCCCAAGCCCAGCTCCACCACTCTGGGGGTGGCACCAGTGCCAGGAGGGGGGGATGTGCCCCGGGGGTGGGGACAGGGGGGCATGCTGGAGTCATTGGGGGGTTTGGGGCTCCCCTGGGGCTGGCTGGGCTGGCAGCCCCCACCCCCTGCACACCCCTGGGGGAGCCCAGGGGGTCCCTGGCCCTTCCTGCAGCAGGACACAGGATGGGGGAGAGGAGCCCCAGGTGGGACACCACATCCTCCTCTCTGCTCTTCCACATCTCTTTATTTGAAGTTTTAGCAGGTCTCCCTATGAAATGACTCAAATGTAGGCCCGTGGTATAAATATAGATCAGCAACAGCACAGATTGCTGTATGAATCAACCTATAAAGATGAAAAGTAGCAATTGATGTGTGTCCTACAGCTGCCCTGTAAATCTCCTTGTGGGCTCAACCAAGAAGTGCTGCCTGAAAAGCTCTGGGTGCTCCATGGTTAGGCTTGTGCTCTGCAATTCTGTTTTAATTAAAAATTAAATAATCAGGAGTGGGAAGAAAGAAACCCAAGTCTTATTTTGCATTTGTATGAGCAACTCCCCATTGATTCCAGTAGGTTACATCAACAGTGAAGGCTTGACCCGAAAGCTGCCTACAAATATTCCATTAATAAATACAGGGAGAGATTTGTAGCATGTAAATCACTGGAGCTCCACTGATGCCAGTGTAGTTGTGCTGATTTACATCAGCTGAAGAGTTGGCCTCTGGAATTCACATTCCTTCTGAGATCAAAGATGTGTCAGCAAATGGTGAACTTCATTTGTATTTTTTTAGCCTTCTAATTTAAAAATAGCCCAATAGATTTATGATTAAATGGCAGGGCTCTTATGGCCAGACTTTGGATGCCACGTTTCAGCCAGACACCACTCACAGGCAGGCTGTAAATCCTCCCCAAACAGGGCTGTAGCTGAAATGCTGAAAGCTCTGTAATGCTTGTGGGTACTGCTGTGTCATATTTATAGAGGATGGGCCAATCCCAGCACAGCCCAAAACAGGGCCAGCACCAGGGGCTGGCTGGCTCGGGGGGCTGCCAGCTCAAATTCAGTCACAGCCAGAAGTGGCAGTGCTGTTACCATGCCTGGAAGCTGGCTCAGTCCATTTGTTGTCTGTCTTCTTGGAGAGGTTAAAAAATAAGGGAGTTGGGGAACAAATGTGGGCTCTGGGTGACTGCCTTGGGCTGCAAAGAGACCCAGCTGGGCCTGGGAGATGTTAAATGGTCACCAGGGGGGCTCCAGGTGGGCATTGACTCAATGTACAGACCAAAAACTGGAGGGTATAACTGTGTCCTTTTGGTTGGTTTCCCATGGAAACAAACTAAATGCTGGGGGTAATAAATTTCAGCAGATATGCACAAAAATCTGTTTGTTCTGAAGCTGAGGGAAGTGTGGTCAAAATGGGTGGCAAATGGAGGTGGGAGAGCTCCTGTACAAACTCCTTGGGCATGAGGGGAATCCTTTGGGGATTGAGCACAGCTTCAGGTGGGTCTGGCATCATCCTGGGCTAAACTGACTGCAGGAACCCAGTCCACACAAAGTGGGGTTTGTTGGCTCTTGCCATGAAAGTGCCACTGCCTTTCTATTATTTTTTTTAGGTTTTAATTGAATATTTAGTGTGGATAACTAAATAGCATCAATCTCCAGGTGAGCTGCTTTGTACCATTAATGTCTTTGTGGTGCTGAGCTTTGGGGGCACTGTCCTCCCTAAAAAAGGACAGAGTGGAAACGAAGTGAAACTGGAAGTGAAATGAGGAAGAGACTTGCTTGTCTCCCTTAATACAACAAAACCAAAGCCTCTGTTATTTTTGAGCTCTTCTCAAAGAGTTTCTAATGGTGCACAGCAGCAGATATTCCAATGAGTATCTTGGGCATAACACAAATACAAGTGGTGGGTGGAAAAGCAGCTGAGGGACTGGACAGAGCCCCACTGAAAGGGGCTGGTAAAAGTCACATTGTTTGCACGTGGCTGAGTGTTCCCAAAGAGCAGGAGGCTTACAGCACTTGCTCTGGTCAGGGTGGGCAAGAGGCTCTCTGTGCACACCTTGTGAAGGTGTCAGAGCTGCAGCCAGCAGCAGTGGCTGGAGCAGTGGCCTTTTCATCATACAGCACTCTAGGATCTGTTTTTCCCCTTCAGAAATGCATCTCCTAATTCTGTGTAGGCTCAGATGTTATTAGCTTGCAAGGGAGTGTGGATTGCATCTCTGGAATCCAACGTGGGCATGGGGGCTCTCTTTTTTGATCATTACAGGGTATGAGTGTTTTGTAATTCTTCTAGTGCAAAAGAAGCTGTTTGGTGACAGGCATCAAGTCAAATTCCTGCAAGAGGCTGGCAGCAGAATACATTTGTCTGTTTAACTGCATGCAAAACACTTGTCAAGACAGATTCTGGTCCTTTTCCTCTCTACCTCGTGCTCTGGATAACCTGGCTGGTGCTGAGCTGGGGCAGGGCTCTCACCCTGCAGCTGCCAGAGGAACCTGTGGCACATGGCAGTGGGGCAGGGGGACAGGCAGAAACACCCACAGCAGCAGGCACATGGAAACAGAGCAGCCTCTGAAGCAGCCACAGCGTCCAAGGATGGGGTGGGAGAGGGTGGGGAGTGGTGGGGAGGCTGCTGAGCGTGCAGGGGTGGTAGGCAAAAGGGAACAAAAGCCTGGAGATGCAGCTCCAACTCCCTCTCCGGAGGAGGAAATTAGTTCTGCTTCTCTCCCCTCCCACTGTGCTTGGATGGAATGTAAAAGTTTAGAAGTATAGGGCTGATGTTGCCACTCATTATGCTACTGTTCCAATTAGAGCTTTGTTGTCTTAGGGGCCCTCTCTGCTATTAAAATTGTGTTTGCCTTCATGCTGAGCCTCCCTGTTTCTACCTGGGCTCTCCATTTCGCCTGGACGTGTCACTTTTTTTCCCATTCTCCTCAATTTTGCCTCCTGCTGTCTCTGCTTCCCTCCCGTGTGTCTCCCCTGCCCCTTTGCCAATTCACGAGTGTTTTCCTCTCTTTTCGAGGGCTGGGGCTGTCTCCTCCGGTGGCAGGGGCTGACCTCTGCTGGAAGCCAGCCCCAGAGGCTGGGCTGTGGCAGCTCTGACACAAGTGTGAGTTTTGGCAGGGCAGGATGGGCTTGAGGTAGCTGAGAGTGATAAACCTGTCTCAAACCTCGTCTCTGAAAACTGCAGAAATATTGACATGTCCTGGCCAGGAACGAGCCCCCTGCCTGACATTCCCACCTTTGTCCCACGTGTGGTTTCACAGATTTCCTGCTTGCCACGTTGGCATGGCACAAATGCTTTGTGCTGCCTTTTTGTTCCTGTTTCAGTGTGGAGAAATCTGTGCTATCTTAATTATTAACCTGTTATGCTTAACTTTCATTGCCTATATATTGTTTAATGTCTTCTCTTGAGGTGACAAATGAAAGTGGTGGTTGTGCCTCTGCTGCAGAGCTTTAACTCCAGACTCTGCTCACCGTGAGCCTGTAGTAATGACTCCCATAAAAGTCCTTTGATTGTTCTCTGATGCAAATTGAGCTCAGCAATGAAGCACCATCCTCCCCAGAACAATTGAGAACTGCTCAGCTTCCTTGGACACCTTCCTGGAGCACAAGTCAACATTAGGATGGGGTAATAAATACTGTGGCAGAATTTTAACACTTGCAAAGAGCTGCTTATTCTTTTCTGCGAATAATTTTGAGCATAATCCTTTTTTTGAGGGGAGTAGGGGGGAGCTCTGAAGGGGATGTGCTGGTGGAAAGGTAAAAAGGCCTCAACCCCCAGCAGCCAGCTCCTGTTAGACTTTGTAAACCAACCCTGCTTGAGGCAGGGCTCAGTCTCTGTCCCTGCATCTCTCTGGCACTTGGAGTTCACAGATGAGCTGTTCCAGTTTATTTGTGCACCCACCAGCTCCAACAAGGAAACTTGAGGGGAAATAAGGTTGTTAAAAATGTGCATTTCCTTTCCCAACTTTGTCACATCCAACGGGGGAGAGTGTTGGTCAGGATGATGTGGTGAGGATGTGAGGCTGTGTCTAAATTTGGGATTTATTGCTGAACTCTTGGCTGTTTCCTGAGCTGCACTTCATTCTTACAGCAGTATTGAGAAAAGTAACTCAGCCATGTTTGTGAAGTGCAAATGCAAAATACTGATTATCCTCTTGCAGCCCCTTGTCTGTATATGCACTTCCATGAGAAAATGTCCTTAAATTGAGCCAGATGAGCGTTAAAATAGAATAAACCTGTCAGGAGCAAGAGCCCACCTCTTGCAGCTGTCCTTTTTTGGTTCTCCCCCTCCCATGTTCAACCCAAGGCCATTTGCCCGTGCTCAGGCTGGGGCAGGAGTCCCCAGCTCCTGTCTTGCTTTTTTTCTTTGTTTGCTCAGTTCTTTGTTTGCAGAGCTCAGTAGAACTTAGCTATAGCCACAGCCTCTTGAAAAAAACACAACTATTTCATCCTTTTTATGAATGCTCTAAATATAACTATTGAAGCAAAACAATGCAGTCAGATAAACAAAGAAATGCAGGCAGTGTAAGCAAAAGCCTCTTCAGCAGGTCTCAAGTCAGGCAGCTTGCCTTTCTTTTGTGTGTTTTAGCTAGCAGCCCATTGAACCAACAATGAGAAAAAAGGGAACAGAGGTTTAATGCTCCTCCTCACTGCTCTTTTAACGATATTAATACCAGGAGGAAAGGTGGGAGTTAGAGGGATGAAATAAGCTGGGGCTGTGGTTTGCCTGGGGGGCTCAGGGTCACAGCCCTGCTGCTCCAGAGGGATCCCAGTGCTCTGAACACCTCCTGTGCTGCTGGCACAGTCCTGGCACCCCATCCCTGCTGCCCCCGGAGCTGCACACTTACAGAGGGACCCGGCCCCAGGACCGGGGGGACAAATGTGCTGCTAAATTCTCTGCAGTGCCCTGCAGCCACCCAGTAACTGGAGTGCAGGTGACTTTGGGGCCCTCCCTTCTGTTAAAATCGTGTTTATCTCATGCTGTTCCTCCCTGGGATCTCCACTGCTCTGCATGTGTCACCTTTTTCCCATTCTCCTCATTTTGCCTCCTGTTGTCTCAGCTGTCAGTGGAGGGGTGCTTCAGCCACAGGTGCCACCAGAGAATTTCTGTAACCTCACAGACAATTTCAGGGCACAAAGCAATACTTTTACAACAGAACGAGCATCAAAAGCCTCATTTTCTGATTTCCCCTTTGGTACTTCAATCCCCATGGGTGCTAGGAAGACAAGGTGAAGCTAAGGGTCAAAGGAAACACGTGTTAACTTTTTAATACCTGTAATATGGGTGCATGTTAATAATGTGTTTTAGATTAGCTAATTGGATAAGTAATGGAGAAAATAATTCTGCATACTATTGCTCTGTGAGGACACTTGGGGTGTGAATAACAGAGAGGAAGGTTGAACCCAGGGACTGTAACTCTGATAAAAACCACACAAGACTTTGCAGGGGCACTAAATGTTGGTCTTATTTTCCAGTGAATTTGTTGGGAGCAGGGTTAGCCCTTTCCATGGCAGGGCAGCCAGCATTCCCTGTGCAGGCTGGACAGGCATGAGGGTGAGATTGCTTCCTCACAGAAATCACTGTGCAAGAGGATCTGATGCACAGAACACCCTCAAGAGCAGGTTGCTGTGGCTGCACAGAGAATTCACTCAATAACTGATATTTTAAACATGTATCTGTTGCCTTGGAAGCCTTGGCCTGTGTGGTTCAGCACTGACTGTCTGGAATTCTGCTCCTTTAGGGGATGAGTTTGTACCAGGAGCACAAACCCATGGTGGGAGGGAATGGTACAAATCCTAAACCAGGGAATAAATGCCTTTAAACATGCCTGCTGTTGGAGAGCCTACCTCAGGAGGTTTCTGAGTGACAAGCAGGTGATAAAACCATGGGAAAATTTGGCTTGGGGTGCAGAGTGACACGTGCAGAACAGGCTTTTGTCAGCGAGCTCCTGACAGGGCTGGTGCTGAGGGAGAGCCCGGGAGGCTGCAGGGGCAGACAGGGCTGGGGGCTGTGGATGGTGCCAGCAGGCACTGCTGTGCCTGAGGAGCTTCCAGGAGAAAACAAATGCTGTTTGTGCAGCACAGGTGAGGCTGGAGCTCCATCGGGGCAGGAACAGGACATGGGAAGGAGGAAGAGATGTTCTAGGGAGATGTTCTGGGTGGGAATTGAGCTGTGAAAAGGCAGTGCCCTGTGCAGGACTGGCTCCCTAAAATAGCTGGTGTTGGCATTATCCACAGCAAAGGCCAGCTCTGGATTAATACACAACAAATGCATTTGAATAACTGATTAATATTTCTGTAACATTCACCCACCATTCAAAATTATATTAGAAACCAAGGATTTAGAGAATTGATCTTTTAGGGTAGCTCTAAATATCCTTTTTCTGCCTTCCAATTAAATAAATAGAGTCTTTCCTCCAAATCAATCCTGGTTTTTTCTTTTCTTTCCTGTTCACTGAACAGTAGAAGAGATGAGCAAGGTCTGAGGTTGGGCATGGGGCTCCTTTGGAGCCAGGAGTTTTGCAGCAGGTCAAGGGCTACAGGAAAAACCTCTGGCAGATTGCTGCTGTGGGAGAAATCCTGTGGCTGCCCATGTGGCCATGGAGCCCCAGCTCCTGCCAGAGCCAGGGGAGGGCAGGAGCTGCCCTGGCCAAGCACCCAGCCCATCAGCAGAGCTCTGGGGCTCCCCCACCCGAATTTGGCCCTTTGTTCACATCCCCCCTCTCCCCTGCAGCAATGATCCCTGCTTTCAGTGCTCTTGCTGATTTAGGGTCAAGCCTGCTGTGTCTGGGGAGGCCCATCAGCAGGCTGTGCCCTTGCTTTGCTGAATCCTTGACCTGCCATGTGAGGATGATTTAACTTCCTTTCCCCCCACCTTGGTTTACCCAACTCTCCCTGAAGAGGGAAAAGTTTCCTTATTTGAGCAAAATCTTCATGTGAGCCTAAAGCAGAATCCAGTGTGCCAGGATTTTCCATTGATGTTACAGAATTCAATGTAAAGAATTCCTGGCTAATCATTAATTCATCTGTTTGCAGTTCATTCATCTTTATTTCACCACTTACTTTATGAGGGAGCATCAAAATTGGAAGACTGATCATTTTTTTAAGAGCAAGCATATGATGATATTTAATTAATTGCAATGGCAACAATAACCTTAATTTTCCAGGTATTCCCCAAAGAGAACTGTGTTTTAATTAGAGATGTCACAAGGACAAATTAAATCTCCTGGATTCAAGCTTTGATTCATGGCATTCACTTTACAGGAGTAAGGAGAGAAGGAATCTTCATGTCAATATAATCTGAATTTTTTGGAAGCTCCTCCAAATGGCAGGGATGGAGAGAAGATAAATTTTGCTGATGGTATTTGGTGTGACATTGGTAATTCTCAGAGGGATTCCACAGTGTAGTGTGCCAGTGTAGATGTTCTTTGCTTTTATGAAGGTGACAGACTTGACCTGTCATGTACTAGTTACACCCTGGACAGACCAGAAATGTCACAAAGTGCTAACAGTTACTACACAGTATAGAAAAGCTTCTCTTTGTGAAAAAAGGTGGGGAGCTGCTTTCCTGCTCTCCTTTGTTGGGGTTTTTTAACTCTATCCTCTCATAAGACAGAAATTACCAGGGGGAGGAAATGGGATTTTACTGAACTTAAAATTACTGCATTAAATAAACCAAATATGGTGTTAAAGCTGCAGGATAGCCTTTCAAGATGGAAGTAATTTGTTTATAAAATGTCTTATCAAGTTTCACGTCTGGGTAGCTTTTATTTGTCCTTCCTTACCTGTTATTTTAGGGTTTTTGAAGATGAAAGAGTGATGCAAATGAAATACATGGCTTTGTGCAGGTGAATTTGTCATGAAAACTTGCAGTAAAACGAGCATTTGGTTGGTGTGAGCTCCCTCAAGCCGAGCCCGAGGCTGTCAGGTCTGGCTTTGGTTTATTCTGGGTGCCTCTGCCCCTGGGTTGGTGTCCAGGGGAGGCTCAGCTCCGGCAAAGCCAACAGAGCTGCTGGCCCAGCCCGGGCACACAGAGCACCCTGCAGAGCCCCGGGGTGATTCATGCCCAGCTCAGAGCTCTGGGAGCCCAAACCCAGCCCGGGCAGCCAGACCCGAGTGTGGCTGGGGCTGCTCCTCCCTTGGGTGCTGTTTGCCCACGATAACATTGTCCAGCCCAGCAAAGCCACCAGCTGCCTCTCGGAGCTGGGGCCAGGCTGGCTTGAGCTCAGAGCAGCTCAGACCCTCCTGGGCTGCTCTCCTGGGTTTGTCCCAGTGAGCTGGCTTGTTTAACCATGTCACCTCCACTCTTCAAAGTCAGCTGCTGCTGCTTGCACTGCAGCACTGGTCATTGATGTTGGAAGTATCAGCTGGCCACAGAGGTGTGTGTTTACTAAAACACAGTTCAAGTTTGCCCTTGCTTGTTCACACTTCCAGGGAGCTTTTCACTTCCTTATCACCTGAGCCCATTTTTAATTTTTTTTTTTTTTCCGGGCTGTTGGAGCTCGAGCAATACACCAAATCCTGAGCAATAATTAATCTAGTTTATCTCTTGGAGGAAAAGCTGCCACTTGAGAGTGGGGCCAGTGTGAAGCCTGGCCCTCCCATTTCATTGTGTCCTTTTTTCCTTCACAGACCAGGCAGTTCTTGGGCAAGTTTTAGGTTGTGATTGATTTTGTGATTTTTGTTTGGGTTTTTTTTTTAAATGAGTTTGAAGTGATGGCAGCTGTTTCTGGATATTATTTATAGGAAGGAAGAATGGGGATAAAAATGCTTTAAGCAAGTAGCAATGGGCACAGCAGCATAAAAAAGGTTAAGGAAACTTGAAGAGAGCCTTGGAGAGAAAGGTTTTCATGGGAACCTGCTCGCCCTGCAGTGCTGCAGACCCTAGAGGGACACGAGCTGTCCCTTGGTGAGGATTTAGGAATTGCCAGGAAGGGCTGAGGGGTTTGCCCAGCCCCAGGTAAACCCTGGGGTGCTGCTGTCTGTCTGCAGCCTGTGCAGGAGATTGCAAACACCTGAAGATTGGGCCTTCCCCAGCATTTGCTGACAACTCTGCCATTTGGAGAATATCCTTCTACTTGAAAGTGACACCAACTGGAATTGTTTCAAGTCATTTTTATTAACATGCCAACTAACCTCTACCTTCCCTCCCATATGCTGACTTGAGTGTGAAATAACCTGGGATCTGATTGCTCTGTCTGGCTCCTGATCCAGCAGAGCTCCCACTGACATTGCTGAAGCCCTCAGAGGCTGCTGTGAGAAGCAGGGCAGGGAGCCCTGGACACTTTCTGAACAATGAGAATATTTCTGTAGGCTCCTCTCGGAGCCTTATGCTTTAAATGAAGTGCCAAGGAAAAAACATCCTGGGAAAATGAAGTTTGTAATGGCTTTTAGAGCTGCCTGTGAGGTGCTGTAGGACCTTTCTCAGTTTTTATTGCTAGAACATGATAGGAGCAGGAGAGCCATGAAGTACACACTGGCCATGCCAGTCTGCTGCTGTAGCACACAGAGCTCAGAGCTGCAGGTAAACCTCCATCAGCTTGATTTCCATTCCTTTTTTTCCTTGCCTTTTAAATAGAAACTCAAGGGAAGGAATCCAGCATCCACTCCAAGGAAATTCAGAGCAAGTGTTTAGCACTGGCTCAGCTTTTAGCACGTTGGTGTGAGGGCACTTTGTGGTGGGAGCACTTTGGTGCTGCTCCCAGAGGTGTGACAGGCTGCTCTCAGTCCCTCATCTCCAGCAGGGATGGAATGTGCCCCTGCTGAGGCTGGGGAGTGGAAAAACTGCAGTTTAATTTGCTTTATCAAAATTTTACACAGGGGAGAAAATGCCCTGTAGAGATTTTGGGGCTTGTAGTCCAAATTCTGCTTCAGGAGCAGGTGAGCTGCTGTCTTATGGTGACAAAATTTACTGTGGTGGATGCTGGAGTAAGTGGAGATAATGAGGGAAGGAGAGCTCCTCAGTTATTATGGACACGTCAAGGCTGCTCTTCCCATTTTTCTTGCTGAATTCCACATGTGACAGGCAGCATCCTGACGTGTCAGGTCAGGCTGCATCAATCACATCCCCTGTGCAGGGGTGGAAACCACGGTGGGGCACCCAGGAGGGGGCACAGGGCTGGGGGAATGGGGGATTTGGGGGAGCAGGGGATGGAGCCAGGCTGGGGGTACAACTCATCCCACCAATTATTTCGTGGTGTTTTGAGAGCCTAAGGTGTAAAAATGTGCAGCTTCAGGAGGGAAAGGTTTTCACCTGGGAGCTGCAAAACTTCTGGCAAAATTCTCCAGTTTTTGGGAAAAAATCTGGTTTGTACTTTTTTGGGATTCGCTGAATTGAAGGGGGATAGAAAGCAAAAGATTGGAACCTGCAGAAATATAAAAAACCTGTGAAGGGGAGAAAATCCTCTCAAAACACTCTTGACTTTGTCCAAAGCTTTTTCTAATAGGTACAATATTGAAAAGGAAAATACAGATGCTGATTTTTTTTGATGATCTTTTTCTTTGGATCATTTAATATTTTTTTCTAGTAGAATCTACAGAAGTTGCCTGTTTGTAAACAGGAATTTTCACTCTGTGTAGAGTCCTGGTTTTCAAGACAAGCCCATCAGTGGAAGCATCTTGGCTTCTGATGCTTTCTGAGAAAGTTTCTAATCCAGCAAATGGATGCTCAGGGGTCATTTGAGGCTCAGCTCTGCAAGAGAAAGCCAAGTGTAACATACAGCAAACGTTTGTTATTTCCCTGCTGGTATCTGGGTCACAGAATCAAAACAGATTTCAGCAGATTTTGGCTTTATCTTTTTTTTTTTTTTTTCTTCCCCAAAGATTTTGCTTCTGTTCTTGTCAGCAGCAGATCTGGCTGGGTGTCTAGAGCCATGGAAAACAAACTTCATCCCAAGCTTGTTAGGCCCCAGTTAAAGCTGACTGAGCTGCCCAGGTTTTCTGAGCATTTTCACAGCAGAGTCAAGGTCAAAGGTCCACATCCATATTATTGAGAAAGTAAAAGTTGATTTCTTAGACAAATATTCCATGTAGGCTTTGCCCTTTTTCCCTTTCCACTCTGAACTTGAGTTTTAAACAAGGTATTCTAAGTTGAGTGTTAAAGAAAACCCTCTGAACTGGTTTTATTGACAAGTTGTAATTCCTGCTTTTTCCTCTGGAAAGTATTTTAATGGTACCAGCTGTGATCCTTTCTAGGACTTCCCAGCAATGTCAACAGCTGCTCAGTTTGCATGAGTATTTCTATAATTCAATGCATCCTCCAAGCTTTGGAGAATATTGGACTTTTCTGGGTCCTTCCAGGCTCTTGTTTTACTTGCCAAATGTGGTGCAAAACAAACATCCAAAGAGGCAAAACCCGAAACAAAAAAATCCACCTTTAATTCCCTTGGCAAGCTGCTGCAGCCTTGACTGGGTTGGGCAGAGGAAGAACCAAAGGACTCAGCTCAGGGCTTGCAGTTGGCACAAAATGGAATTTTTAAAGGGCTTTAACTCCACGACTGGAGCACTGCAGTTAAATGCAGCGAGTGCTGAGCGTGTCAGTGGAAATGCAGCTCCTAAACTGAAGAATCCATTTGATATCTGGGAAGTTGGTGCTGCCCATTGGCCTCGGGAAGGCACAGATGGGAAAGGGGAGCAGTTTAACCCTGTGGCTGTCAAGATCCTCCAGTGATGAGCACTTCATGCAAATGTGTTCAGGCAGGAAGCCTGGAAGATCCAGCAGGGCTCAATGTTGAGATTCTCCTTTCATATGTCTCTGCTTACAATCTGTGGTACAAACGTGTGTACCTAAAGCCATGCAGTGCAGCTGAACCTGACAGATCTTGTCTAGACTCAGTTTGTCACAATAAATGTGACTCCCTCAAGTTGGGCTGAGTTGGCTCTGCAAAGAAAGAAATGTTCAGCTACTCCTTTATTTTCCTTTCTTTCTTTCCTTCCCGTTATTTGGGGTTTCTGCTCCTGGCATTATGGCAAGAGCTCACCTTGCAGCCTGCCTTATCTCTCCAGGTTTGTTTTTCACAGCAATAATTGTGTGGTACAATTATTTTTAAGATTAAATCTCAGCTTTGCCTCTGTACCTGTGCCCTGCCATCGGGGCTGTCCCGTTCCCTGTCCCCTCCTGCTCTGGCTGCCCCCAAGGCACAGGTGGAGCTGGGCTGTGGCAGCTGGCACAGGTCTGCCTTGGGCGTCTCCCCTGGGAGCAGATCTGTCCAGAAGGGGAGTTCTGGGGGTGAGGTCATCCCTGAGTTTCCCCAGCACAAAGGAGAGCTGACTGCAGCTCTCAGCTCTGATTCTCAGTGGTGCAGGAGAGGAGGTGGCCAAGGAGCCTGTGGTGAGGAGGCATTGCCAATGCTGCTGCAGCCTTGTCCCACTGCCCAGCTGACCCCTCTGGGGAGGTTGAGCAGCCCAAAGCAGCACAGCCCCTTTCCTTGGGTTACAGCTGACTCCTGGCAGTAAAAACTGCATCAGGCCATCTGCACAGGGGAAGTTCTGAATGTGCTTGTGGAGAGCACCCAGCCAAGGAAGGAGTGTCTGGCAAGGTGCTTGAGCCCACAAGAGTATTGCAAATCTTTTATTGGGATGCTCTGCAGGTGCTGTGCAGAGCCTCCCTGGTCAGGTTGCTAAAGTGATTATCTGAGGGGGTTTGCAATGATCTGTTCCCAAACATGAAGATGCACAAGCATGTTCTGGGTACCTCGAGGTTCTAAAAGCAGTTTTGGGATTCGTTTATTCTCACTCATTCCCATCCTCTTGGCATTAAACTCGCTTTGGCTCTTAAACTCCAAGTGAGTAAAAACTGTGTATTTTTGTCTAGTTTTTGTTTGGGCTTTAGTTTTGTTGAAGGATTTTTTGGAAGCTTTTTTTCTCCCCTTTTTCCAGAAAGTATTAGCATTGCAGACAAGTTTAGAGGATGTTAAATCTTGGCTTGCTAACAGGAGGCTCAAAGATACTGCAATCTGGTCACAGTATAATGAGCCCCTTGGTTAAATTTAAATACTATCATACTATCCTATACACAGCCAAGCACTGGGATGTTTTATATTAACAATGCACCAGCACTAAACCCTCAGACAACTCTAAAAAGGCACTAATTATTATTATTAGTGTTTTACACTAACAATAAATGTCAAATGGAACCCTGCAAACAAATAACTACCTGTCACCAAGTGAATGAAAAGCAATCTTAGGAAAGTGAATTAAAACCCAAACAACAGAAAACTCCACAGGCTCAGGGGCTGGGCTGGGGGCTGGTGCAGCTCCTGTGCAGCAGCAGCAGTGCATTCCTGCTTGGGAGGGTCGTGGCCTGGATGTGCAGGGGGCTGGGTGGGTGGTGGGAGGGATGAGCTGACATCAGCTCTGGGAGAGCCCAATCATGGAAATTGGATATTAATGAGGCTTTAGGGGGTGTTTATTACATGGGTTGCTGTGCAGTGGAAATAATGAAGTTGGGCAGTGGATTGTGTTTATTTTTGGGATGCATTTCGCTTAGGGTTTTTTTAAGTGTGTCTTCCAAAGATTTATTTTTATAAATGGTACATTTTATTTTTCAATCTTCATGTATCTTTGATATCTGATTGACATTTTGAGGACGCTCTAATCCTTCCTACTGAAGGAAGCTCTCACAGTGGCAGCTCCTGCAATCAGCTTCCCAGAGCTCTGCTTTTGTGATGGGATGAGGTCTGGGACTGGAGAGCTGACAGGAATTGAGATCTGCTGAGTGGCAGGACAGGTTTCATGGAGCCTTTCCTCACTTGGACCTGCCCATAAAATCCAGATTAGTGCCCCGAGTCTGCCTCACACCAGTGTGAGTGTAACACTCCACCAGCTCAAGAAAAAGGAACCAAAAAAGTAAGAATTGGTCCCAAAGTCTTGATTGAGCTTGGCCTGACAGGCAGCAGTGGGAGCTGGCACCCAGCTCATCCAGGTGACCTGAACAGGGGGAAAACGAGGAAGGCTCCAAAAGCACACCATGACTTTTTAGTAGTTTTTTGATAACCACTTTTAGGTAACTCATAGTTTGAGATGCCACCTTAGACGTCTGAGCAAAGACCAAACTTCTGGATTGAAACCAGCAAATGCAAATCCAGTGCTGGGTTATTTGAGATGAGCAAAGCTTGAGGAGCAGCTGAGCACAGAAAAGCCCAGGGTGCTGCGTGGTCCCATCCTTGTCCTCTGGGACAGGGACATCAGGGGTTATCAAAAACTACTGAAGGGTCACTGTGTGCTCCCTCTGGCTGCTGCTACCAGCCCTTCCCCAGCTCCCACAAGGAAATTCTCAGGCAGCTCAAGCTCTGCAGCAGAGGTATTTAAAGTTTTAGAAACCTTTTACAGGGCTTAGTCTGAATTTAACAGAATTAGTTAATCCATCAGTATAAACTTCATTTCTTCCTCATCACGGTCTTGAACTCCAACAAATATTACAGTAGGCTGTGAATAGTCCCCAAAATGATTCCTACCTGCTGGCTCTGAGCCATGCAGTGTTTTGGGAAGGTGAAAAAAAAACCAGAGGGGCTGGAAAGCCCTGACAGTGCCCTCACTGCTCCTCCAAACACTGGCAATCACTCCTCGTTCCACATGGTCACTGAATAGAGAAAGCAAATGAGAATTTTTGCCGAGTTTCTCCTTTGAACCCGGTTACTGCAGCCCCTGCTTTTACTCAGAGCTCTGGGCAGGTGTCCCTTGCTGCAGGCAGGGAGGGAGCCCTGCAGAGCCAGGGCACTGAGCTTTTAACCCTGCAGAGCCAGGGCACTGAGCTTTAACCCTGCAGAGCCAGGGCACTGAGCTCTGGCCCAGCAGAGCCAGGGCACTGAGCTCTGGCCCAGCAGAGCCAGGGCACTGAGCTTTTAACCCTGCAGAGCCAGGGCACTGAGCTCTAACCCTGCAGAGCCAGGGCACTGAGCTCTAACCCTGCAGGCTGGGCTGTCCCGGGCAGGTTCTCCCTCTGCAGCCCGGAGCTGCTCCTGCTCAGGATTGCTTTCTGCCACAGAACTCTTTCAAAATTTCCCACCAGGCGTCAGCAGCTCTTTAAGCCATGCTGTCTATTTTGAGTTTTATTTAGATTAACAAATTCCACACCCTCGCATACAAAAGCAGAATAGAGTGAAAACACAAGCTGCCCTAACAGAGCAATATCCAACAAACATTATGCTACTCAGAAATATTTGCTGTACAATCCTCCCCACAAAAGGGACTTGTTCAGCCAAAAGATGTCAGATAGCATCTTGCTAAAAGCAATGGTGCCAGTGGAGCTTGCTTCCAAGTTCATGCAGCTGATTTTTTTTTTCCCTCTGTTTGCTTCATGCTAAGAAAATCAGCCATTTATTTCCCTGGGTGTCTGAACCTGGAGGAATGGGGTGGCTGGACCTTGCACAGGGCTGGGTGTGCTGCGGAGAGGGGCTCTGCTGGCAGCAGGAGTGTGCAGCACAGCCTGCTGCCCTGGAGATTTGCTCTTCCACAGGTTGCTTTGTAGCCACATGTTGCTGCACTTGCTCATTTTTACCCTTTAGACCTCCAGGGTGTAACAGGATTTTTAAGAACAGCCCCTGTGGCAGTGGTTTGTTTCTGTGAAATCCCATAAATTTATGCACTGAAATCCCAACTCTTTGTGTGGCCTGTGAGGAGATGCTCAATATGTTCAGACAAAGACACGTTTCTCTGTTTTGCAGAAGTTGTTTTGTGTAGTCAGAAATGTGATTTGTGTGGATTGATTTTATTTTACATTAAAATTTGGGGATGAGGGGAGAGCAAAGGAAGAAAGGAAGGACTTGGCTGCTTTTTGGCTGCCTTTGGATCAATTTTTCTTTTAATGCTTAGCTTTTACTAATGGGGGAAGGTAACCCCTCCATGAACTACCTGCATGAGGAGTCAGTGATGTTTCTTTGATTTATAGAGAAATGTTTGTGTAAGAGGCTGCCCTGGAGCTTTGAAGTGGGCAGGACACAGAGGCTAATGTAAACCTGAGTATTTAAATCCATTTATCCAAATGCTCATCATTCCCATCTGGAGACAGACGAAATAATAAATATTGAACTAAGAAACATCCACACCATTTTATTAAAGGAAAGATTTTTAAAAACTTTTTTAAGTGCTAATCTTTCAGCTCTTGCCAGCTTGTTTAATAATTAAAGCATAGGCCCATGTATCTGCTGACCCTGGCAGGCTTCTGCAAAGGTGTGTATTGATCACAAATGTGATTTTGGATTTTGGTGCTCTTGTGTCTCATGTCTTAGGTTCTCAAGCAATGTGTAGCAGAAATCACATTGGAATTGTTTCTTTCTGAGGATATTTGGGTTATGAGGTGATTTAAGGAGCAGCAATTCAGATTTGCTTGTTGGGAATGCTGCAACTCCTTTGGGAATCACAGAATGGTTTGGGTTGGAAGAGACCTTAAATACAATCCATGGCAGGGACATCTTCCAGGTGCTCCCAGCCCCATCCAGCCAGGGAGCCAGGGCAGAGTTCAATCCCAGGGCCTGCCCACCCTCCAGGGAGGGATTTCTGCCCAAACCAAGAGCTGGGTGTCTCTGGTGAGCATTTTCATCCTGGGCTCTTGGAGCTTTTGTCACTACAGATTTCCAGTGAGTTTAACATCTGCTCCTCTGTCCCTTTTTCTTCTTCCCAGTTTCCACCAGCAGCATCCCCTCCTGGATGAGCTGGTTCTGCTTTGGGCAGAGGTGCTTTCTCCTTGCTTCAAGCCCCTGTTGCAGGGGGATCTGTCCCCAGAGCTGTGGAAAAGGGTTTGTCCTTCCCCACGGGCATTTCCAGGAGCTTTCATTGGTGCTGCTGCTGGAGGATTGCTTCAAACCAACTCCCTCAAATGTTCCACTTGGATTGTGCTCTTTCCCACCAGAAAACCCAAGGGTGGCCAATCCCTGCAGTCAGCACGAGGGGAGGTTTCCTGCTCTGGAGCTGGAGCAGAGCTCTGGCTCCTCACAGCTCCAGCTCACCTGCCCCCTGCTTGGAGCCAGACCCTGCCCAGGCAGCAGAGAGGAGCATGGACTGCTCGTGGCTGCCTCTGGGTGCCACCTCGTCCTTGAAAATCAAGTTAGTTAACGCTGCCTTGCTTAAAAACAGTCCATGGGACAGTTCCTGGAGGTGGCTACTGCCGTGGAACTTGGATTCCTAATGAGACAAGCAACTCCAAAGTTAATTAGTGCTTCAATTGAGAGATTTATTGTAGCTCATTATAGATCCTCAAGCTGTTTGTGGGATGCAGGGAGCAGATTTGGTTGGAATATAGCATTCCTTTCCTTGGCATTTTTGAAGCCATAAAGGATTTGGGGGTTTTAAATATCAATGAGTATTTCTAGAAGGTTACAAAGTACTTCCAACTTGAGAGTTTTAATACCACTTTTTACGGGATTCTCTCTCAAAATATTTTGATTTTAATAAAGAATTTATTTTTTTTAAGAGGAAGAATTCTCGCTGGAGGGGAGTTAGAAAGCCTTTGGGGTTGTGCTTTTTTCTGCCCCGTGCAGGAGGGTTGGCAGTGGTGCAGAGCAGGTGCACAAATTTCATTGCAACAGCAGCCCTTGCTCAATTGATGCAAGGAGGACATCAACTGCCAAAGGCAGAGGGAAGCTGGAGGAAAAAACATCCAGAGGAAAGGCTGCAGAGAGCAGGAGGAAGCTGATTAATCTAGTGCTGTCTCAAAACCTCGTATTAGTAGTTTCTCTTCTCAAACATATTTATAATCCATACCCTGTGTATTTCAATTGCAGGAAACTTGTACTTTTGAAATGCCACCTCCACGCAGGCTCCCTTGCTGATGTCCCTTTAAAATCAACTCGCCCTGACACTGTAATTTACCCCACTGTTTGTCACTGTTTAATTTCCTCTGACACCCCCATTAGTTATATCTGTTCACATCTGGTCTGAATTTATCCCTCTCAATTTAATTTATTATTACTTTCAATGCATAAAAATCCCAACCAGGAACTGCTCAGGTAATAAGTCCCATCCTCTGGCGTGCCTGTAGCCAAGGATTTGTTGATGTTCCCATTATATATTCTGGGATGCAGGTGGAGGGAGAAAGGACTTTAGTACCCTGACAAGCTAAAAAATCAGTGCAGGGAAGGTTAAGGCCAGGATGAGAGGGGTTTCTGGAGAGAGTGGATGATTTCCTTAAGGGAATGGCAATAATTAATCCATTGGACTGGTGCAAACTGAAAAGACCTTGAGGAAAATCCAGATTTACAGAGAGAATCAGTGCTCTAAAAGTCCGTGGGAGCAGACTGGGAGGCAGCTGGGGAATCCATAGGGGTGGGAAATTCATGTGGCAGGCACGTTTTGGTGGGCAAGGAAGGAGCAGCAGCAGGAGAACAATTGAGATGTGGCCCAGGAAGAAAATGAATGCCTTGGGTTTCCCACGAGATGACAGAAACCTGGAGTGGGATTTTGTAAAAATGGCAGAGCAAAAAGCTGCAGGAACAAAACCCTTGTGGGTGTTAATCCCCTGTGAGTGGGGGAGAGGGACACTGGGCTGCTCTGGCTCTTTTCTCATGAACTCCCACAATCCCAGAAGTTTTGTGGGATCTCATCTGCCCTGCAGGATAACAAGAATTTTGGGAGGTTGTGTTAGTTCTGCAGAGCAGCTGCATGCCCTGCAATGTCTGTGGTGTCTCAGATCCCCCCAGGCACCCAAATTTAGGGTCCTGCCTGGGGCTGTGCTGGGCAGGGAACCCGAGCTCAGCACCTGGCAGGGCCCCAGCTTGCTCAGCACTTTGTGGAGCAACAGGTTTGGCCTTAAATCCTGCACTGAGAGAGGAAATCCTGGGTCCCACTGGCAGGAGGGGCTTCACTGCACAGCCTGGAGCTCTGCACGTCCTCCTGCTGGGGCATCTGGGGAGCCCAGGGCAGGAGGGTGCTGCTGCTGCAGGCAGGGGCTGTGGGGCATCCCCTGGGTGAGCTGCCAGGTCAGAGCTGGGCTCCTGCTCCCCCAGAGCACCCCGGGCTGCTCATCCTGTGGGAAGGGGAGAGTCTCTGCTTCTGAAACTGTGCCTTAGTGAATAATCTGGAACATTATGAAAACACTGAATTCATCTCTTCATGAATAGTGTGGATATTTTTGCTTTTGTGCCATTCCCATCCACAGCAATATTTTTTGTATTAAATACTATGAATCCACTTCACCTGTCAGCACTATTCAAAACACAAAATGCTGCATGAATAGGAAGGATGTTCTGGGATCTCTCAGATGATTACTGTTGCTAGGAAAACCACTTCCTGATATCTTTGTGCTCAGTGTCTGTGTCTCTCTTTGTGTACAGCCTTCAGTGACAGGCAAATTCGTATCGAGGCACAGGCAAGGAATAGCAAAAGTTTAGAAATGCTTCAAGAACAGTGCTTAGAGTGAAAAGGAGGATGTCATTGCAAATAATAGTTAAGAGTTATGATTTCTTTCCTGGGTGGGATTATTGGTATTAAAGTGGAGGGAATTGCAGTGCTGGTTATGCTGTGCCTGGGAATCTGATGCAGCTTGGGCTGCATTAAAGCTGGAGATGGCTGGGAGCTCCAAATTGCATTTAATGTGCTTTGTATTGTGGCAGCCAAGAGGCTTTATCAGAGGGGTCACTAATGCTGGCTCCTCAGCCCTGCTTGTCTCTCTGGGGGTTATTTTGGGTTTATTTCCAAAGCAGATATCAGGGTTAAATGTTTATATTCACCACAGCTCTTGGGGTGTGTGGGATTTGGGTACACACAGGAATCAGTGCCTTACCTGCTGAGACATCATGAGGCAAGTGCAAACTCTGGGAGAACATGAGAAACTCAAATCTGGAAGTTGTGATGTGAAAGTTGTGATGTGAGTAGAACCCCAGATTTCAATCATTGAAGGCACTCAGACTCAGACCCTTTCCTCATGGCTGTGATGCTTTGGCTGCATCTCCTGCCAGGGTGGGAGATGAGTTTGGATCTCCTAGTTGTGATGGGGAGAGAAGCTTGGATTTCCTTCTCAGGGTGGGAGATGAGTTTGGATCTCCTGCTCAGGGTGGGAGATGAGTTTGGATCTCCTGCTCAGGGTGGGAGATGAGTTTGGATCTCCTGCTCAGGGTGGGAGATGAGTTTGGATCTCCTGCTCAGGGTGGGAGATGAGTTTGTCTCTCCTGCTCTTAGCTGGGCTCCTCTGCCTGTGCCATCCCTGCCCCAAGGAGAACAATGGCTCCCACTGGATGCTTTGTCCTATTTTTTTTCCTGCTCTCTAGCTGCAACATCCTTTTAATAAAAGCAGCTCCCAGCCAAGCAGAGTCTTTCCCCAACACATTCTAATGCTTTAAAATAGCAGAAAATGTATTCTGTCCTCCTGGGTCTTTAAGTCCATGTTTTAAAATTCGAAGGGAGTAAGCAGAGGATCCTCTGCTGTGGCACAGCCAAAAAGGGAAATGTTATGTTTTCTAAAAGAAGCTGGCTTAGGAGTTTTAATTATAATTAAAAACACTAAAAAATAAACCCCACTAAACCAGCAGTTACTAAAGGGAGAAGTTTCTGGGCAATGACTCTGGGTAAAATAAAGATTTCCTGACTTCTCACATCAGTGTTTCACTTCCCTTCTCCTTTTCTTTTATCATTATTTATATTTATTTGTTTTACAGTCTAGTGGACTCAGAGGATAAATTCTTTTATGTGCTTGGTGCTATGGAAGAAACATGTTAAAGCATAACAGCTGATTTATTTGAGGTGCAGGGAAGCCAACCAGGCAGGGAACAGCAGTGTTGGCATTGCAGGGTGGCTAAACCAGGGCCAGTGGCAACAGCCAGGCCTGGGCTTGGAGCAGCCCTCGGCTCAGGGGCTGGAATTAAACCTTGGATTTTTATGCCCAGCTCAATAGGGCTGTGGGCTTTTTGTTTTCTCTAAGACTTCTCTGCCTTCCTTTCCCCGCTGCTTCCTTTGTTCATCTTTTGTTCAATTTGTCCATTCTTCTTTGTCTTCTTCAGGGTGCCAGGAAAGAACCAAAACCCCATCAAATAATCTAACTGCTTTCCCTGGGATGGCCTAATGAATATGTGATGAAATAATTTAAGTAGACATTTAGTCTCCTAGAATTTCACAGTCTGAATGACTAAATTTCTTCCCTTTTCCCCCCCCTCTGTGTGCAGGAGTCCAAAACTTTTAAATCATTATGTGGTAAATTTACCCCCACCTACCTATTGCTTTTGCTCCCACTTTTCCTTTTTTTCTGCTAATGAGTCACGATATGTAATTACCTTCTGTCTTTGCTGCATTTAGGGAGCATGCCAGCGCAGAAGGATGGAAGAAAATAAAAAAAGGCTTTAAAAAAAGATGAGGAAACAAGCAAGCATCCAGGCCTGCTTTGGCTCCCACTCACCATTCCTGCTTTTGCCAAGTGTAATGAATATTGCTTTTTCTCTGTGGCACTCTGCAGCAGGATTAAGTAAACTTAATCTATATTATTACATTTTAATGAATGTCTGGGTGTTAGAGTGGTTCTTTTAGGGGGGTGTCAAGCTTTCCTGGACACTTAGGAAGGTTGTGAAATTCAAATGATTTAGAACAATCTGTCTTTAAAGCCATTATTCAGCCTTGCAAGGTTCTGCTGTGCAAAATCTCCTCGGTGCAGTGAGGTGGGCTGGGCTGGACCTGGGGTGCTTTTGTGGTGGCCCCTCTGCAGGAGCTGCTTTCACTCCTGCAAAAACTCACCCTGGAGCCCCTAAACCTCCCCCCAAAGTGGGGCAGTTCCCATCGAAGCCAAGGCACCTTGGGAGTGTCCTGTGTGCCAGACCCCTCTGGTTTCCAAGGGCTTTTGCTGTGGCAGCGTGTCCTGGAGACTGAGATGTTCAGGGCTGCTTATTAGGAGTGGGAGCCAGGAGTTCATTGTCACTTTAGGAATTTGTTTTTAAGGATTGTCTCCTCTCACTGATGTGGGGAAGAATGTAAAAAGCCAGTTCTCTCAGCCACTAAATAATAAATGACTGAATAGCAGAAATTCAATAGGGCTTTTTCTGTGAATAAGATGGCAAAGAAAATAACCATTTCTTTGGGATGGCTCATCCATTCATGGAGAGCTGCTTTTGGAAAATAAATGTCTTGCCACCTGCAACTCTGCTCCTAAAGCTGTTGTGTAATTTCCAGTATTTTCTGATGCCTTCTGAAATCAGGTTTAAGACGACTGCTCTTTAAAGTCAACAAAAGGGAAGAAAAGAAAAAGAACTTACATCAAAGATATCAGCGTTTCTCCTCTCCCTGCATGCTTCCCCTGAATATGGAGTTGGCAAACTCTCAAATCACTTTATCATGTTTGAACTTGGAAAAATGTATGATAATACCAGCTGAGCTAATATTTAAAGAGCTCTTCACTTCAGAATTTTATTGTCTCTCTCTCGGTTCTCCCAAAGTCTCCTGACAGGCGTGCTGGAGGGGCTGGGGAGGAGGCACCAGGGGTTTGCCTCTGGGGCTGGAACAGCCTCCTCAGGGTTTCTTGGGCAGACATTTGCCACCAAAACTCAAATTGTGCTCAGCAGGCATGTCCCAAGCACAGTGCCAGGTGCTCTGGCTGCCCAGCTCTGCTGGATCCTCTGGAATTCAGGAGATCCTCTGGAGCTGTGCTTGGGCACCCATGGGCACAGCCACCCCTGGCACCTGCTCAGGAGGGAAAGATCCCCTTGCCCAGGTGAAATGATGCACTGAGGGTTCATTTGTGGCTTTTCCCAGTGTTCCCCAGAGCCCAGTGGGTCGGGGTTCTCAGGGGGCTCCATCCCCTGGCAGGCTCCTGGGGAGGTGCAGCAGGAGAGGGGGTTGAGCACAGCAGTGACATTTTTGCCTGTTATTTACGGGCTCCTCAGTGGCCTTTGTGTGAGTGGAATTGAGAACAGGAAGAAAAGGTGGGAAAGAATAATTCTGAGGGTCTTGGAGGTCCTGGGGGGGACCTTAGACCTTTAAGGGTTGCTGTCAAGTGTTCTGAGGCTCGTGTGGGCACCAAGGGTTGGCTTTGTTGGACTTTCCCCTGCTTTTCCCCTCTTTGCCACCGCCCCAGACAATCAAATCAGGCTCTGGCAGGAGCTCTCCAGAGGCATTTCTCCAAAATGCTGAAAGGTTAATATATCCTCCAACATATAGCTCTGGGCTGCAGAGATAAGGAGGCTCTGGCTGCCCTCCCTCTGTGACCCTGGGCAGGGCTGGGACTGTGCCCTCAGCACCCAGGCATGGGCTGGGATCTGGGATCCTGGCTCCTTGCTGAACTGTAGGATTGGCATTCCTGGGCCTGTCCAGGGGTCAGCTCAGCCATCTGGAGGGGAGGCTCTCCCTGCAGCTCTCAGTGCTTTGATCCCACCTCGGGGCAGTGGGGCTGTGGCAACCTGGAGTGTGTCATTTCCTTGCCATGCCATTATTCCCTGCAGCCCAGGAGGTACCCAGTGTTTGTCATTTCAGAGTGTCATCTCATTACATTGCATCTTGCAGTGTAATGATGTGAAATGATTAAATGACAAAATGCCAGCTCGCTGCCAAAAACCTTAAGTAGCACACTTTTATTTGCGGGTGGGAAAGCTATTATTAATTTCTGTATGGTCTTTGCCAGATGAAACAACACAAGCAGGCTGAGAAGGGAGGTGGGTTTAATCCTTTTTCTAATTTGCAATGAGTCGTGGGAGTGCTGTCCACCTCGAGAGCATATGTCCAGTGCCAGTTGTGGATTGCCATGCCTGGGCCTCTCTGCTGTCAGGCAGTGACAGATCTCAGAAGCAGAACGAGCTGGCACCATCTGAGGAGGAATTATTCAGCTTTAAGGAAGGCTATGTTAAGCAGTGTAAGCTGTGCTGTTCAAAATTGTTCCTTGGTGTCAGTATTCCAAAATGCTCCTCCTTAGAGTAGAAGATAATCTGAGAGTGGCACTGAAATTAAACAAGTCTGCCTCTGCTTTTGGGTGGAGCAGGGGGCTAGGAAGTGGAATTGGTGCATCCAAGGTGAAAATAAGATCTGGTGGAGAATAAGTGTGGAGGTTCGTGCAGTGGGGCTGCCCTGTCACTCCCTCCCTGCTGCTGAGCCTCTGCTCCTGGTGCTGGGAGACCAAAGCTCCTGCCTTTGGTTCGTTTGACTGGGCTGGACAGACCAGCCAAAGGGTCAAAGTGAAGTGGTCTGGGGCTTTTGTGTGTTGGGAGATTAAAAAAAAAAGAATTAAAAAATTGGGGGTTACATTAAAAAGAGGAATTCTTATAAGGACAAAATTATTCCAGTATTAAGTGAATCTCTAGAGGGAAATAGCAGGTATGATTGGGTGTAACAGAACATTTGAAACAATAAAGGTGGGACTACAGCTGTTGGGACTTGGGTTCTCTTTTCCCCTTTTTGTTTTTTAATTTTAATTGCTGGCAGATCTCAAGAGCCCCTCTAGGTTGTTTTCTAATGTAAAGATAAGTAAATCTGAAATATCCATGTGTCTGGCTGGAAGCTTTATAAGGAACCCTTTGGTTGTCTCTGGGTGAATTACTCTGATATCCCTCCAGGTTTAGCTCTGAGCTAAAATCAGTGGATGAGCAAAGAAATCCTGACTGGTGGAGGAATAAACCAGGACTGCAGCAGGAATTCTCTGCCTGTGTCACCCCAGGCACGTCTGGGGCCAGGGTCTGCCCTCCCTTGAGGGAGGATCCTGGGCCAAGGCAGGTTCCACAGGACACATTTCAGTGTTTGAACACTGGCTGTGCTTTGCTGGGCTGGCCTGCAGCCAGCACCTCCTGGATGGTGCTTCTCTTAATTCAGATAAGGTGATGCAGGCTCTACCAAATGAAAACTTAATAAACACAAAGCATTTCTGGCTGGCTCTACACTCAAATCTTGATTGTCTGTGTTATTTTGCTTTGTTAATGTAATTTGTGCTTGAAGTAAAAGGGGAAAAAACACAGGCAAATAGTTTTTATTTATATTTTATTAGATTTCCTTGACACGTTGGAAGTCACTTGTCTGTTATTAAAAGCAAGACAACAGAAACAATCCCCAAACAATAATAACTGCAGGGGTTGATAAACAATAGCAGCGTGGCTGCCAAGGTGGCCAGGAGCTGTTTGGACCTGTCTTTTTAGCCTGACTTTTATTTTTTATTTTTTTTTAAGTAAGAAGAAAAAGCAGGAGACAAGTTTCTACTTGAAACCCTTTGGCAGAAGTACAGAAAGCCCATTCAGAGTGAGATGGGCTCATAAATGGGCAACTCTTCAAGCCCTAAACCTGTCAGGAGCTCTCTGGTGCACGGGGCCAAAGGTTGGGTGTTGGAAATGCAGCCCGTGGTGAGCACAGGGCTTTGTGCAGGGAGGGATTTCCCTTGGGTTTAATTCCCCCCCAGGTGGAGCACAGCCCATGCTGGGCTGCATTTCTCCTTCCCTTCTTTAGTTTCATGCCTAAGAACACAAGAAAAGCCATCCATGTTGTGGGTTGGTTTATAAAAACATCACCCAGTCACGTTTTACAGCAAGGTTCAAAGGTTGGCCTGGAGTGTTTTCTGCCACACCTTCCAAGGGTGCAGAATTTCCTCTGGGCTGTGCCCAGCCCTGCACCCTGAGCTTGCCCAGCTGACTCCAAACCACTCGCTCTCCAAAGCCCAGGGACCCCCAGCCAGGGGTTTGCTTTGCAGAGGGTCTGAGAACATCTTCCAGGAGAGGTGGGCAGAGGGTCCCTGCAGGGACAGGACAGGGCAAGGCTGTCACAGGGGACCCTGGGGGGGAATTGCTCTGGGCTGGGGCTGCCCCTGGGTCCCTGGCACTGCCCCAGCCAGGCTGGACACCGGGGCTGGCAGCACCTGGGGCAGGGGGGCTGGGATGAGCTGCAGGGTCCTGCACTCTGCTCTCAGCCCTGATGTTTGGGGGTTGGGATGCTCTTTCCCAGGGAAGAGTGATAAACATGATGGGATGTTTTTGTAGTTGTCTATATTATTCATTCCTTCTGACAGGAGTTCTCTAAACCTCCAATTTTTTAATGTTTGAGTTTTCTGAAACTTGTTCCCAGAGAAAGAACATAAACACCAGACATTGCTTTTGTTACAATATCTGTGTTGCACATTTTTTCTGAGAGGAGGGATTTTCTCTTGATATCTCTCTGGTTGGACCAGTATGGGTGAAGAAATTTATCTTTCTCTCACCAATCACATTGGGCTGTGTAAAATTGGATATAAGGAGAAATGATTCCTAATAGAAGATTCTGGCACTCCTGATTCTCTTTTTCTTGGTGTTTTAATTTTCCTAGTGTTTTTTTTTGTTTGTTTGGGGTTTTTTGCGGCAATCTTTAAAGGAAAAAAGTGTTTAAAAAGAGGATTTGATAGCAGCCTAGTTAATTAAGTGCATTAGCTCTGCTTTGGGAAGGAGTGACTGATGTAATGCTGCTTTGCATACTCAATTTTGTCTGTAAAAAACTGCAAAACTCATTTCACCTGGAGCTTTTGGGCAATCCCTCACTTGCTTAGGATAGAGCCAACCCTCACCAGTGTGTGCTGCTGCTGCTTAATGACATTAATACAGAAAAATGAGTTTCCAGGGGCTTTCCTGGCGCTGACTTCTGTGGATCCAGTAGGGAAATATCTTGGACAGAGCTTTTCCAGAAGGGGGATGTTCCTGCTGCTCTCCTGTGCAAATCTGGAGCTGCAATTCAGTTTTTTCTCTCTAAGAGCTGAGCTCAGGAGTAACTTTGAGCTGGAGTTTGGGTCAGTTTGGGCTGGTGGGAGTCCTTCTCTTCTGACTCTTTTTAATATTCCTTTATTATGAGTGTACCTTAGGAAAAACTAACAAATGGGAGGAAGTTTTTCAGAGAAGTATTAAAAAATCTGAAGCTTTTTGTAGAGATACCTTTATGTGTGTATATATAGCACTAGCAAGGTGATCCAGTTTTTAAAAATATCCATTTTTCAGGGGGTCTGAGAGCTTGCATCCCTAAAATCAATGCTCAGCTGGAAGTAAGGCATTCTGTTGGAACACTGTGTGTTTGACAATACATTTCATGCCTCATTTCCTGCCAGTTGTGGGCTCCAGTAAACACAAAGAGCAAATTCCCTTTTTTTTTTTTTTTAGCTATGGAAAAAGCCCTATAGTTTGTCCCCTCTAGGATATCAGTGGTGAAATAGATTTCTGTAAGGACATATTCTGTTCACACTATAATCTGTTGTGACACTAAATCTTAATCCTTCTTCAAATTTCCATTGTTTTTGCACGAAAAGATTATTTCTAAAATATTTTATATCTCACATTCATTTTCTTGGCTAAGAATTAATTGCATAAGCAGTGGGTATCTGACCACTATTAAGTCTTCTATCGTAACCCAAAATTAAGAATTTAATGTGGATTATTCATAACATCTATCCAGTTAATTCAAAGTAATTTTTCTTTGCGCTGGGCAGAATTTACACTTGGTTGGAATGGGCTTTACCTCCTCAGGAGGGGATGGAGAGTGACCCTGGGCTGTCCTGAAGGTCTTTGAGCACCTGTGTGGGTGCTGTGCTCAGGGTTTGGGGTATCCTGGCTTAGCCCCAGGGTTGCCCCTGCTCTTTCCCAGGCTGGGGAGAAGGGGAAGGTGAATTACAGAGCAGTTGGACCCCAAGAACAGCAAATGGAGGCAGAGTGTGGCTCTGGTGCTGCTCTCAGGAGTTCGAGTTCTGTCCTGGCAGCATTCTCCACGAACCCCTGGAGGGAGGGGCTGCAGGGGAAGCCTGGCAGAGCAGAGGATCAACCTCCTCTTTCAGGGCCCTGCCTGGTTATTTCAGAGGAGCTCAGCAAGGCCCTGCTGCAGTTTGGTGGCAGCCAGGTGGGCTCCTGGGGGGCTGCAGGAGCTGGGGCAGCTCCTGCCTGCTGCTCCCCACCAGAGGGGCCCGGGGGTCTCTTCTCCACCCTGCCCCTCCCAGCAGGGTGTGCTCAGCCAGGGCTGAGGGGCCAGGAGCCCCTGGATTAGGTTATCCAGGCTGGATGATGCCCAGAGAGGAGAAACGTTCCCTGAATCCCTGCAGAAACCCCAATGCCCACAGCCTGAGCCCACCCTGCTGCAGCTCTGCAGAGCTCGGGGTGGTGTCGGGGCTGAGCCAGCCCAGCCAGGGCAGGAACCCCCTGGAACCCCCTGGAACCCCAGCAGGGCATGTCCTCAGCTGGATCAGAGCACCCTGGGCAGAGCCAGCACTGGCTGCATCCTTGGGCTGCCCCCCAAGTCCATCCTGGAGGAGTGGTGGATTGCTGAGAGCCCCTGCCACGTCCTCGAACCCTCAGCAAAGGGGGAATTTTATTTCCCCTTCTCATTCAAGTTATTTCATGTGTACGCAGCCCCGAAGTGAGGAAGAATTAAGTTAATTGGCAAGGCAGCATTGGTTTCAGTGTTGCACCTCCAATATTTTGAAAGCAAGCCTTCAGACTGTCATTCCATGGGACTTGGGAAATCTCGAACAAATCAGTTTGAAGTGGGCTGCAAGGAAAGGCAAAACTCCCTTTGCAGAGAAGAAATAACCACGCAGGACACAGAAATCTGTGCTTAAAGCACATTGCTGATTGTTCCCCCCCCCCCCCTTTTTTTTTTTTTTTTTTTTTTTTTTTAACATAAATGCAAGCTGGGATAAAGCACCTAGCTAAGCAAAAAAGGACCTCTTGGAGTCAGATATTTGTGAATAAAGTGTCGGCTGGAGCAAGGTAATACAAATGATATACAGTCACTTTGTAGTCGTCGGCTCTTTAATTGAGCAGACTGATGTGTCGGGAGCATAATGGATCTTGGGAGCAGCCTGGGAAGAGGTGCGGTTATTTTGCCTCTCAAAGGCACCCATTTGAAGTGCAGGTGAACACAAACCATTTAAGAAATAATTGGTCTGACCCAGCGCTGGGGTAGCCGTTTTGGCAGCTGTAAAAGAGGTGTTACTCTGGTGACAGAAGACAATGAGATAGAGAACACAATATTTGCTCTAAAAAAAATAGCCCAGCGCACACGGGGAGGGGGAAAGTGCGAAAGGAGCGCTGCGCTTTTTGGTTCTTCTGCAGGTCCTTCTGCTTCATTAGCCAAATTTCAGTCCCTTTCCATCTTCCCGGGCTGTTCTTTAAAAACAACAGTTTCATTTATCACTGGCAGCCCTGCCCGTGACCCAGGCAGCTCCAGCCTGGATCTCTGCAGCTCCCCCGTTTGCCTCGTTGCAGGTCCCTTCTCTTCAAGCCCATTTACAAGGGTACAGCTCATTTAATTCCACGTTTTGGCTCTTCTGTGCCACCCTTCCCTTCAGGAAAACCACCAGCGTTAACTCTAAATGCCACAAAACTGTTTTCCCACTTTAAAAAAAAATTATATTGTGAGTTTCCCAGGGTGGGGAAAAGAAATTTTGAAGAGCAGTTAGTTTCTGCTGATGCTTTAAAATCCAGAGGTCAGATCCAAGTGAATAAATGTGGCAACACAACCCTGGTGTGGCAAAAATCTGCTGCCCCAAGATGTGTGCACAGGGAAATTCTCCTTTTTCCTCTTCTCCTGAGGAGCTGCACTTGCCACAGGAGCATCAGTTATTCCCATTTACTCTGCTCCTATTAGAGGCTGCTTTGAATAGGGAGCTGTCATCATTTGGAATCTTTCAATGTTTTGTGTTAATCTAAAAGCAGCCCCAAGATGTGGGATTTAAAATCCTTTCACTCACATTTTTTAGGATGCTGTAATAAAGAGTTGCTTCATAACATGTTCAAGGTCTATTAAATAAATGCACTGAAGAATTCCTGTTCCCTCTGAAATGGGCTTGTCAAGCTAATCTAATTTCAGTGTCTGCACATGGAAGGTGTGCTATTTTCTCCTTTCAGTGATTTCAAAAATTAATAATTAAAGTTTCCTATTTTTACTTAATAATCAGTGCAAATTACTGCACTTTTCTGCCTTTGTGTTTTATAATATTATGGTAATTAGTGCTGTGTGTACCTGGATGCATAACATGCTGAAAACATTTTTATCAAATCACTGGAAGAAACTGCTGAGCCAGTACAACTCCAGGCTGGAGAATTCCAATTTCCTGATAAATCCTTCTTTTTGTAGGGATGCCAGCCTGCCCATGGCCTAACCACAGAGAATAATCCAGATATCTCCTCATTACATTCTGGGAAATGATTTCTTCTATGGATGCAGTGACTCTGAGCTTCCTAATTTGCAAAATTTGCTTCCTTCTTGTGTTTTTTAAAAGTGGGGTTTGCTTAGAGCCTGCTCCTATCAGGCCACTCAGCACCTCTGAGAATTTTCAGATTTGTCCCTCCCCTAGGGGTGAGAATCCAATTTGTCCTTTAGGTAGGAATCATGCTTTAATTTTTGTAAAACACTTGAATTTTTTTGCTCACACCTCTCTGAGGAAACACACCCCCCAAGCTGGCTTTCCCCTCTAGTGAGGGAATTCTCTGGGGGGTGCTTTGCCTGTTCTCAGGTTGGGGATACACGTCCCTTCTCAACACAAATGAGTTCTGCCTCCCCAGGACAGCTTGGTTCATTCCCTGGTGCAGTTCCACAGGGCTGAGTGCTCTGCTGAGGGGTTTCACTCCTGCTCTCAGTGAAACTCACAGGCAGCATTTACCAATAAAAACATTTCCTCTCCCTGCTGGGATTTGTGCTCCTCTTTCAGCCTTGGCCTTGGGTTACAGAGCCACCCTTCACACAAGTGAACAATGAACATTCAGGGTTATTTTAAATTACTGTAATGCACCAATTGCAGTGACTAATGACAGCCTTTAAGCTCATTTTAGATTTTTTTTTTCCCAAAAAAACGTTTGTACACCTTCAAAAATTTCCTGTGATTATCATTGATAGGCTACAAAATCCTAAAGCTGGCTATGGATATGAAATATTATATGATGCTAATATTATGTGAGGCTTATATCCTAATGATCTATTTGTGATGATAATGTACTGACATTTACTTTTGCATGCTCTTTACTTAAAATTAAGCAGTGCAGTCAGGGAAAAATAAAAAAGCATCAGCTCAGGTTGGTCAATCTGTGGTTATTGAGTGCCTGTGTGTGATCACTGCCTAGAAACTATCAACAAAATGCCCAGGAAAGCCACGTGTAAGGGGAAAAGTGGGAGGGGAATGGGCTGAAATGCAAACTTTGTACCAAGGTGAGTGACATTTATTAAAATCAGCCCCAGTGATGGGATCAGGGAGGCTGCAGCTGCCCTTTAAAAAACTTCCTGTGGAAATTGGGCCTGATTTGAATTGCTGGAGATGAGTGAGGATTCAGCTCATGCTGACTGTGTTTCACAGTTTGAAATTAATTTTTTTTTTGTTTATTTTCGGCTTCCTGATGTCTTGACCGATTGGGTACTTTGGTGCAGAGTTTGTTTTTTGAAGGAAAAAATTAATTATCAGGGAAGATGGGTAGTGGGTGAAACAAATCAGCTTGTGCCAAGATGCTCCAGTTCATTACTGAGAAATGTGTATTTCCAGTGTGCTGCCCTACAGAGCTGATCAAAATATTTACAGGGTTTGCTGGAGTGAAACTTAGCCTGGAAATGTAGGGAGATTTATTGGAGAAAACTCTGGGAAAATCATGAGCAAACTTAGCCAATCCTACAGCATTTCTTTTATCTCGTGGTAGCTGGGGATTGGTGAGAATTGAACAGCAATAAACTTTTTGTATTAATATTTTTCCCATTAAAAAAACTTATTTTTCCTATGGAAAAAAAAAATCTCTTGTTTAGGGGCTGCTGTTCTCTCTTTATGGTGTTTCTGAGCCTTTTTATTTGAGTTTGAAGGGATGTTAAGGTGCCCAGTGAGGTTTTATAGGAACGTTGCACTCAGCATGAACAAAATCTGCTGCTGGAGGGATGGAAATGCCTTGGGAGAAGGGCAGGAATCTCCAAAGTGGGGTTGTGGTAAATGTTGAGGAAAAAATATTTGTTTGAATGGTTTAGGAAGAGTCTCAGTGCAGTTGCTCCACAAACAGTTTTGTTTTAGGAAGTTTGAGCTTCCCTCTTTCTGAGGATTTTTGTGCCTCCTGAAATACCTGGGGAGCCTCAGCTGCAGAGCATTATTGATGTATAAAGATGAAGAATAGAAATTTCCTTCTTAAATCTGACTCTTCACTGATGTTAGACTCTCCAAAGGAGCAGATGTCTTGAATTAGAGGGGAAAAAACAAAGTAGGGAAATAATCTATAGGTAAAACCACCAAGGTGTGGTCAGGGTTTAACTCTGTTCCCATGAAATTTGGAATAAGCTTCTCTTGCAAGTGGCCTCAATGGTGTGAGTTTAACATTAAAAATATTCTTAAAAAATAAAATATTGGGCTTTGTTAAAATTCTGTTTATTATTTTTAAAAGATAGCTGCTTGTTGTAGCAACAGGCTGGGCCTGCTTTGTGTGCAGTGTTCTGCTGCAAAGGTGTTTTTCTCACACACTGATCAGTTTGGGAGACCTGTTTTTAAGGTGTTTCAGAAGTTTAAAGTTTATTTCTGTGCCTGTTTTTATGTCTAAGTTGTTGGTTAACTGGCATTCACGTGCAAGCAGAAATGAAACAAATATTTTCAGAGAAAACCCAATTCAGATCTGCCTGCTCTCTAAATAAGCACTTAAAACAGACACAGAAAACATCCCAGTGTCAGACCTCCCCTCGGAAAAAACCAGCCTTTAATACAAATATCTGATTTGCAAATCAGAGGCAAGAGGGGCTCTTATTAACTAGTTAAATATCAAGGTTTGAATTTTCATAAAAGGGCAATTTCAGAGCTCATTTGTGTGTGTAATTATTGTGCTTGTGAGAGCAACCCTGCTAAACGTGCACATAAATGTCACGTCAGGTTCCTAATGGGTCACGGACACGCTCCCTTCCCATGGCTGGGGCTGAGGGGAGGGGGAACAGGTCCTAAACACCTGCCAGGAAGGGCTTTTCTATTAGAAAAGAGCAGCAGAGCTTTCTGTGCACGTGGGCACATTCTCGGTGTGGAGCTGGGCTTGAAACAAACTGCATCAGTTTTTAAAACAGCAGCACAAACGAAACCTTAACAGTTCCATACATCCTTTTCCAAGCCTAAAGATTTGGCAAATGCACTCTGGTAAGGCTGTTGTCGCTTCCACTTTCAAGAAGGTTTAGAGATACTTTTTATTTTATTTTTTTTTTTCATGCTGGAATTTTTTTTTTATCCTCCGAAAGCTGTGAAACACTTGAGATCTGAGGCTGCTGTTATCAGATAACACATATTAAGGCTCTACATTGAAGAATCTCCACATGCTGCTTCTCAAACTGGAGATGAGCATCACTGAGACAGTCTTGGGGTCACACTGGATGGGGCTTTGCAGATTGAGCTGGCAATATTTATCCTGTGCTGTGCAGAACTGGAGGAAAAGCAGCCCAGAATTCACTGGAGGAATGTGCTGGCGAAATGCAGCTGGGGTTGGGAGCAGCGAGGTTTAACCAGGGTTTTTGGGGTTGTGTGTAAATCCCCAGCTGTGGAGTTAATGCAGGTGGTTCTAGTGAAGAACTCGGGCAGCAGGAGCAGGGCAGTTAATCCTGAAGGGCAAACGCACCTTTGTTAAAATTCAGGGTGACATCTGGTGGGCAGAGAGGCTGAGATTCTGAGCAGGTTTCGGAGGGTTTACCCTGCCCTTGGTGCCTGGCAGGGAGGGATTTGGGGCTGCAGAGCCCCTAAACCCACGGGGTGCAGTGAGTTACCCCAGCTCTCCTGCCTGCACTGCCCTCTCTGCACAGCAGCAGGGGCTGGGGCACGGAGAGCAGCGTGCCTGGGGGCCAGCAGGTGCCCTGGGCTGCGGGATGGGCCAGTGTCAGCCTGCAAAGGGCCAGCAGGAGACAGGAGGGCCAGTTCCTCCAGCCTGGCAGGGGCCAGTGTCAGCCTGCAAAGGGCCAGCAGGAGACAGGAGGGCCAGTTCCTCCAGCCTGGCAGGGGCCAGTGTCAGCCTGGCAGGGCTAGCAGGTGCCCTGGGCTGCAGGAAGGGCCAGTGTCAGCCTGCAAAGGGCCAGCAGGAGACAGGAGGGCCAGTTCCTCCAGCCTGGCAGGGGCCAGTGTCAGCCTGGCAGGGCTAGCAGGTGCCCTGGGCTTACAGAAAGGACTGGTCCCTGCCTGGAAGAGCCAGCAGAAGGCAGTGCTAGTCCCAGCCCGGTGAGGGCTAGTTGCAGCCTGGCAGGGCCAGTTCCATCCCTGCAGGGCCAGCAGGGGCCCGGGCAAGTCCCAGCCCGGTGAGGGCCAGCAGAAGGCAGGGCTAGCTCCAGCCTGGCAGGGCTAGTTGTGGGCCAGCAGGGGCCCGGGCTAGCTCCAGCCCAGCAGGGCCAGTCCCAGCCCAGCAGGGCCAGCAGGGGCCCGGGCACTGTAGCCATGCCGGCACACGGGCGGGCACTGAGTGAATCCCGGCACAGCCGGCCTGCTCTCCACAGCGCTCCTCGCTGGGCTCGCTGTGTTTGTGTTTGCTGGGTTTGTTGTGTTTGCTGGGTTTGTTGTGTTTGCTGGGTTTGTTGTGTTTGCTGGGTTTTCTGCCTTCTCTGGGTTTTGTGGAATGTAGCAGTGGCCAGAGCAAACAATGGTTTTCTCTCTGGGAGGGAAAGCCATTCCAGCACTGGGCCCAGCACGGCCTAATCTCACCTTGGCTCTTTCTTTGGTGGGGGATTCAAATCCCAACTTTATTTAATCCTTTGATTTATCCCGCCTGATTATATTCCAGGGCCACCAACAATAGGGGTTTATTTATTAATTTGTTTGTGCTTGTAGAGAGGAAAGGTTTGGTGAAAGCTGTCGTTGTGCTCCGTGGTGCAGCGTGAGTTGCTGCATCCTTGAGCAGCTGATGCCCTCTGATTCCTGTTAATTACCTGGGGTTACACTAATTTTAGCTCTGAGCTTCAGCTAAGACCTGGGGAGCAGGACAGGACTGGAAACTGAGTGGCCAGAGCTGTAAAATGGCCAGGATTTCACTGGGGAGGGTCAGGGCTGCCAGGGGCTGCTGGAGCACAGAGGGCTCAGCTTCCTGGGAAATCACGGAAAAATCTCTGAAATCTGCATTTGTGTCTTTAAATGTGTATTTAAAATGGCTCTTGGTGGCATTAGAAGGCAGGACACCCCTCAAAGAGTACAAGCTGGAAAGGCAAAATTACCATGCTGTCACTTCAGGGCTCCCCTTCACTGGGATATTCGGGCACCTCACATGTGGAGATGAAAGAAATTCACTCCCATTCCTTGAACAACCAGCTTTCTCTGTCCTGAAGTCCTTGCAGGATGAGCCCAGTAAAACCAGACCCCAGTTATTGTTGCTGCAGCAGGAACCAGCAGCATGCCAAACGCCCTGTGTGTTCTCACCTTCGTGTTCCAAGGCTGCAGGGGATTTTTGCATTTGCCTCATGCTTCCCTATCTGGACCTTTAAAATATTAAGCTCTTTTATTTAATTTTTCCTTTTGCTTTCCCAAACAAGATACACTTCATTCATATCTTTTTTTTTTTTAGAAAAGGCTAAAATTAAATTTTAAAAAACCATCTGAAATCTTTAATATTCTCCTATGGATGACAATATAGCCAAGCAGACAAGGACAGTATGAAAATCTCGTGGCATGCCTGACAAACATAATGCATTTATATTAAATCTATTGTACAGTGAGAATTTGAAGACTACAGTGATCAGAGGAAACCATGCAATTGGATTAATAGATAATTTAGGCTATAATCCAACAAAGCAGTTAAGCATGTGCTTACTTTTAAGTGTGCACAGCATTACTTCATGTTAGCTGAGGCAAAACGAGCTTAAAACTAAACACATCCTAAATGTGCTTGGCTGGCTAAGTCTGTGATCTGGACAAGGGAGGGTTTGCAGCTGGAAATCCATGAAGGAGTAAAGAGTGTCCATTTTTCCTGTAATCTCTGCAACACCCCCAGCTCGAGTTTCAAAGCAGAACGTTTTTATAGGGGGTTAAAAACCAGCACTGGCCAGCTCCCAGTTATCTGTGTTACCTGCATGCCTGGTTAGACTGAGTTCAGGAATTAGATAACCCTGGACAATCTGTGCCTGTTAATTCCACATGAGCACTGTCTCCTGCAATAGCTAATAAATGGAGTTATCTTTTAGCAAAGGATGTGAGGAGGAGGTTTGTGTGCTGGACAGGGAGCCCTCGGTGAGCTGCTGGCTCCAGGGCTGAGCTGGAGCTGAGGGAAGGGAACAACCTGAGCTGGCTGGGTGACCTTACATTGTCACCCAGGCTCCTCTGCACCAGCCCCACCAGTTCTGCTCCTGACGCTTTCCAGTATTTGTGGCCTTAATTGAGGGACATAACCAAACAAATTTATCATCTCAGCCCATAAAAACGACAGAATTCATATGGTAGCATTCTTCATTCTCTCCAATTTGTTTCCCTGAAATCCCTGCAGCAATTTATTTGCTGAATACGCGAGTTTTCCTCCTTATGAAAATTACAAATTGTTGTCAAGGTTAACGAGTTAATATTCTCATTCAATATTTATTTTATAGGGGGGGAGGGGGGAAGGAAGAAGAGCGACTGTTCTTACACTTTCTTCCATGGCAAAGTCTGGTTTCTTAATCAATATGACAAGGACACTGTCCTTTGGATAATACCCTGAATCATCGGGACTAAAAAATGAGCTTTATTAATCAACAGCCCCTGATTAATTATTATAAAGTGATGCTCATACATTTCTGTACATTTTAATAATTCCTGCAGAAGGCTAACAATGTCCCCAGTGATTTGAAGGCTTTGGGGTTTGAATTTTTCTAAGCAATGTCACAATAAATAGTCCAAGGGTACTACTGCTCGCTCACTAATCCAGTCTGTTTCAATCCAGCAAATGAGTAAAACCTCCTTTTTCCTATTTCCCATCTATAATTTATCATTTGCATACAAAGTAAGAAGCAGGAATCGGCAGTCTCATCAGTTTTCAAAATATCAAGGGACAACTGGGGTGATTTATAGCAGGCTGTATTATCTAGATCATATAACCCGAATATTTCTGTAAAAACAGACCCACGTAATCTCTCAGTAAGTGTCTGGCTGGCAGATAAATGTGATGAAGGTCACTGGGCTGGAGAAGTTAGTGCAGACCTGAGTAGCCATTAGCTTTTTCCTTGCAAAGCAGACCCCCATCCTGAAACCTCTGAGAAGAATCATCCCCACCAACAATTTCTGGGGCTGCAGATCCCCCTTTAAGGCTCTCTGAGCCATCCAAGAGCAGGGGCTGTGTGTTTGCTACCAGTGAGATGGAAAATATGCCACCTGTTCCTTCTGTTTTCAGGGCCCTTCTGAAGACATAACCTTGCTGAAAGGAACAGATGCATTCCCTTAGGAAGGGATCCAGCCCCAGACAGTGTCTGTCGAGGTGACCACAGCTGGGGAGTGTTTGTGTTTCAGCTCTGAAGGGCAGCGGGTGCCCCAGCCATGGGGCGAGAGCTTGCTTGGGTGTGTGGCAGATTTAATGACAAATTAGTGCTAATTTATTGAAACAGTGGAAGTTTCAGAATGGCCAGGAGTAAAGCTTTATGCAGCACTGGTGCTGAGCTGTTTGTTCTTCAGATCAGCCATGTCCCAGCCTGGCTTTCTGCTCCTGTGGAACGTGCCCAGCTCTGGCTGCTCCAGGGATGCTCTTAGGGCACCGTGGCTCTGGTGAATGACATCAGGCCTCCAAAGGCAGCAGCCTCTCGTGTTTGTGTTTGAAAATAACGTGTTTGCTTTGTAGAAAAAAAACCTCAGTGGCCTTTTCCCAACCTTCCTGCTATGAACGTTTTAATTACCCATCACAGCACTGGTGACTCCAAAGCCAGTCCCAGGAATTTTTCACAGGGAGATGTCACAATCTGTGCGCCGGTAACCCACAGGTTATTGGGGTTTAGCTTCTTGATTTCTGCCTTCATTCCAGGATGCCAAAAATGAGCTCTCTCTTCATTTTATTAATCTGAACCACTGGACAAAATGTCACTGCTGTAGGATGCTCTGCAGCGAGCAGCCCTCCTGCATTTTGCCCTCCAGAAATGCGGGTTCTGATCACAGATAACGAAAATGAGATTAGGATGTTAGCTTTCTCAAGAGATAACAGCAGTCTAGGTCATAAAACTACCATATGGCAGATTTGGCAGTCTTTCCAGAGGTCCATGGTTTAATTATCACAAAGACAGATTCAGCTCCCCACTTGCAAATGCCTGGGTCCTCCTGTGGCAAGGGCTGGCGATGCAATTAAGGGGAGAGCAGTATTTGCTTGGCTGCAGCAGAAATGACCTTACTGTGGCCAGCACTGTCACTTCCTAACATTTCACTCATGATTAAGTTTATCATTTCAAACAAACAACATAAAATGTCAGGTCTCTGGTCTGTTTAACATGCGGGAGGAGGGGTAGGGAGGGTAGAGAAGCATAAACCAGGACTGAGCCAAGCTGGAGAGCTTTAGCTCTGAAAAGAAATTCAGACTAAGTTGACAACTACATCAGAGGAGAGGGATATCTCTGCAGGCAGAGTTTGCTGTTCTGGGCAAGCCTTTTTGTGTCTTGCATCAAATGCTTTGGTGTTGCCTGTGTTTGCAGCCCTCTTTTACCTGTCTTTGTTTCCACACTCAGTTTCTCACAGAGCCCCTGGTGTGTTCTGGTTTTGTGGTCCCTTGTGCTTGCCTGTGAGCACAGTCACAGGGAGGGGAAGAGCTAATTGCAGAAAAAACAGGATTTCATCTGGTTTAGATGGCTTTGGGTTGGTTTGCTGTGAGTCTGCCCCACACAGTGCCCTGGGCAGCACGGATGAGCAGCGTGAATTTGGTGTCCATTGAACTGGGGCTTCAAAATTGCCATTTCCCAGAGAAGTGTCTCACTTTGCTGAGGCTGTGCAGTGGGAGCACAGTGAGATGCCAACTGTCCTCATCAAACAGAGAACAACTTTTCAAAGTGTCCTCACATGGACCAGCACTTCACTAAAAGCAAATCCACTGGAGTTTCTCATGCCCAGGGAACACTGTTGGTGTTGCAAGACTGAAGTCATAAGTTAATTTAACTCACTGGCAACTAAGAAAATACTTCCTGCAGATTTTTTGGGAGCAGCTGTAACAATGAGAGTTCCTTTTGGAACATCATCAGAGTGCAGGGTGATCTCCAGGGTTTTTGAGAGGCTGACATCACTGAGAGGGAAGGATGCACACACCCCAAAATCTCTGCCTCTCATCAGGAGGATGAAAGCATTTCTGAAGCCAACCAATATTTAATGAGGCCAGAAAATATTAAATTGTAGGAAGTGATAATGGTTAAACAGTGAACTTGTGGGTGTAGGTAGGGGAAGATGCTTTGGAAATGGAGTTGAAATCTCACCCTAGCAAAGCTGCTGCTGGTGTTCAGGCTGGGTGCTGGACCAGCACCTCCATGCTGTTGTTATTTTTACCTTCTGCAGGATCTGAGAGTCCTGAGCTGCAGTGACAACTCCACTTTCCCCACATCCTGGCTAATTTTATGCAAACCCTTGGAGACTGAGTTCAGTTCACAGGCATGTTCATGTCCAATTAAAAAGTAATAGATCTGAAGCACATATAACAAATCAAAAGAATGGAATACTGTCAAAGCCAAGAATTAAAATCCAGCCACACAGGCCACCAGGCTTCACAAGACTATAAAAAATCATTTTTAATATATATTTAATTTCTGAACCTTTACAATGAACAAAACATATTGAAATCCACCCTCACTCTAGCCAAGGCTATATAAAAATATCACTTTTCATTATTAGGGTTTTTTAATATTCAGGGGCTTCCTAAAGCTGGGATTTTAACAAATACAACAAATTGTCTGAGACACCTGATTGGATTGAGAGAGAGCATCAAACAATGTGAGGTGTCAGTAAATTGTGTCTCACCTGTTCTCTCAATTGCTGACAAGGAGAGGGAGTTTTAGGGGCTGCAGGAGGGAGCTCCTGATTGTTCCTGGCTGTTCCTTTTCAGGGATAAAATATGAATCATCAGCTGGCCAGAAACTCTGTGGAATTTTAATTACGAGCTCTGCTCTCAGTTATTTGTATTTTTAATGCACTGAGTTTTAAGAGATGTGTTCAGGCCAAGATGAATTAGGTGGGACATGAAGATAAAATAAAAAGATGGTTCCTATCAAAACCAAGCCTTCTATTTCCTTTTTCTTTCACCAAAGCACCTGTACAGCCAAAGTAACAATGCAGGTGCAGCTCCTGCAGCTGGAAAGCTTCTCTCACCCCTATTTATAATGGCCCCAATTCTCTATTTCCCTGATATGAAGTCAGCAAAGGCCAAAAAATTCATAAAAGATTTAGTGGTGAGAGAGATAGCATTACTGCTTTTAAGTAAAGTCTATGAAAGGAGCATGAGATCAGCATAAAAATAAATCAGGCTAAATTTAAATCTTTGGACACTAAAAACTGAAACTATTGGAAAGTGGAGAGAAGATTTATTGATGTGGAGAGCTGCATGGAGAGACCCATCAGCATGGACCCAGCTTCCAAGGGGGGGAAGCAGAGGTGGAGTAGGGAAAAAACCATTCTGTGTGAGGGCTGGACTAGAAACGCCACGAGTTCCTTGGTGGATAATCCAGGCTTTTCTGGTAAACTCAAGGATAACCTGATTTTTGCCTTGGAACTCAGGAGCTGTTGTGTGTGGCCCCTCAGTTTATTCGAGTGGGGAGACAGCAGTGTTTTATTGCATAAAACATTTAATTATTGCATAAAGAAGATCGGGGAAATAAAGGAAAGGGTTCTGCCTGTGTAAGAGCTCTGAGACCGGCCAGGTATGGGCGAGGGCTTTTTGAAACAAATAAATGTCATTTTTTATCACTTGCCCACGTGCTCAAACCGACCCCACCCCAGTCCTGGTGACTTGCTTTGACTCTGGAAGCCTGAAAAGTTCCCATTTTCGTCCTGCTGCCCTCTGCGTGCTCTTGATGGGACACTTTTCCCCCTCATTAGAGTCGCTAATTGGCTGCAGCCTCTGTCTCTCACCTCTCAAGGAGCCAGTTGTTGCAGGTGTGGGCGTAGGATTGGCCAGAGGAGTGCAAACTCCCTGGAAGAGCCATTAATTGGGGTGGGAGAGAATCACACTCAGCTTGGAAAGGTTTTCAATTCTTATGTGTCAGAATCTCCTAATTCAAACCCAAATGGGAATCCACCGTTCTGGGGGATTCACACAGCTCCAGGTAAACAACTAATGAGCAGCCTGCCAGATTCATTTTTATCAAGAGCCCTCAGAGATTCAACTGTGCCATTTCATAAAATATGCAGATGATAGTGGAGGGAGAATAGCAAAGGCTTTGAAAATGATTCACACAACCTAAAAATGATGTTGAAAAGGGAGGAATTAAATATTCACAAAGTGTGAGAAATTAAGGCATATTAACTGTTAGAATGTGGAAATGAAGTGACTAACATGCACAGAGCTGATGAGAACTAGATGATTACAGATCTGTCAAAAGTTTCTAATTCTGACACAGTGTGATGTCGAGGTGCTACTTGGCTGGTAAGGGCAAAAAATTAGGTATGGGACAAGTAATGCCAAGCTGGCAGATCAGAGTCGGGGCGGGCAGGCACGGCCGTGATTAACACCAGGCTCAGTCCTGGAGCAAGGGTGAGCTCCGAGCTTGCCAAATGAATACTAATTATGGTCACAAACAGAACACAAGGGGCTCGATTCATCAGCTCCAGGAGGGGTGGTGTAATGAGTTAGTCGAGGGAAAAAAGTCACCTAGGGCCAAATTCGTCTCGCTGCTGAGCTCTGGCTTGCACCAGGGATGGATTTGACCCTTGGGATGTGAGAGCTGGAAGTTTCTCTCTGCTGTAATTAATCAGGGGTTTATCTGCTGGTGCAGTTTTGATAGAGTGGAGGGAAGGTTGCTGGCAGATGGATTCGTGCAGGGTGGTGCAGAAGAATAAAGAATAATAATTTTATGAAGGAGTTTGGAGTGTCCACAGGAGGTGAAGTTAGTCACGTTGTTCTGGCAGGGCTGGGACCCCGTTCCACCTTCCCCCAGGGCAATCCCACACCTGGGAGCAGTGCTGGGCATGGGGGTGCACAGAGCTGGGCTTTCTCCTGGAGATGCCCCTCTGGAAGCACCCTTGGTGTGCCCAGGGGCAGATCTCTGGGGCTGGAACCTCTCCAGCCTTGTGCCAGCAGCACCTTCCCAGCCCAGCTGGGCTTGGAGCCCTCTGGGGAGCCTTGGCTTGTCCTGTCCCAGTGGAAATGGGTCAGCTGGCCCTGAGGAGTTGCCTGTGATAGCTTTTCCTTGGGTTGCCCACAAGAGATGGAATCTGGGAGCTCGTTCAGTCCCTGCTGCTGAGTTTTTGTGCCCTCGCTGGCTCCTGAGTGCTCTGGACCTGCAGTGACACCTGTGCCCGGGTCTGGGCAGGAATTTCTCATGGCTGATGAATATTTTCACATTTTTCATGGGAAAAGATCCCTGCAAATCCTCTCAGCCTGGGCTGCAGCCACCAGTGTGCACAGGGGAGGAGTTCAATCCAGGGGTTTGGAAATGCAGAGGGAGTTACACCCTGTAGATTCCTGGGAGTAACTCCTCACTGGATTGCCTTGATGAATACACCAGGAACACTCAACAAATAAATATTAATTTGATTACAGCCATCTCAATAGTATCTCAATACCTTCCAGAGACAAAAAAGAACTTGAGATATTAAAAAAAAAGTGGTAGCTGTGCATGCCAGAGAGAGGTGGCACCGTGGATGTGTTTTGCATCCCTAATTTCTTGGAGGGTCTGTCCTGTGCTCATAATCAAGAGACAAACATAAACTCAAAGGTCACAAAGAGACTGAGCCTGGTGAGGTGGATATTCTGAATATATTAGGTATGTAAAGCAATATTGTGGCCCATCCAAACTAGAATTAGTGGTAATTATTATATAATATGTAATGATGGGATTTAAATGGCTAACACATTTTCTCTGCTGAGATCATTTAGACATGATTCATATAAATGATTAAATTAATAGATCTTCCTCTTTTAAGACTGCTAGGCAGCTTAAACTAAATTTCTCAACAGAGACTGATCCCAGTGAAATAATATTAATAGAAAATGGAAGAAGAATTTCTGAGAAGTGGGTAAATATATGATGGAGTTTGAGGAAAATTCTGTAGACATCTTTGCCGACCAAAATACTTCCCAGATTTAAATATTCTCTAGAAATAACCCATCAAGGACTTTGGAAGGTGAAAGAACAACAATCCTAACTTTCCTTGAAAGAATTGAATGGCGAAATGTGCTGGAAGACAGGGACTTAAAGGATCACTGTCTACTTAGTTTAGGCTTAAACATTAGGCTTTTCATAACACTAAATGGTTTTACAAAACCGAATGTGAATAGGAATGTTTTTCTTGTTCCTTTTCTGAATCAAATTTCAATAGAAGTCCCCCCTGCCCCATCCCAGCAGGGCCCTCTGCAGTGCTGTCAGTCACACACAGGAGCCCTGGGCTCATCACTGAGGGCAAGCCCAGGAAAATGAGGGTGGGTGGGATTTTTGGGAAGCCAGGGGCAGTCACTGCCCAAAGCCAGCAAGTTAAGTGTTCAGGCCTGAGAGACATGTGGAATTTTAGATGAAAACTGCAACCACCCAGTGGGGCTGGAGGGAGCTGTGAGCAGTGTGGGGAGGGGGAAGGGGTCCCTGCCCAGGCAGGGGCTGGAGTGGGGGGAGGCTGAAGGTCCCTCCCAACCCAAACCAGTCTGTGCTCCCATGAAACCAGTCTGATGTTGTCCCTGAAAATCAGCCTTCTGATTTGTTTTGGTATAATGCAGTCAGTTCTATGAATTGTAAGACAAACAAGGATCATGTTTGCATTCCTTGGTGAAAAGATCTCACCTGATGGACTTCTCAAGTGAGCAGTGGAGATGGAGAGGTGGGAACTTCTCTGTCCAACCTCTGCTCACTGTCCAGAAATTTATAGATATGAGGCCAACGATAAATGGGAGAGTTCTTTTCTTCTTCTCTGCCTGACCCCTGCTGTGTGTGTTGCTGTGTCCCTCTGTGTGTCACAGTGACAGTCCTGAGCAGCCATGAGGAGTGTTGCCACCACCTGGATGCCTCCCATGTCCCCTCCTGCCTTGTCCCTGGTTCACAGCTCTCAGCTCCAGGTTCTGAGGCAGAGCCTTTGCTTCTCAGGCTTTTCTGGGGGTTTGGGTGCTGCAGTGACAGCCTGGCCTCCCCAGAGCCCCCAGCATGCAGGGCAGGCACAATTCCAGGGAGAGGGGTTGGCTTTCCTGCTGCTGGGCATCACCACCCCACAGATGTGCTGAGGATCACCTGGGGCCACCAGAGCTGTCCTGCAGGTGCCAGTCCTGCCCAGCACAGGAGGGGGACGTGAGCCCCCCAGGCTCAGGTTGAGCCCAGGACTCTCCACATCTGCTCACTGTGCCAGTCTCAGGCAGTAAGGGGGGCCAGAGCTGCTTGCTGTGTACCTGGCAGCTCTCAGCTCTCCTCTTGCTCAGACTGAGCCTTGGATGTGCCTTGAGCACCCCAAGGAAGGCATCATATTTATTTTAGTGCAGCTCTGTAGCAGTGCTAGCACACCAGACAGAATTTCATCCAACATAATTTGTCTTTGGGGCTTTTTTACATTGCTTGGGAAAGTGCTGATGGTAATTTGGATAGTTCTGTCCCAGAGGGTACCCAAGTGCTGCACACCAAGTGGTCTTGCTATTTTTGTTGTTAAATTCATCTTTGTTTCTTATCCTAAATATTCCCCTTTTCTGCTTAGAAGGTTAAAAATACCTGGAGCTGTGAGTCTGGCCTATTTACTACAGAATTCATGAGTCATGCACTACGCTGGAGTCTGAAATATCACAGGGTATTATTCACTGAGAGCTCAGCAAAAGAATGGCAGAATCTGCCCTTTGAGGCTTGAGATTCCAAATCCGAGTGCTTTGGGGAGCTGCCCAGGCAGCTCTTCCCTCCAAAATAAATGCAGAAGGAACAAAATGCAGAAGGAAACTGCCACGGGCCTCTGATGAGTTTAACAAGCTTTATCTTGCTCCCAGCTGCAGAGGGCCCTTCCCAAGGAATTGTGTGTGGCTGTTGTTAACATCAGAGTCCAGCTCGGGCTCCAGTCCTGGTGCTGCCCTGACATAAACTGATTGTTTCTCCAGATCCCAACATCTCCTGCTGCCTTTCCCCAGCCCTGGGGGCCATAAAACACTGATGGAATGTCTCAGATGCCCTCAGTGCCTCTGGTGTTTGGGATGGGAGAAGCAGACCTGGGCTCCAGCATGTGCCTGTGATGGCTCAGCCCCTGAATTTGCCCTGGAATGTGGCAGGTGCAGTTTGCCCCTGCAGGAGGGACAGGAGCCCTGGGGAACTGGGAGATGCCTGAAGTTTTGGCTTTCATATTTCCAGACTCTGTGCTGCATTGGGGTGTGACTCTGAACTCCATGAGAAGTGTCAGGCAGCTCCTCCCAGCTCAGGCAGACAGAACAATCCTTGTCCAGAGCCAAGGGCACAGAACAATCCTTGTCCAGAACCAAGGGCACAGAACAATCCTTGTCCAGAACCAAGGGCACAGGACAATCCTTTTCCAGCCCAGAACCAAGGGCACCACTGCAGCTCCAGGCCCCAAAAGTGCAAACAGGGAATTGAGGAGAGGATCTGGGAGGGTGGGACTGCATCCCCTGGGGCTGGGACTGCACAATTCACCCCAGTATGGATGGACCAGAACTTACAAAAGTGTGAAAACTCCTGACTCTGAGTCCATGTTGGGTGTAGCCCTGGCCAGGCTCTTGCACTGCCCAAGGTGCATCCTTGGAAGCCTTTCCATAAATCCCTGCTTTATTCCTTTAACCCTTTAGCCTCTGTGCCAGGGAGCCCCTGCAGGCATCCTGGGCATTTGCAGGTGGGTCAGTTGAGGTTCCCTGTGGCTGAGGCTCTGGGTGATGGATGAAGCTCTGTTTTAGATCTTATTAGCCTTTGTTTATCCCAGCAGCTGACAGAGTATTGAGACTTCTGGAAGTCACTGGTTGTCCTTGCACATCTGTAGAGCAGAGCACAGAGAAGCTTTGGCAAGTGTTTTAGCAGAACCTCCAGAGGTCCAGAAGGGCTCCAATAGTCTGTGAAAAACAATGAAAGTCCTAACTCTTGAAACAGCTCCCACAAGCACCAGACATGTGGATGCTCTGGGATTTAGCAGCTCCATTGATTATGATCCTATGTTTAAAAAAACCTTTATAGTTTTTCTTCCTACTTGGTCACCTCTTAGCATGTTTGCCATGGAAGAAAATATCTGAGAATATCTGCTTTCAGGGAGACAAAAATCAGGTTTCTTTGAAGAGCTACAGCCTGGGTCCAATTTTTTGAGCTCCCTGAAAAATAATTCTATGGGCACGTGACAAAACACAAGTTTTTCTGGATAAGAAAAATAGTTAAATATAACTTTTTCATAATAATACCTGGACAAAATATTTATGCTATTTTTTTTTAAGTACAAACTTTGGCGTTTCATGCAGCTCCTTTTACTAATATTAGTTCAAGATGAAAGAACTCTGCTTGCACTTCTGTAAGTCAAAGGGGTAGCTGTCAGTTTTATCGAGGATTTTTGGCAGCTCTTTGTTAAATGACCTGGAATTCCCAGTTCCTGGTGGCTGGGGTGGGGCACAGCAGACACTGTGAGCAAACTGGTTTCTATTCTGGGGTTTGCCACCTACTTGCTGACCTGGGGTGATTCATACAAGCTCCCTGTGCCCTTTCATCCTCCTCTGCAAAATGAGGATATTGACATTTACATTCCTTTATAAAGTGCTTTTAGATCTATGCATGAAAAGTGCTAAGTAAACCAAAACTCTCAATTAAATTAATTGGAGAGAAGGAGCTGGGTCAGTGTTACAGCAGGGTTCATTTATACACCTCTTAATTCCCTTGGTCTCGTGTCTCCAGCCTTATTTATTGTTGGAATTGCTGCTCTCTCCTTCCACCTGGAGAAATTTGGGTGGATTTTATCCTTTTTCCTACACAGAGAGAGGAGCTGGTCTGAGGGCACCCAGTCTTGAGTTTTCTTGGTACAAAGCTTGAGTTTTCTTGGTACAAGTGTGTCACTCTTAAATATTTTAAAAATCCAGGGAAGTAGCTCTGGCATTGCAGCAGATTTCACACACAGAGAATAAATTAAAAAGTTGACAGAGAGAGTAGTGAACGTTTGAGCTGTGCTGGTGGAGAAAGAAACAGTGAATATTGTTCTCTTCATGACCTTTCAAGGTCAAAATTAAGATTATTGGGGTGCAAACCCACCCCCTACCTTGGTTCACAGACTCTTTTGGGATGGAAAACCCTCCAGGGTCAGCGAGGCCAAGCTGTGCCTGATGCCCCCCTTGTCCTGAGAGCCACCTCCAGGGATGGGGATCCAAACCCCCCTGGGCAGCCCCTGCCATCCCCTGAGCATCCTCTCCATGGAGAAACTCTCCTCCAACTGCAGAATGAACTGCTACACCTGCAAAAAAATCCATGTTTTAGGCTCCTTCCTGGCCCATATGGTTCCTCTGGTAATTCTCCACTCAAGGCCACCCTTTGTGTGCCTGTGCTCCTGCAGGGATTGGAAAAATCCTGTGCTCCTCATCTTGTCAGTTATTTTAATCACCTGAAGGTGGTTGTGTTCTTCTGGGAGATTTGTTTATATATATATATATTGTTTTATTGCACGTCTCACTCCATAACAGCAAGAAAACAGATTATGCAGAGGAGCTGGCTTTGTTTTGAACATTTTGGGAACAGATGCAATCCAGGAGCTGTGATCCCTGCACAGCTCAGAGATCAGCAGTAATAAGAGGCCTCTGAATTATCTCTCTTCTGTTCACAAAGCTCGAACTTAATCTGCCAGGCTGCCTTAGAGCTGGAACTGTGGAGAATAAAACCCCAAATATCAGATCTGTGTGCTCAGGGGAGTTGGTGCTTGGAGAAGGAGGAAAGTAGGGCAGGTACCCTTCAACCCCAGGTGCTCTTCAGAGTGTCTCAGCACTGAGGAATTGTGGCTGTGTACGGAAATATTGAACTAGAAGGAGAATATTTTGAAGTAAAATACTGAAATTGAAATATTTAGCTTGAATAGAGAGATTTAAGCTATAAATTTAGGCTATCAAAGAGGTGCTTGATGTTTGCCCAGTATTCTCCCCATCATTCATGGTCTCCTGTGTGGATGGGATAAGATATTTTACTTAGGGAATGTCCAAATATAGGGCAACCCCCTGAAAAAATCATCAGTGCTGGCCTGACTTTGAGTCCTCCAGAGTTTTGAAAACAAACAGGAAGCAGCCTGGGATAACACTAATTTTATTTGTATGTAAGTTTTGATGGATAGGAAAGTAATTAACGCTCACACCGTTTTAATTGATGTGTTCATATTTAACCCTGGGTGCTTTCAGCCCCACTGTGTCCCAGCTGTGCTGGCAGGGGTGGGAGGGGCATGGCAGACAAACAGGCATCAAATTTTGGGGCATGACCACGAAGAGTGAGACAAGAGCCTTTGTGTTGTTCAAGACAATTAGGGCTGCAGGAGGAAAAAAAATCAGCAGAGGAAAAAAAAAATTAATTATTTGAAATAAAATTAATTGAGCTTTTGAGCTCACAAATTTTGCTGTATGGTTTCTTGTTGTCCAATCTGCTTTACAAGTGGGGGCAGCTGGACAATGAGAAAGCTCCATCAGGGAAGGCTCTCCCAGGAACAGATTTTTAGGTTAATAAGGCAAGATGGGCCAGTAAAAGAAAGAAAAAAAAAGAAAAGGAAAATGAGAAATCTGAGAAAAAAATGAGTATGGAAACCACAAGTCCCAGTGGTGTGTCAGAGGGTGTTCCAGCACTGGATTTGTGACTCCTCAGGCAGATCCTGAGGTGCAGTGGGCACTGGCAGCACAGATCCTGGGCACTCCTCCCACCTGGAGCCAGTCTGGGTCATCTGCTGCAGCCCAGACCGTCCAGGGCACTGGGGGCTCCTCCCCCAAGGCCCTCAGGTCATTCTCCAGGTGAAACCCCTGCTGCACAGGTGTGACAAGCTGAATAACAGCCAGAATAATCCAGCATCTGCCCAGCTCTCCATAAAGCAGCGTTCAGCCTCTCAGGCAGAATTCTTTCCCAATGCCCGACCTAAGGCTGCCCTCTGCCAGGGTGCAGCCCTTTTCCTGTCACTCCAGCCTCCTGCATTGTCCCTCTCGTGTTCCTCCCGGGCTCTGAGGCACCATGGAAGGGGTGGAACATCCCTGGGCATGCAGCTGCACAGCTCCCAGAGCCAGAGGCTGGGCAGTGCCAGTGCTGAGGGTCACTCACTGCCTGCTGGCCACATCTGTGCCTCTTCCTTGTGGGGGTGCTTTGTGCTGGGGATGTTTGGCTGAAGCTTCCCAGCCCCGAGCTCGCTCTGGCAGGTTGGTGGGTCAGCAGCATCCCCTGTTCCCTCCTGGAAGTGTTGGTGCTGTCATCACTGAGCATTTATTCCATCCATCTCTGCTAGCAGACAGAAGCCATCTCAAAAGAAAAACTTCAAGTGTTGAATTTTGTCTGGAAGAATCCTCGTGTTGTTCTGTCAGTGCAACATATGCTGAGATTGTCTCTGAAAAGAAAGAACTGCTCAGGATTTTGTTACTTCTCTCTGCTAAAACACACACCAGCAATTTCTTTATAACTGAGCTGCTACGAGGATTTCTGCTCGGAAAACAGAGTATTAATTATCTCCCAGCTCTCAGGAGGGGCGGGAACCCTTTTAGATACACCCTCTGCAGAAATTCGTGTGGCTTCTGATGCCCTCAGCAGGATTCTCACACAGATTCCAGCAGGGGAAGAGGAGAAAAGCTTGGAGAGGCAGTGCAGGCTGAGCCTTCACTTTTGGAGAGGCAGTGCAGGCTGAGCCTTCTCTGGACAGCACAGGCGTCCAGCCAGGAGCAGAGGCAGCAGCTCTCACCCCAAGCTGTAGTAAGGCTGTAGTAGACGAGGATTTTGTGGCTGAGAGGAGCTCTGGGGACGGCAGGAGATGTGGGGGCTGAGCAGGGAAGGCTGAGAAGTGCACAAGACGTTTCCTCAGCAGAGTCAGACTCCTAAGGGCCTCCAACCTATTTAAAAAGGATCATCATTCATCAGCACCATCATCATTATCTGCTGGATCGGGAGGAGGAGGAGGGGAGTGGTAATCAGCAGGAGATGATCAGCGCCTTATCACCCAGATCCTTCATTTTGGTGCTTAAACTGCAGGATTCTTTCAGGAGAGATAATTCATATTTTATCATTAAAAGTGCTGATCATAACCTCGTTAATAGATGGGTATTGCTAACACACACAAAAAAGCTAACGTGATAAAATGTGAGGCTTCTATTAAATTACTTAAACTAGTTTACCTCACCTCGACACCCCTCCCCTCCCGTGCCATCACAGGCGCTGCTTGTACATGGCACACAAAATCTATAAACTCTTTCCAGGAATACAAAAGCATTCTCTATGATGTTGATAAGAAACAGGACAGTCACTCTCCCCTGACATATTTGTTCTTTAAAAACAAATCAATGGTGCAGGGATTTGGCACCTGAATGCAGAACAACGGCTTGATGAGGCAAAGATTGTCTTCATTAAGGACATTAATATTCATAGAGAGTAGAAAATCTGACACAAGAGAGGACTCACTAACCTTTTCTCATATTAGATTTTTACTTCTTAACACAATTACAGTCCGGCAATGACTTAATTAATGCTGCTTTTTGTCAGACTGCTTTAAAGAGCTGTCAATTTGGTCCTGCAGAGGCTGTCAGTGAAAGAGAAAGACAGTCATCTAGGCTAAAAAGACACAGGAAGAAATTCAAACACTTAATAACATTCAAAGTGCTATGCAAAGTCACATATCAACCTGTATTAAGGGGCGTTTTTGTCTTTCCTCTCCTCGTACTTATGCAAATATTTTCCAGGTGGAATGGGGGCTGCTGCCACCTCTCATTCCGCGGTGCAGGCAGCGAGGGAAGGAGGGCTCAGCAAACCCCGGGGTTTGATTTCAGAGCCTCGGGGCTCTCTGCAGCTCCCCAAAAAGCTGCAGGGATCCTGGGCAGGGGCTGCCAGCACAGGGGCCAGCTGCAGGAGGGTCGGAGCTGCGCCACCCTCTGCTCCCCTTCACCCTCCAGGAAAGGGTTAATCTCCGTGGGAGGATGGAGGGTCTGGACCACCGCGGGGTTAAGGCTTGGAAGTTGTTCCAAGGCTCCTTGCCGGCTCAGCTGGGCAGTGGGAGCTCATCCAGGGCAGGAATTCACCTGCTTGCAGTCACTGGGTCTTGTCCCAATGGCTCTGGAGGGAAATATTTAATGATTTCCTGACCTACGTGAAAATGAAGGTGTGGTGATGGAATGTGAGCTCTGCTTAGTTTTTACTTATTTTTTAATCTAAAAACTCTATTTTATTTGAATAGTTAAAGTGGCATATTAGAAATACTTTTTAAAATCGGCATTAGATTAGAAGATCACAATCTGCTTTTTTGCAACTGTTTAGAATCACAGAATATCTCAGGTTGGGTGATTGAGTCCAGTTCCCTGCTCCTCATAGGAGCAGCTAAAACTAAACCACAGCTGATGTAGCTATAATAGGTGTCCAGAATTTGTTGCACAGCTGGCTTGGATTGGGATGCCCAAATAGGATGTTAAATCCAGCTTTACATCACATGTGCCATTTAATTCTGGGAGGTCTGTTGGCTCCTTTGAGTTTATTTTAGTAAGTGGCTTAAGGGAATAACGTTGAAAAAAAATAAGAATGTTCTTTATATACCAGCACAATCAAAAAAATGTCAGGTGAAGCACACACCAACTTCGTATGTCATGTTCTGGAAGGATAATTATCTAGAAATGTAATTATAACAAGCACCTGATTTAATCAGCACAGTGTGATCCCTGTCAGAGGTACAGGGGACCAGAGGAGGGATGGATCAAAAGACAGTGCAGGAAGTCTGGGGATATTTTTCCCATTGAGTTTCAAATGCTAAATGCTACTTTCCATGGTGGGAAACGTTGTGAAGAGCATTATTTGAACTGCACTCCCTGCCCCCAGGGCTGCTGTGGTCAGTTTTTAATTCAGCCAAAGCTCTCCTGGCTGGTTCAGCTCTTCACTCCACAGTGCAGCACACGGGAAGGCAGAGCCAAGCTTTTGTAGAGATGGAAATGTGAGCCAACTTTTCAACTATTTACCTTATAAGCTGCTTAGGAGGCAGAGAGTTTCCTCTGAAAGCCTCATGTAAAAATCCTGGTCTTATTTCAGAGAACACAGACAATTGCCCCGAAGTTTCACTCTTTGGAATATTTCAGTGTGTGTGTGGAGGGGGGCTTGGCTTTCTGGAAATGAGGCCACACCTGCCAGAAATCTGTCTCCATTCCAAAAAAAATCAGACAAACATGGCCAGAACCTGAGAGCTGGATGTTGTGAGGATGTGTTTTCCTCCCTGGGGAAATGTTATTTACTTTGCAGAGTGGAGTCCTGGAAGATTTGGACAGAACTGAGTTATGCAGTCTTAATATGATTGAAGAACTATCTTGTTGACAAGTGCAGAATTATAGATTGGAATCCATTAGCTAAAAGGGCCCACAAACATTTGAATAATGGCCCTCACATTTTTTCCATTGGTCTATCAAACAAAGAATCCAACTAAAAAAAAATCATAGAATCTTGGAGTTGCAGTTTAAAGAGACTGAAGTTTCCTTGCACTATAGATAAGAAAGCTTTTAATTTTTTTATCTCATATTAGAAAGGGGAGGTTTGGTGCCTCTACACTTAGAGCTGTGTGGTTTTGGCAGCTGAAAAAAATGCAAGTATTTTGTCATAAACATAAATGGCTCCTGCTTAAATCCAAGAGGAAAGCCATCAGAATAATTTGGTGTCAGACTGGGAGGACCAGGTCTTTCAGTGGAGAGAGGCAGGTGCTGAGCTGCTGGAATTCCTGTGCCATGGAATTCCTGTGCCATGGAATTCCTGCTCCTCCCTGGGATGCTGTCTCTGCTCCCACCAGAGATTCCTGCTCACCCCTGGAATACCTGTAATGCTGTCCCTGCTCACCCCTGGAGTTCCTTCCCTGCTCCGCTCAGGAATTCCTGCTCACCCCTGGAGTTCCTTCCCTGCTCCCATCAGGGATTCCTGCCCACCTCTGGAATGCTGTCCCTGCTCCCCCCTGGAATTCTTTCCCTGCTCCCCTCAGGAATCCCTGCTCCCCCCTGGAATTCTTTCCCTGCACCCACCAGGAATTCCTGCTCCCCCCTGGAATTCTTTCCCTGCTCCCATCCCGCCTTTGCCCCTTTCCAAAGCTGGTTTATCCCAAACCTGTCCCGGAGCTGACAGGAGTGAGGATGCTGTGCTTGGTCTGGTGCTGCAGATGGGCACTTCAGCAGAGTTAATGAGTGTGTAATTAGGTTTATTCCATCACAAATACCCTGAGCTGGGAGGAGCCTGCAGGGATCCCGCAGAATCGCCCCTGGCACTGTGTCTGAGCACTCCTGGAGCTCTGGCAGCCCCGGGGCCGTGCCCATTCCCCTGCCCAGTGCCCAGCACCCTCTGACACCCCCAGACCCTCCTGACCCAGCTCCAGCCGTTCCCTGGGCTCTGTCCCAGCCCCAGCAGAGCAGGAATTGGAGCTGCCCCTCCCTGGGAAGCTGCAGACAGTGATGAGCGCTCCTCAGCCGCCCAAAGCCCTCCAGGGCACCGTAATCTCCTCCTGTAGATGCCACATCAGTATTCCTAAAACTGAAAAAAAACCCAGAAGTTTGGGAATTTGAGGTTAGCTCAGCAAGCTCCCATCCATCCCCTTCCACAGATGGGAATTGCTGCTGCACCAAGCAGGGCTGAAGGCAGCGGGGAAGAAGAAATCTTGTTGATTTTTTTTTATTTTTTTGAGTCTCTTTCCTCATCTTTTGAGTTCTTCTCCTCATCTTGCAGATCTTTTGTGGGTGAGCCAAATGTAATCAGGTTTGGCTCACTTGGAGGAATTAGGATGACTGCAAAGTATGCCAGATTTCAAAACAATTTCTAACAGTTTCTGTGATACTGTGTAAGCAACTGAAAATTGACATGTTGTGTTGTGCCCAAGTCAGCCAACTGCTGTCACTGAATAATTAGATTCTCTAGAAGAAGAGAAAGGTTTTTGGGTTTTTTTTCTGAACAGAATTATTAGAAAATAATGTAGTAGCTATTTTATATAAGGACAGACTCAAATTATTCTCCTCTTACAAGCAAATTTTTAAAAATAGTTTGCATCTGGGCCCTGAAAGTGTCTTTCATGTATTTTTATATATAAAAGTATAAATAAGTTGTTTGGGCATTTTTATGCCAATATGTGTGGTACTTGCACATGGAGAAGTCATCGTTGCAGATGGTTTAATATTGTTTTTCCTAATAGGAATTAATTATTCTCTTTAATTCCTTTTATTTCATATGGCACATCAATTCTACAAATTGAGTTCTAATATCAGACATAGGTCATGATCTAATTATAGCTGGATCTGTCAGGGAGTTATGATATTTGTGGGATAGATTTAGTGCCTGATTCCCCAGGAACTTCTGCTTCTGCCAAGTTCTGCTTTTCCCCCTGGGCTGGGAGGGCTGAACTGAGCTGGGGGAGAGGGGCTCATTCCCTGCTGGAATGACAGCCAGGCAGGAGCCCTGGCCCTGGAGACCCACTCCAGCCACATTCCCAGCCCTCTGGAGAGCCTGATCCAGCCATATTCCCAACCCTCTGGAAGTGCTGATCTACTCCCAGCCACATTCCCAGCCCTCTGGAAAGGCTGATCCAGTCACATTCCCAACCTTCTGGAAGTGCTGATCCAGCCATATTCCCAACTCTCCGGAAAGGCTGATCCTGTCACCTGCCCATCCCTCTGGAAGTCTGATCCTCTCCCAGTCACATTCCCATCCCTCTGGAGAGGCTAATCCAGCTATATTCCCATCCCTCTGGAAGTCTGATCCTCTCCCAGTCACATTCCCATCCCTCTGGAGAGGCTAATCCAGCTATATTCCCATCCCTCTGGAAGTCTGATCCTCTCCCAGTCACATTCCCATCCCTCTGGAGAGGCTGCTCCTGTCACATTCCCATCCCTCTGGAAGTGCTGATCCCATCTGGGCAGATCCTCCTGGGGTTCTGCTGCTTTGCAGCAGCTGGAGCTTTGGAAGGGGGCAGGAGAGACTCAGTTAAATGCTGATATTATGGCAATGAAATTGGAATAAGTGAAAATAAAGGGATTTTTTTTCTCATATTTTTGAAGCTTGTCGCTTGTTTTGGTGATTCTATCAAAAGCAGCACAACTTTAAAACTGTAATTTTATTTTTATCTTAGCTGACAGCACCTTCTCCTGCATCCTTTCTAACTGAATGGCCCCTTCTAATTTATTGTTTCAGCTTTCTTTCCATAAGGGCCCAGAGTAATTCCTAAAGCAATAGAAACTCTAATTTTACCAATATTTTAAACCACAACAAAGCCCAGTGCAAAAAACTTACATGGCAGCAATTAATAGAAAATATTTTTATTCTGGAAGTGTTTTTTTCTATTGGTGTAACTCCTGACAGAGACTCCTCAGACTGTAAGTATTTCAGAAGGTGATGGTAGGGATAAATATTGTGTCTTTTTGAAACTTTTTAGTCCTTTTTCTCCCATTAATTGCAGCTGCAAAATTCAGTGAATGCTGCTGGGGATGGGACTCTTCTTTCTCCCCTGAAAATCCTGTATTTCTTTAGATCCAGCTCTAAAACTCCTCATACTTTGCTGGCACTCTTACAAATGTGAGATAAATAAAAAACAGTTTCTCCCAGGGCATCCAAAGCTCCATGTAGAAATCTATATTAAATCCAAGGTTAATGATGGCTTTTGTGCTTTATTGACGGCGGGGAGCACTTCTTGAAGGAACTCCAAAGTGGTGAAGTCTCTTTTCAGAGCTTCTTAAGCAAAATGAGACTTTCAGTTTTGACCATCTTATTCTGCCACACGTAAAAGAGAGAGAAAAAAAAATCGTAATTTGTTCTATTTGTCAGCTGGGGAAGGAAATTTTTTTATTATTATTATTTTGCCCAAATTATTTCCTCTCTGTGACATCCCTAATTTGATTTGGTCTTGCAGGGAGAGGTGCTGCTGCTCTCATTAGTACTTTGCAGTTCTCCCTTCCCTGGCTGAGGTGGGAGCAGCTTTAAATCATGTGGGAGAGCAGGGAAGGGAAAAGAGAGAAAACAAGCTTTTTGAACCCTGTAATGTAAATTTGCAGACAATTATTCATTATTAACTGCCTGAAGCATCACACCTCTCTCACCTTTGCTGGAATGTCTGAACATTAGGGTAAACAACAGGCTGCTGTCTTATCATAATGCCGTTTGCTTCACTGCAGCAAGAACTTGTCAGAAACAGATTGTGATGTTGACTTCTCAATAGGGGAAAAAAAGGGGCCTAAATTAGACTTCTATAAAAAGAATATTGCATATTTATTTCCACAATAACGCCAAGGAAAAACGTTAGTCAAGAAGCAAGCAATTGGGTGAATAAATAAGCTTGTCTTTGTTCTCATCAATTAAGTTATTACATCAGTTGGAAAACCAGTGAATTATAATACAGATGTTTAATGAAACACTGCTGTGCCTATAAGTCAAACTCCTATTTTGTGGTGTGATTTTGGCTGCATAGTTTTGTGTGTGTTAAACCGTATTTATTAGCTGATACCCATTATTATTTTGAGCAAGGTATAATTCAGTTGTCAGGCTCCAGCTCTGGGAAGGAGATTTAATCAGTGAGAGCCCGCTTTGCTGCTGAGCATAAAACAATGCGGGTTTCATGAAGCAATCACGCCAGTGTGAAAAAATGGGATTAATTAGTATTGTACAAGAACAGGCAGCATGCTCATTAAAACCTTGTGAGCTGCCTCTTGATAAACTGCCACTTGATAGGGCCGCATTAATGTGACAAGGCAAAGACTTTATTTCCAAATCCTTTCTGATTAAATCTCACTTTTAAGTTACCTGAATCGACTCTCCAAGGCTTTTGGAATACAAAGATCAAAATTGCAGCGAGAGATCCCCAAGACACCTGGACAAAGGAGCCGAGCTCAGATAGTGAAGCTTCAAAAGACAACTTTTCTTTTTTTTTTTTTGAACTCCCATTCAAACATAAATCAATAGCTGCACGGTGAGGCAGCTCCAAAGGTGGTAAATTTGCATTTACACTCAGCAGGTTGGGCTGGAACTTCTTTGCTGATTAGCAGCTACCTAATGAATCCCCTCTCATCCTGTGCCTGCCAAGGGCTCCCCTCACCTGTTTGTCAGGGCACGAAGCCTGAGGAATTTCCAACAGGGGATGACAAGGTGGGCACTCCCAGCTCAACATCTGTTTCTGATAGTTCAGCTTGGCCACTGAACATATTTCACATATTTATTTACTTTTTTAATCCTTTCTTTTAGGAAATATGAGCTAAAAGTGTAGCTCCCTGCTAGTGGATTTGTTTCTACACGGTAAAATATAATAGGAGGCAGGCCTGAATAACAGCAGTAAATGTAGGAGAGGATGCATTTTTGATCTCGTGTATTTTCCTTTAGGCAGAATGTTTTATTCCTTCCTGAATTTGTAGTGGTTCTGATGATTTACTTGCACGGAATCTTGGCTTTTTTTTTTTTTTTTTTTTTTTTTCTTCCTTTCCTTTTTGTTAATTAGTGGNTTTTTTTTTCCTCCTTTCCTATTTGAGAATTAGTGGCTGTAATGAAATTACAGCTGAACTTGTAATAGTTAACCAGATCTCTCAGCTGTTTCCTGATGCAGAGGTGCTCCAAGATGCTGACTTTCCATGTAGCTTTAGCTGACATTGTATGTAAGGCAATTGTAATGCAATAGAGTTACCTGTCAGCATATATTTGTAGGTGTGGAAAACGCCACTCAGAGAACACAGATCTCCTATTCCCCCCCAAGCTTTTTCCCAACTATTTTCTTTTTTTTAAGCAGAAACATCTTGTTAAGCCTCAACACCCTATTAAAGCAGCGCCCAGTCAGAGGATTGAGTCCCCAGTTCTGGAGTGTTTGCATCTGTGCAGGTGCAATCCCACCCAGAGCTGCCAGGGAAAGCAGAGCCTGGGGGGCAGAGCACCTGAGCTGGCTGCAGAGGGGCAGCAGGACGCTCGGCAAAGTGATGTGTTGCAACATCATTAATTTAAGCCCTTAGATTTCATTGTTGTGATCTGGGTTACGTGATGCAATGCAAGGTGACAGCCATTGAATTAATAGAAAATGGGATTCATCTCTCGAAATTTCACACAAAATAGAAGGAGGAGACAGACAAAATAAAGGGAGATGGATAGACAGACTGATAATGCCACTAACACTTTTAAATTTAAAGCGGATGGGGGAGATAATTTTAAACATTAATGGTATTTATCAACAGTGTGATAGCAGGGAGGGGGAATCACACTCCCTCCTCTCTCTCTCCCTCTCTCTTTCTCCCTTTCGTTGATTGCTTTGTTGAGCAAGTCAGTGAATATTTTACACTTTGTTTCTTTTATTTTAGCAAATGAACTGCCTCGAGCTAATGTAGTGTAAGTGGAAATTTCAAGCACCAATGTCTACTGCATGATCCAATAATAGGAACTTTCCTTCCCTCCCAGCTCTGCAAAGCAGTGCAACAGCAAACTCCCAGTGCCTCCAGGTAGTCACATGCCTGATTTATGATTATAAACTACAGCTCTGGAAGAGGTTAGCTAGGTAGTTTAAATCACTGCTTTCTCTCTAATGAACTGGGGTCACGGAGAAAATACTCCAGCCTCAGCTGGGTGTTACTTGTGCCCTACATCCTCCTCCTCCTCCTCTGTGTTTGCAGCTGGGATCGTGTTTTTACAGGATTTTAATTGTGAGGGCCAGGTTGGGAAGTGAACACGAAGGGAGACGAGCTTTCCTGCTCTGGTTTGTCGTTTGTCTTGGTGTAAATTGGAGGCAGGTGCCTGTTCCAAAATGACTGAAAAAGAGAAGGTCAGGGCAGACAGCACCCCCAGAGCACAGGGAGTTTCCTTGCCCAGTAACAATGAGCTGTGGTGAGGAACTCCCCTTGTCTGCAGTCTGTGTCAGACCATTGCACCAGCACCTAAATGGAATTATAACAGTGCTAAGGATGCCTGGGAGATGCAAATACAGGAACAGCCCAGGTATTGTGCAGGTAGAAGCCAATTCCAGACTGATGTCAGTGATGGTAAAGTTCAGGGGATGGTGGTGAGAACAATCCCTGTGAGCCTTGCTGACCTTGACAGCAGTGCTACACTCACATTTTCACTTAAATAAACTCAGGGAATTTCCCCAGTGGATTCCGAAGGGATTTTCCTGGCACAGGGGCTGCTATCCAGTTCCTACTCTGACTGAAGCCCATGGTTTGCAGCCCTCTCACAGACACCACCACCCAAATTCCTCCCTGTGTCCCTCACTTAGTGGAGTACCAGACACTGCACCACATCCACAGAGCTCCTGGCACTCGAGTGCATCAAAGCAACTGATCCTGCCACCCTCTTCCTAAACCAGCTCATATTTGGGAACTGGGGAGGTAAAATCCTCCCTGGCAGCAAGTCAGACCAAGACTTGGGGAGTAGAGGTGTCCCTCCAGAGGTGTTTGGATTTGAATGTCTGTATTTAGCAGGAGTTTCAAGCAGAAATGAAGGAATTTTTCAGCAATTCAGTAGGATCTGCTTTCTTCTGTCAGCCAAAGCTCCAGGTGACACCAGTACCTGGGGCTGGTTCTTGGCTGCTCTTCCACATCTGAGGTCCAGCTTTGATGGGGCTGAGCAGGACTGAACAGTGCCCGAGTCCTTTCACACACAATTGTTACTCCTCTGGTTGTTCCCTCAGCCTGCCCTGCTGGGTGCTGCTGCCCCCAGGAAATCTGAGGCTGTTGCCCCTTTTGAACAGCTTCCCACCCAGGTGCTGCTGCTCTGCCTCATCCAAATCATTTTGGGTTCTGCTCTTGTACCCCAGCTCGCTCAGGAGCTGATGCTGTCTGCAGGAGGAGCAGGCACAATCTCTGCTCTCAGTGAAGTCACCAATGAAAATACTGAACAGCCCCAGCCCCTGTGGAGCCTGGCTCTGCACAGCCCCATCCTGCCCACCAACCTCTGAGAAATACTCTGAGTACAGAGGTTTTTGTGTCTGAACTAACTACAAGGTACTCTCCAGCCAGCAGGATTTCCTCCAGAAGTTGCTGGTGTCTGTTGCTTTTGGTCCACACAGCCTCTCCTTCCTTGTAGAAGTGAATTCTTCATGAACAAAATGTCAAAATTCTTTTGCTTGTTCTCTTTACAGAATACAGAGAATTTGTTCCACTTTTCCCATAAATTTAAAAGAAGGAAATTTCTTTATAATCTCCCACTAATTTCTTTTCCTTGTTCCCTTGACTTCTGTCACTTTACCCATTCTTCACTATTTCTTAGAACTAACTATTAGTACCTCTGTGCTTCCATTGTTTAAATAGTGGAGAGTGAGGGAGAAAGGACTACAAAGCAGGCAAACTATTTTAAAATAGCTAAATTGCCCAAATATTTCCTAAGCTTTCTTATCAAAGGCTGGAGCGTGGTGGTGGCACTCCACTCACCCCCAAGAGGATTAAACACACAGGCCATCCTCAGGACATCTGCCAAGGCTTTCTCCACCTTTAGGAGTTGCAGCAAATTTGAAAAGCTTGTGCAAAACAATTTCACTTGGACTTCCCTATGAATTAGAGGCAGCTTTTGGGCTGCTGTTTATTTCTCAGTTTGTAGCTTGAATGTTCCTACTCTGTTGCTTGAGCCTTGCCTGAAGAGTCAGAATCTCTCCTGAGCTTTGCAGTTTGAGTCTCCCATTTCTGCACAACGTTCTGTGCCCCTGATCTCTGGTTTGGGGACCCAGGGAGGTTCATTCCCCCGGGGCAGGTGGGCACAGCCCCCCCTGCTCCCTGCAGAGCCCAGGAACTCTCCTGAGGGTCCAGGATCTTCATTCACAATCTGCTCTTTCCTCCACAATCCCCTGAGTTTCTGCCATAAACGCTGAGGATTGGTTCTAGGCTTGGAATTGGATTCAGTAGTGCTTGTGCCAATCTGCAGGAAAAGGGCAAAATCAGAATTGTTCCTTCTCCCAGCCCAGCTGCTGTCAGGTGCTGCATTGACACAGAGCAGTCCTTCAGAACTGCAGCTGTTCCATCCAAGATTCAATTTGGGCCCTCTGGGTAGCAGGGAGAAATATTTCTCTGCTGTAAATCACTTAGTTCAGACAGAATCCTCAAGTTGTTTTCATGCAGAATCATACAGGGACCTAATTTTCTGTGATGGCTGCTTCAGTTATTGCATCACAAAAATTCCTCACTACGGAGCAGCAGGTTTCAGTCATTCCAGCACCACCTATAAATAAGGGTTGTGACTGGAATAGGTCATGAGTGCTCCTCCTGGGAAAACCACACAGAGCATTATCTGCGAGGAAAATGTGTTTTAAATTGCATTCCTCTCACTCCATGCTGCCTGCTGCAGAGTTCATCTCTGAGCATGCTAAATGGCATCCTTAGCACCAGTGCTACAGCAGAACAGCTTTCCACCTGCTCGTGGAATAATTCAGGTGGGAGGGGACTCCTGGAGGTCACCTGGTTGGCTTGGAGGAGGTTGGCACCTCAGAAAGTGGGAATTTAATTGAATTCCCATCAGAATGGGAACCTGCTTAAGTGCCAGGGCTCTCTGGGCCTGGCATGGGAGTCAGTGGGAGTTTGCAGCACAAACTCGTGGGTGCTGCAGCTCACTCTGCAGGAAAAGGAAGTCTATGTAGAGATTTTTCACTCTGAAGTTCCCAAATCCCAATTAATTATTTTTCACAGTTTAGGAAATCTGCTTGCTCGCACTAAGGAGTGATCCTGGCAGTGTTTCAGTTGAGTCTTGTCACCCCCAGTGCCTGCAGCCCCTGCAGAAAGGAGCCCAGGGGGCTCCTGGGGAGGGGGAGATCCTTGCTCCCAGGAGGAGGAGCAGGTCTGGGTGGGCTCAGCCTCGTGGGGATTTTATGGGAAGGGGATTTTAGACAAATCCTCAGTGTGTGAGGCAGATCTGCCAGTGTGGTGCTGCTCTGAACGGGGTCTGCTGCCCTCCCCAGTCAGTGCCTCTGGTCCAAGGGCAGGTGAATCTTTGGGTTTCTGCTCATCTGGAGAAGTTCCTGCACTCTGAGTACCAGGGATTTTTAGGGGTAACTGGTGGGGCCCCAGTTCTGGATGTGATCTTCTGTCTTCACCCGCCTCCAGTTATCCAGAGATAATCAGATATTAGAGAAGGGTGGAAATTTGTCTCCTATTAATAATTAAAAAAAAAAAGTGATAAAAGACTCTGATCTTGCCAGTGTCATAAGTAATGTCACTTAGTAAAGTGACTGGCACTAGCTGTAGGCTCAGATATGCCAATTATAATTAAAGCCATTATTTTCAAATACAGTTCAGTTTATTCCTGGGGAAAAGTAAAGAGAATTTTAGAGTGACAAATCTCTCTGGAAAATGCAAGCTTGACAAAAAGGCTGTGCTTTTAGACTACCTGCAATAATTTCAGGTTGGAAATGAATATTTTGTTAAAACCTATCCTTTAAAATTAATGTTGACCAACCTAGCATATTGTACAACATCCAAATATGTTGTGTCTGTCAGAATCATCTGGAGGAAGCTTCTGACGACTTATAAAGCAGAAATTACATTTAATTATTAGATCAACAGCTCTCAAACGTCTCTAGTGAGGTTTTCAGAAAGGTTCTGGACCACCACCCATTACAAGTCTGGGTTATAGAAGGTTCTGGGCCACCACCCATTAAAAATCTGGATTATTAAAAGGTTCTGGACCACCACCCATTGCAAATCTGGGTTATAAAAGGTTCTGGACCACCATCCATTACAAACCTGGGTTATAAAAGGTTCTGAACCTCCACCCATTACAAATCTGGTGCCCATTCACAGGATAAGCAAGTTGCCACTTATTTTTGAGCATTAAACCCAAAGATGCAGTTTTCCCCAGGTAGTTGTGCCTGTCAGTAGAGCATTGTTGCTAAAGCTGGGGGCTGGCTCTCTCCTCCCTCCTGCCCGGGGCACTTTGGGGAGCTGGGGAGCCCCTGCAGCACTCTGCCCCTCGGGGGGCTTTGTGCCTGAGCCAGAGGGGCTCTCAGAGAGCAGAGCCAGCCCAGCAGAGCCCCCTGACCCCGAGGCAGAGCCAGGAGCCCCAGGCTGTGCCAAAGCCCAGGGTGCATCCCCAGGGCTGCAGGTGAGGAACAGAAAGGCTGCCACTGACCTTTGGTGTGCCCAGCTGCTCCTGCTGCCTCCAGGAGCTCGGGGGGACCTGCCCAGGGGCTGCTGCTCCCCAGGGGCTGCTGTGCTGCACTCCAGGCACTGGCACACTCCTGCTGGCACTGCAGCTGCCTGGGGTCTAGGCTACAAAACTTGCTGCAGCTGAGTTTTTTCCATTCTCGCCTGCTGCAGCGGGCAGCACTTTGTTGTTATTGGCAGACTCAAAACCTTGGCTTTGTTTTCTGCCCTGTAATCTCGTGCTGCTGTCCCTCCTGTCCCCAAACCCTCTGGTTAAAAGTGTTTCCATTTGATATGATTAATAGCTCGTGGGAGTGATCTCTATTAAGGACTCAAAGCTCAATTTCAAATATTTTTGTGGCGCTTCTGGTGGGCCTTGCTGGGATAAATTAAGCCTATTTTTCCCCTGATTGCTTCGTTGGATCTCTTTGTAACTTCACCTTGTATTCCTTTCTGTTCAATACTTTTCAAAGTACTGAGAGTTTAAAGAGGTACAATAAATCCCAGATCAGTTTTTAATGACCATGGTAAGCCTGCTTGTAATATGTCAGTAAGCTGAGCCTAAAAGCCAATGGGGAATAGGCCATTTCTGCCTTAGTAATTGCCTCCACAGAAAGATTTATAATGTCATTATCTGAATCTACAAGAAATAACTCATAGAGCTGAAATACCCTAAAAAAATATTACAATTCTCTTAAAATCTAGTCATTCATAAATGCTAAATCATAAAACTTTTTTTTTTTTTCCAAGATGGTTTATGTTAAAAATAAAACACGGCCAAAATACGAATGTACTTTTTCCCCTAATCAGATCCCTGGTTCTTTATGGATCTGTTTCCTGGGCAGGGGAATGGTGCAGAGCTCAGCCCTGCTGCAAACACACCAGAGCTGAGGACAGGAGGAGCCTTCCCAGCCATTTTTCTTTATTTGTGTGCGATTCCAGGGAGGAAGAGGGTTAGTTAGCGCCGCAATAAAATTAATTTTCGCAATATAAAGCTCAGTCCCCCCCTCTCCTGGCAGGGTTTCCCCACGGAGAGCCCCAGTAAATGTCCTGATGGATGGAGTGCAGCGCTGGGGGAAGCCATGGCAGGCAGCTTCCCTTGCCCTCAGCATTCCCCCATCACAAGATATCATTCATTTCTTTCAAAAAGCAGGAAATGTACTCTTCAATTTGTCTGGTGTTTAATAAAGTGCTAGAATTACCATAGCTACCCTCATCTGCTGCTGCTTTAATACACTGGGAGATTTATACTAATTTCAAGCAGACTGTATTCCTCAGTGCAGCAAGCTTGTACACTTAAAAGGGCACTGGCAGGGGGATTTTTTTTCCCTTTATTTTAATCATGAGCTCCTCTAAGTAAGGACCTGATTTCTATTTCCCTGAAGATTTTGAATTAGTTGACTCTTTTTTTTTCTGGGCTGTTTGTCCATAGTGTCTAGTTTTTTGCCATGGCTCCTTTTTTTTTCTTTTTCAATTATCTTTCACCCATTGTTTAGATAAATATTGCTCCCTGCCATGTCTGGAGATGTGCTGTAATGCAGTTGCCTCAGCTCAGTCGAGTGGTGCCTAAAATCAGTGAGAGGTTTCCAGTCTGATACAGTCTGGTTCTTCCCTGAAGTTCAAATTAAACTTTTCCAGGGTCCAATATCTGCTCTTAGACTGTAAATTATAGAGGCTAACACCCTTTTAAAGTGTGGCAGTTCTGCTATTAACTTCACTAGGGCCAGGATTTCATTCCATGTCCCATATACTTCAGAGCACAGACATATCCATAAGTAATAAATTATTACTCATTTCTGGTGAGCATTATAAACTTTCAGGTTCTTTGCCTCAAAGAAATGAGCTTCCTGAAACAGAAATTATTTCCCAGTCAGAGCACTCTCATCTTCATAAAGTCTCCTGAATCTGGGGTCTGGGAAAACAATTCTGATCAATTTATTTCCTGAGCTTAAAAATTATTTATCAGCAAGCAAATGTGTGCTTCTGCCTCTGGGTGTGTGCATCCAATTCTTGCTGATATTAGTGGGAATATTCCTTAGCACAGACATCAAAATTCTCTGTAACACCCCCAGCGTTTGTGAGCCTCTCCCGAGCCCCTTTTCAGCTTTATTTTACATGTTCCCCTGATTCCTGGGGCAGTGTGATGGGTGCTTTTCAGCTCTGAGCTCCCTGAAGGAGACACACAGCCAACTCATTTCGTGCTTCCCTGGAGAGGATGGTGGTGGGAGGAAGGTAAATGGAGAAAATGGAGTTGCTTGTTGGAAACATTTAAAGCTGGGGAGAGAGTGCATCTCAGGGAAGGGCAGACAAAGTGCATGGCTTAAAATTCCCGTGCTGGGAAGGCTCCTACACAGTTAACAGAGTTTTGTTCTGCTTTCTTTTTATTGTATCACACAAATAGAACACGTGCACAAATTTTAGGTGAATATTTTAAGGTTAAATCAGCTCTGAGTTTTTTTAGTAACCACAAGTCTGTTCTGGGCAGTTCTCTAATTCCTGTCTGGCTTCCTGCAACTTTCCACTCTCAAAACCAACTGCACCAAGAGTTTGGATGAATTATTCTGATACTGGCCTGGGTGTAATGTATTCTAATGAAATATAAGTGTACAGGTCAAAAGAGAAATATTTAATGGGGGTGTTTACCAGTTGGTGATGGGAATGGAGAGCTCAGAATACACCAAGACAGAGCAGTCAGTGAATCTGTCACAAACATAAATCAGCCACACTCCCTCTGCATTTCTAATTGTCTCCCTAAAAAGGTTTTAGTCAACCCCTTAAAATGATGATCACACAAATGCATTTTTATATTGCCTGTTTGCTTTTAGTTATGCAAATTTGTTCAGGAGAAATGATGTACTCAAAATGCTCTAAAATTTTTAAACCCTACAGATGTCTGTAGGGTGGGAGAATGCTAAGAAAAAAAATGAAGACTTTTTTATCCAGATGGGGGGGAATGCTCTGATTTGGGGCTTCAGGCTGGTTCTGGTAGAAGTGAAAGAGGGCAGGAACAGGGGCTGGGGAGAGTGGGGAGAGAGTTCTTGGGTGGGTTTGTGATGTTCTTCAGGCATCCCACTTCAGCTGTAGCTTGCTACAGAAGTGGATTAAGCTAGAGACAAATGCAGCCTCCAGTCAGACATTTTTTGGTACCATTATTAAATTAATTTATTAAATATGGTAATTGAAATGAAGTTTCCAGAGTGTGCAGGCAGCTTTTTAGAAAGCCAGTTAACCCTCTGAAGGGCTTGGCTTTAGCAGCAGTGGCCAGAGCAGCTTTGGGAAATGCAGCCCTTGGTTCTGGGGTTTGTGTTGGTGTGTGGCTCTGCCAGCCTGGGAGGTGATGCTGGTGTGCTCTCAGCCCATGGACATCCCTGTGCAGGAGGGGCTGGGGCTGCTGAGAGCCTGCAGAGCCAGGGCATGGCTGGGAGGGAGCTGGCCAGGCTGGGAGCTGGGCATGGGGCTTCACTCAGGGGCTTTGGGGTCTGACCTGTCACCTCTGAGAGCTGCTGCTGCTACTGCAGTGCCAGGGGACCAGCCTGAGAGGGGCAGGACACGGCCCAGTGCCATCCCTGAGCCATCCCTGTGCCATGGGGACCAACCAGAGTGGGGTAGGACATGGCCCTGTGCTTCCCAGTGCCATCCCTGTGCTACAGGGACCAACCTGAGAGGGGCTGCTGCTGTCCCTGTGCCCTCCCAGTGCCAGGGGACCAGTCTGAGAGGGGCAGGGCATGGCCCAGTGCCATCCCTGCCCCATTCCCTACCCCATTCCAGCCCCATTCCCTGCCCTATTCCTGCTCCATTCCCAGTGCCATCCCTGCCCCATTCCCTGTGCCCCATTCCCTGCCCCATCCCTGCCCCATTCCCAGTGCCCTCCCTGCCCCATCCCTGCCCCATTCCCTGCCCCATCCCTTTGGCAGTGCCCAGCTCTGCCTGGGCATGGCCCCAGCACCCCTGGATCTTCCCCCAGCACCGAGTGAACCCTCCCACACTGGGTGGGACGTGGCAGTGAGGATTCCCCCGTGCCAGAGTGGGTTTAGAGAGCTCTGCTGGGGTGGGCTCTGCTCAGCCCTGCCTGTCAGGCCCTTGGAATGCAGAGCCAGAGCACTCAGCCTTTGGAAAACAGCCTGCACCCGCTGATTTACAGCACGGCAGAGCTGATTAAAAAGTCACTCGTTAAAAAGGTATCTTTTATTCTAATTGCTAAATATTTTTTGGTGCGGTTAGTGGGATTCACCTCCGGGGTGATGGATGGCAGCTGGCTCTGCTCCCGAGCTGCTGAGCCCTCGTCTCCCAGACTCGTGCCCCAGTGGCAGAGGCTTTGCAGAGCTCTGCATTTCCACCTCCTCAAGCCGAGGAACAGCAGCTCGTTCTGCTGGGTGGGGTAGGGTCGGGAACCCCAGCTTTGGGTCCCAAGGACCAGCTGCCTCTCTGAGCAGAGAAATCATTGAACTCCTCCCCTTTCCCAACATTTGCAGTTGAACCTCTCCATCGCTGAATATTCCAGGAGCTCTGTGTAAAAAGCATCACCTCCAGCCAGCTGAGGCTGTAGGATTGAGTTTCCCAAACTCTGGGAGGCTGGATTAGCAAAGAGCACCAGGGGAACGCGGGTGTGGCAGCGCTGCTTGCAGAAATAAACTGATTGAGGGGGAAAAGGTTTCCAGCATCATCAGTGCCGTGATGGAGATGGGATAGGCAGGAGGGATCAGCAGAGGCTGAGCCAGGAAAAGAGGGAGAGCAGCTCCTGACTGTGGCAGAGGGAAGCTCTGGCCCTGCGGGCAGCCCCGAGGGGAGGGAGCCCAGCCCCGGTGGGATGGAGCCCGGATTTCTGTGCAGGATCCCTGCCGGGACACATCCCTACAGAAAAGAATTCCCAGCCCAGCTGGCGTTTTTAACTCATCTCAACCCCGGGTCTGCACTCAGCCCTCCAACATCACCCACAGAATCAGACACTGCTTTTCTAGCAGAACAAAAGAACCATTAATGACACCAATTAACCAGTGTAATTCTCATTTACACCTCTTTATTACCTTCCACACACAGTATGTGATACATTATACATCCCATTAATTGTTAACATACACGCAAGTCAAGATCTTTTATTATCCCGGGTCATCTATCATTGATACAGAGATATAGATATTTTATAGCTGAGCCAACTAACACTGGTGTAGAGCAGAATCTATAACCATCCCCACAGCAAATCTGATTGTGTTACTGAGCCCTTTAGAAGTGTTTAATGTGTAATTTGGCCTCCTCCCAGATGGCATTTTTGAGAGGGGAACAAAAAAGTGGGATTTGGGGTAAATAGAAATAATTTTTTAGGATTTTTTTAAAATTTGAAATTATTTTTACTATTTTAAAGGCAGAGGTGTTGAACTGTAAATTCCATTGATTTAACGAGTGTAATTGTGTTCTTTTAATTAACAGAAAACATAAAAGAATTAGTGAAGGGGCAGCATTTAAGGGGAATCTAAGCAGGAATTATTTTTTAAAGTGGCAACAATTTTTGTATTTTCAAAGGACAGAAACACCCAAATGAGGATGCAATAGATGAAGCATCGTTTGCTTATTGCCTGCACAACTCCAATTATCAAAGGGCTGCATTCTGCCCACAACTACTGACATAGAAAATTGTGACCCTTGCTTTGGACACCCACTTCAGATGGCTAATGTGGAATTCTCTGATCTTAAATTCCAGCAGCATTCTCCTCACTTCCTGCTCTGTAGAGACCTGCACACCCCCTAGAACACTGATTTCGCCTCTGGAGGGCACGACACAAGCTCAGGTTCTGATTCTTTGCCCAGCTCTGAGCTGGGATTGCATTCCTGGTTTCTCTCCCCTCCCAGCCTCGCCTGCAGCTTCCCTGTGCTAGGGCTTGCAGCCCTGCTGGCCACCCTGGGCATTATTAAAAGTCAGGGGCTTTTGGAAAGCTGGACAAGAAAGCATGAGAAAGGGACTAAAATAGACAATACAGAGCTACAGCTGTAAGGTTGGAAAGTAGAAAAATTACATTAGATCTAGAGAGCGAGGACATGAAACAACAGCGAGTGTTGTGGGCTTGGCTAACACAAACCTGAGGATGGCAGATTTCTGAAAAGATATTAGAAAGTTTTAATAATGAATATTTAATACTTAATGAGGTATTGTGTATTGTAACTAGAATGCAAACAAGCAAGCATGGTATTTGGAATAAGCAAGGTTTGTTTGGAGCAGGTGCACGTGTGCTTTTAGTGACTGGCTAAAAGAACTGTAAACTTTGGCTTTGTGCTACTGGCTAAAAAGTTTTTAAATGATCTGTAACAGGAATCACTGGCCGCTGCTGGGGAGATGTGAGCTTTTGTCACCTCATTGTCCCAGTCCGGTCAGGAGGCTGATGCTGCAATTTAAGAGCTCGAGCTGTGCCACCCCCCGGCTCCGTCCGTTCGTGCCTGAATTTGGAAAAATAATGTGAGCACAGCTGTGCGGGGCTGGCCAGGCTCCCCGGGCAGCCTGGCTGCTGGCAGGGAGGGCAGCACGGGCACACTGGTGCAGGAAGGGCTGGGGAGCAGGCTCCCCCAGGCTGAGCAGGGATTTTCCTCTGCTCTGGGGCAGGGAGCACCCACTGGCAGCGCCCTGCCCTGACAGGCGGCCAGCAGGACAGATTGCTGGGTTCGGGGTGCTGTCTAATCAGAGCAGCACTGCCATTCACCTAAAAGCATCAGGAGGCTTGCAGCAGTACCTGAGACAGAGTTGGAATCTGAGAGCTCAGCCAAGGCACGGCAGTGCTGGGCTGTGGGAGCCAGCAGCTCCAGGTGGGGATGTGTCCCTGGGGGTGCCCTCCCAGGGGTTAAAGGGGGCCCAGGGTCTTGTCTGGAGCCCCAGGGGGATGGAGCAGGTGGGAAGGGCTCCCAGCACCAAGCCTGGCAGCTCCAGGGGTGGAGGGAGGATGCTCTGAGGCACAGGGGGGGATTCACGTCCAGAGGGGCTGGGACACAGACCCTGTGTGGGACCCCCGGGGCAGCTGGGGGGTTCAGCTGGGGCAAAGGAGACTCAGGGGTGCTCTCCTCACTCCCTGCAGCTCCTGAGAGGGGCTGTGCCCAGGGGATTGGGCTCTGCCTGCAGCAGCACTGACAGGACCAGAGGGCTCAGCCTCAAACTGCTCCAGGGAAACACAGGCTGGATATCAGAGAAGTTTTTCACAGAAAGAGTGATAAAGAGCTGGAATGCTCTGCCTGGGCAGGGGGTGCAGTCCCCATCCCTGGGTGTGCTTCAAACAGCCTGGCTGTGGCACTGGGTGAGGGGTTGGGGCTGGGCTGGACTCGATCTTGGAGGGCTCTGCCAACCTGGGGATTCTGGGATTTTGGGGATGATGATGATGATGATGAGCCGTGTGGTGACAGACAGGAGAGCACATCTCCATCTCCATCTCCTCTCTGGGCAGCTCCAGCCCCTGGGCAAAGCTCCCGGCAGAGCTGGAAAATCTCCCTGCCTGCTCCATCCTTTGCTCGCTCAGCCTCACACAAGTTTACTGCATGATAATAATAATATATAAAGCAAAGCATCTGTGCATCTGCTCTGCTGACTCGTGCTTCCAGTGCCGAATTCCTGCTTTAGGCAGAATTCTCGGGATCTGGAGGACCTGGGAGCTCTGGAATTCTCTGTCCTGGGAGCAGCCCCGCGCCCAGCTCGGCTGGGATGGAGCCTGCCAGCAATCTGCTCCACCCCGTGCTAAATCCAGCTCCCATTAGCTGCGTTCCTTAATTAGAGCAAATGAATACTGATTATTCATGGCTAGTGTTTCATCAAAATGAGTGGCAGCAGCAGTTGGAGGCTCTGCCCGTTAGACTTTTATCTGTTGCACACAAAATGTTGCTGTATTCTCAATTCTGGAGTGCGTTTAGGGTGGGAGTGATTTGAGGCTAATGCAGTGGCAGTAAACAATTAAAGAGCATTGCCTGAGCTGGGGGTGACCCCAAACAGGGAGCACAAGGCTCCAGGGGGAAGGTTTGTGTCAGCAGAGCCCTACAATAAATAAGTGCTAAACCATATTCAAGCTCACAGAGCCCAAAAATTGGCAGTTTTCATTGTCTGCCGTTTCTATGACTGGTTTTCTTCATTAGCCAACACTTAAGATTTAATTCGTTGGGGAAAAAAAAAAAAAAAAAAAAAAAAAAAGATTTCTATGATGATATGAGTTATAAGAGATTCACCTCAAAGAAGTTTGATGTTTTTCTAATTATATCTTGTAACATCTGGGCTTTTTAGGTGACTCTTCAGAGCAGTATCAGTAAATTCCCAATAATTTTGTAATCTGCAGTTAGAGAAAAGTAAGCTGTACATGAGATTTTCCAATTTTAGCAGAGAAAGGTGATAAAACACCAGAAGGGGTTTGCAGTGACTTTAAGCCAAGTTTTTTATGCCATTCATCCAATGGAAGATTTTTATTTTTTTAAATGGATAAAATCCCTCTGGTCCCTTGGGATTTCCTTTCCCAGGGTAAGGAAATTCCTGGTGCGTTCTGGAATATCCAACCCACTGGAGATGGGGTGGGAAACAGGGAACTGGGACAGCTCTCAACAAATTAAATCAGAAATTTCAGGGAGAAGTGTGGGTTGGAAATGAACCTGCCAGGCTGGGAGATGCCAGGGTGATGATTTGGCAACCAAAGCAATCCCAAGGATCCAGCATCCTCTGGCCTGCAGGGAAATGCCTTTTCTTGTTCTGCCTTCAGCTGCTTGCAGGAACCCCAATTTTTCAGCTTGTTTTCTGTAGAGGTGAGCTTTTCCCAACCCCTGAAGTCTAATGGAAACCTTTTAAGTGAATCTTATGAGGCTCTAATCTCTCAAAAGCTCCCATGTTCTTCTCCTCTGTTCTTATTCAATTTTTAATAAGAACAATTCCATGCAGCTCTAAAGCATGGCTCAATTAAGAAATATTCCTACCAGGCATCTTTGAAATCTTGGGAGGCTTTTCCTTTTTTCTTTTTTGCTTCATTTTTTTT
>VXBS01008578.1:313976-343041 GCA_013400255.1 Sitta europaea
TTTTTGTTTATTTATTATTTAATTATTTATTATTATTTATGCATTATTTATTTTATTATTTTTATTTATTCTTTATTCCTATAATAATAATAATATATTCCTTCTGACAGGAGGGATTTCTCCTTGATGTCCCTCTGGTTTGACCAGTGTGATTGGAGAGGTTTGCCTTTATTTCACCAATCACAATAGCCTGTGAAAAAAATGTATATAAGGGGAACAAACCTGACTAAAGAAGAGTCAGATTCATTTCTTCAAACAGCCTTGAAGGAAAATCCTGGAGGAGTTTTTGTGGTGTGTTCTTCACACTGGTCACTGCCCCAGCTCCCTCCTCCTCTCCCCAGCAGCTGCTGGAAGTTGTCCCCAACTCTCTCAAAAGAGCCCCAGGTCCCTTTGGACCCTCAGGATGGTCGCTGGTGTTTTTTGGGAATTTTCAGCCGTTCCTGGATGTGCTTTAAGCTCTCTTTAAGATGTGTGTGCCCCGCCAGGGGTGAGCAGGGTGGTCAGAGCTCCTGCCCTAAATTCTGTCACTGCACTCAGATGTAATGGGGCCGAGGAAGTGCTGGGCAGCCCCGGTGCTGAGCTGCCCTGCCGGGGCTCTGGTGGCTCTGGGGTGTCAGGGCAGCTGGCAGGGCTGGCTCGGGCTTGGCTCACCCTCCAGCCTGGCTCTGGCAGGGCTCCTCCAGCAAAAAGCAAAAGATGCTCATGGCTGTGTCATTTGAACAGAGAAAAATCTCTCTGTATTTTGATTTCTTGGATTCCTTTAAACTGGGCTGCAGAGAAACAAAGCTGATTGTTTATCAAATTAGGTCTTGGAAAATGCTTTTCCCCCCTGAGGTCAAAAAACAAAAAAATCATTCCAGTCTTGTAAGTTATTTTGGCTTCATGCTTCTTTAAATCTTCTCCAACTTTTCCTTCCTTTGTTCCTGCTCCAATACCACAAAAATGTAATAACAGCAGAAGCAGACAACACAGATTAGACAACCTGGATAATGTTTAAGTGAGTGCTCAAGCATTTTCTCAGTGGGTTGAAGGACTGTGCTGGAGTGCTCGTGGCATTTCCAGCCCCATGGATGAAAGCTGTTTCCTCACATTCTGGGCACAACAGAGACCTGGCAGCCAAAGAATTTTTCATTTTGTGACTTCTTGCTCTCTCTTCTTGTAGTTAATGAAGTGTCTTTTCGAGTTGTTTAAAGTAAAGAACAAAAAGTCCTGATAGCTGTTGTATTCCTAGAAAAAGGCCACAGGTTTCTTGAAGGCAAAATTAAACTTTTCCCATCTGATTTAGTAAAGAAATATTTTTGTGACATCATTGCAATGAAATTATTTTCAGTGGGGAAATAGTGATTCAGTAAAACCTGAATGTTCAACAGGTGTGTGCCCAATAATCTTATTTATGGAGGAAAAGGAATGACAGCTCTTTCTAAGAAAGCTCTGGTTTGATATGGATTTTTTTAACAGAGTTCTCATCTTGTTTTGAAATTAATTTTAAATTTATTTTAAAGTTCCAGCCTTTACACATAAAAAACACTTTTTACCCTTTTACCTGATTTGTGTGTTTGTTTCTAAGGACTCTCTGTAGAACAAAGATTTTGTTGGTTTTTTTTTTCCTAATCCAACTGCAGAGCAGGAGGGTGAATCTTTCAGAATTTTCCAAACTGTCAGCTGGGAAATGAAAATTCTTTCTCTGCTCAGATTTTTTTGACATCTCTCTTGATGAACTTTCCAAACCCTACCCATATACAAAAATCTGTAATTTTAGTCTGTCTAGTCCTAATTCCTGTCTTTTTGTGCCCACTCAGGTCTGTGTTCCCATAGCAATTGCTGCTGTCAGGATTTGGCCATCAGAACTAAAAACAAAACACGAGGCTGGGATGAATTAACCAGGGATAAACGGGGCTGAAATGCTCCTTGGTTTATTTTGGGATTGCATGGAAGGCTGGCTTGGAACTATATATCAGCTGCAAAGATGGTTCAAAGAAAAACTCCTCATCAGCAGAACAGGAGGAGGGGCTGCTCTCATTTTTAATTTTTACTGAGCCCTTTTAGCACCTAAGATGACCACGAGGGAAAAACAGACAAAACTATTGCCCGTTGTAATAAATAATTTGTCTCGAGTTCCGAGCCTGTTATTAAATGAAATTTGAGGTAATCTTCTAAGCAGAGCTCCGGGGCACCTGTGACTTTTAAATGGAGCTGTGCTGTTTCCAGGGCAATCCATACCTTTAAAAATGGAGCTGGAGGCTAAAAGCCTGGGAAGATAAATCTGCCTGCAGCTGCCCCCTCCGGGGAGCTCCCTGCAGGGCTCTGCCCGCCCTGTGGCTGCTCCAGCTCCTGCCACAGCGAATTCTGCCTCTGCACAGACCTCTCCCAGGCTGCAGCATCCAAAATATCTCCTTTTGATGCCAGCCTGGCTGTGGGCTGTTTGGGTGCCTGCTGGAGCTGAGGCACTCAAAATGTCAGGCTATTTGTGGTGCGATGAAAATCCCACTTGAACCCCGAAATGCTGCAAAATCAGAATTTTAGCAAAGGCACCCGTCCGGTTTTGCGTTTCGTGTGCGCCTTGGAAGCTGAGATTTCCCTTCCTGCTCCCTCTCTGAAAATTTTCTGAATTTCTCAGGAGAATTCAGGAACTCAGAGGCCAGGGAAGATCCTCCCTGGAACAAATGGCTTTGTCTTCTGAGGAAGGTTTAAGTACTGGGAACGCTGCTCAGCTATTGAACCACGGAGCAGCCGCTGATTAATTCAGCACTGCCCCTTCTCAGCACTTAAAGCAGGAATCCCGAGGAAAAATAAAGGCAACGTAATTACTGCTTGGGGAAGGGGGAATGAAAACAAGGTCTCACAGGTGTGTGGGTAAGAACACACGGCATAAATTTATGTTGGGAGGATAAGCTCAGCCTCTTCACGTCGGGTTTCTTGCTCTTTTTGCTGCTGCATCAGAGATGTTGCAGCAGCTGGTGGTGCCTTGAGCTCTGCAGCCACATTCCCGGGCATGGGAGAGCCTCGGTTTATTGGGATTTTGGGGATTTTGGTCAATATTCCCATCACTTGTGTGACAATACTGCCTGAAGTCTGTAGGAGCCAACAGAAAGGCAAAAGAACTCGTTATTGCCAGATATCTGCTCATCAAAACCCTAAGGGGGCTGTGACCTGATTGTAACTTTCCCCCAGAGCCCCACAATAATTTTAGCTGTGAAAGGAAATTTTATGGCATGTAAGATTAGCCCACACTAATGCAAGGTCAAAAATAATAGAATCAATAAGCAAACTCAATACTGTTAACATTTTGAGAAAATTACTACTAGAAAACAATGTCAACAACAGATTGAAATGGGTCTCCAAAGTTGTCCTATTGATTTCCTTTCAGATTCATGACAATCTAACTCTTTTTCCTTTGCAATATGGTATCCATTTTTCTTGGTGGGTAGTTGGGGTTTTTTTTTTCTCTTCTTTGCGTTTTGCAGCCCATTTTAGCTATGAACATTTGTTGGTTTATTATTTAAAAATACGGCAAAATTACTATCTTGGAGTTTTTTATTCTGGAAGAGACAAAAGCCTCCGATCCCGCTCAAAAGTGGTTGGAAAGCCTAAGGCTATTTTCAAGTTTTAATTCTGTTAGCAATGCACCAGCACAAAGTGTGGGGAGGAGGAGGGAGGAAATTGAAAGCAAGTTTGACATTTGTTTAGAGCTGTCAGAATTAAGTATACTGAGAATGAGGGAGAAGTCAAAGCTGCAGCGTGTATTTAAGTATTACATTTCATATCAGAAATGGTTTGCACCAGGAATTGTGTCGTGTCCTGGAAGGGAACAGATTCTGACTGAGCTGTGAAACGGCTGCTGTGCTGCTTCAGCAGGTCGGGAACCTCTCCAGCCAAGCTTTTCCAGGGCTGGATGTGGAATTGGGGATTGGTTGGGTTGGGAGGGACCTTAAATCTCCTCCCAGCCCCAGTGGCCAGCCTGGCCTGGGGCTCTCCAGGCATCCAGGGGCAGCCCCAGCTGCTCTGGGAATCCCAGCCCAGCCCCTGCCCACCCCCACAGGGAGGAATCCTTTTCTAATATCTCACCTCAATTTCAGTGTGAACCCTTTACTCCTGAATTTACACTTATGGATATGTTCAACAATATTTTCACTCGTGTGGTGGTTGAAATCCAACAATTTCATGTTGGAGCAGTGGGATTGTGGGATGGGAACACAATTTCACGTTGGAGCAGTTGCATTGTGGACTGGAAGTTAAATAATTTCATGTTAGAACAGTGGGATTGTAAAATGGGAACACAATAATTTCATGCTGGGACAGTGGGATTGTGGGGTGGAAGTTGAATAATTTCGTGTTAGAACAGTGGGATTGTGGGATGGGAACACAATAATTTCGTGTTAGAACAGTGGGATTGTGGGATGGGAACACAATATTTTCATGTTAGAACAGTGGGATTGTGGGGTGGAAATGGAATAATTTCATGTTAGAACAGTGGGATTGTGGGATGGGAACACAATAATTTCGTGTTAGAACAGTGGGATTGTGGGATGGGAACACAATATTTTCATGTTAGAACAGTGGGATTGTGGGGTGGAAATGGAATAATTTCGTGTTAGAACAGTGGGATTGTGGGATGGAGCTGCATGCTCAGTGATGAGGAGAGTGCCAGGGAGGGGGGATTCACCCCCTGGTGTAGGGGTGAATTTGTGCCCAAATTGACTTTAGTGGGTGCATCCAGGGCTGTGTGGGGTTTCATGGAATGGACTTTGTGCTTCTCTGAAGTTCACCAGCTTTGCTGATTTCTCTGACATCTCACATTCCCTTTCCCCCAAACCCGAGGCACTTCCTGGCTTTTCTGGCACTAAATTCCTGCCTGTTTCCAGGGCAGGTGTGCTGTGCACGCTGCTGCTCTGGCAATGCCTGTGTTTGCAGCAGAGCAGGGGCTGCAATCCTCACAAGCTGGGCCTGCACATAAATCCAAATTTGATTTATGGAGGGGATTCCTGCCAGCCTCCTGCTGCTGGACAGAGGGCAGGCAGCAGCTCTGCACAGCAAAGGATGGAGTTCGGGAGTCTGAGCAAACTTTGACAACGTCCCAGAACTTATTTGAAATGCATTTCTTGTCATTGCTGGAGAGAGAGGAAAAAAAAAATAGAAGAAAGAAAAAACAGCACTGAAGGGAGTTGTCACACAAAAGTGTGTGGTATGAACCCGGGGACCTAAAAAATCAATCATGGCAATTATTTTACTAAATTATTTTAAACTGTAGTGTGTCCAGAAGTCTTTCTGTTAAATGTCTGCTGTCACAGCAACAAGCTGTGCTGTTTCCATCTCTGACCTTTTCCATGTTAAAATGCGTGTCAGTATGTAAAACAGAAGCACTCCACACACAAGCTGACTGTGGCAGTGCTTTGCTTTGCTGCACTGAAGGTCCTGCGGCTCCAGATTTTGCAGGAAATGAGGATAATGGGACAATTCGCCNCTGGGAGGAGAACTGCCTGGCACTTCACATGGAGTTCAGAGTAACACCCCAATGCAGCACAGAGTCTGGAAATATGAAAGCCAAAACTTCAGGCATGCCCAGGGTGAGACCAGAGCTCCATCCTGCCTCCCACAGGGCCCTGCAGAGGGGCAGGGGCTGCTGCCAGTTTGCATCAGAGCACTTGGTTTGCTCTGCTGCTGTCCCATCAGCTGAGAGCTTTCTTTAAGGCCACATTCATGAACATGTGTAAAAAATGTCTGGTTTAGTGCCTGTGGTGGTATCAGGCCAGGGTTGGACTTGATGATCTTGGAATTCCCATCCAGCCTTAATGATTCTGGGATTCTAAGTCACCATCTGATTGGAATTATTATTATTATTAATTATTATTNCTGTTTCCAGGGCAGGTGTGCTGTGCACGCTGCTGCTCTGGCAATGCCTGTGTTTGCAGCAGAGCAGGGGCTGCAATCCTCACAAGCTGGGCCTGCACATAAATCCAAATTTGATTTATGGAGGGGATTCCTGCCAGCCTCCTGCTGCTGGACAGAGGGCAGGCAGCAGCTCTGCACAGCAAAGGATGGAGTTCGGGAGTCTGAGCAAACTTTGACAACGTCCCAGAACTTATTTGAAATGCATTTCTTGTCATTGCTGGAGAGAGAGGAAAAAAAAAATAGAAGAAAGAAAAAACAGCACTGAAGGGAGTTGTCACACAAAAGTGTGTGGTATGAACCCGGGGACCTAAAAAATCAATCATGGCAATTATTTTACTAAATTATTTTAAACTGTAGTGTGTCCAGAAGTCTTTCTGTTAAATGTCTGCTGTCACAGCAACAAGCTGTGCTGTTTCCATCTCTGACCTTTTCCATGTTAAAATGCGTGTCAGTATGTAAAACAGAAGCACTCCACACACAAGCTGACTGTGGCAGTGCTTTGCTTTGCTGCACTGAAGGTCCTGCGGCTCCAGATTTTGCAGGAAATGAGGATAATGGGACAATTCGCCATTTAGTTAGAGGGGAAAAACACCCGCCAACAACAAGCAAAGGTTGCTTTTCTCAACATTTGTTTTGTCACATTCCTTTTTGCTCTGATGTATTTGAGGGAAGGGAATGGAAGCCTTAAGTGGCACGTGCAGAGAATGGATGAGTTGATGATGAAGTGTGAAATGACCATTAAAGCACTGACCGTTTATCCCTAATCCTCCATTTGGAGCTGAGATCCCAGGGAAATGAGGTTAGTGGTCGCAGCTCAGTACCTAGTGGACAGCGGTCCATATGTCACAGGAGCCCAAATCAGCTGCTGCAGCTGAGAGTCAATAACGGCATTGATTGCCAGGAGATGCGGGTCAGGCCGGGGGGCAACACCACCAAAGATGTGCAGAGCCTCTCAAAGCACTCGGGCAAACCCTCGGGGTCTCTGCAGGGCAGGTTCCAGCAATTTGGTTTTGATATCTCCTCCCACCCAGCAGGTGCCCCTGGGATCTCTGGCTTCGAGTTCTCTGTCGGGTGAAAGACATTTGAGTGTCACTGCAGAAAGAGATCCCGAGCGTTGGGTCTGGCTGCCCCTGGCAGAGCAGAGTCTCCAGGGATCCTGCAGGGGCTCCCGGGCACAGAGGCTAAAGGGTTAAAGAAATAAAGCAGGGATTTATGGAAAGGCTTCCAAGGATGCACCTTGGGCAGTGCAAGAGCCTGGCCAGGGCTACACCCAACATGGACTCAGAGTCAGGAGTTTTCACACTTTTATAAGTTCTGGTCCATCCCATACTGGGGTTAATTGTGCAGTCCCAGCCCCAGGGGATGCAGTCCCACCCTCCCAGATCCTCTCCTCAATTCCCTGTTTGCACCTTTGGGGCTGGAGCTGCAGTGGTGCCCTTGGTTCTGGGCTGGACAAGGATTGTTCTGTGCCTTTGGCTCTGGACAAGGATTGTTCTGTGCCCTTGGCTCTGGACAAGGATTGTTCTGTGCCCTTGGCTCTGGACAAGGATTGTTCTGTCTGCCTGAGCTGGGAGGAGAACTGCCTGGCACTTCACATGGAGTTCAGAGTAACACCCCAATGCAGCACAGAGTCTGGAAATATGAAAGCCAAAACTTCAGGCATGCCCAGGGTGAGACCAGAGCTCCATCCTGCCTCCCACAGGGCCCTGCAGAGGGGCAGGGGCTGCTGCCAGTTTGCATCAGAGCACTTGGTTTGCTCTGCTGCTGTCCCATCAGCTGAGAGCTTTCTTTAAGGCCACATTCATGAACATGTGTAAAAAATGTCTGGTTTAGTGCCTGTGGTGGTATCAGGCCAGGGTTGGACTTGATGATCTTGGAATTCCCATCCAGCCTTAATGATTCTGGGATTCTAAGTCACCATCTGATTGGAATTATTATTATTATTAATTATTATTAATGCTTGAAGGAGTTACAGCCCTTCATCAGAGCAGGTGCTCAGTCATCCTGTGCTCTGTAAGAAGAATGATCCTTCCTGAAAATCTTGGGATCTGTCCTAAAATAACCTTGACTGGTGTTCATCCCAAAGGTTCTGGGGGTGAATTTCTAAAGCCATGGATTGCAGCTGGTGTGGGAAGGGAAATCCAGCTGTGAGAGCCCAGGCTTGCACAAGATTTCCACTCTGAAGGTAATTTTTCCAAGGCCTGGTGAAAGGAACTTTTTGAATTCCACAGGCTGCCCTGCCAGGGCTGTGGAATTATCACCAGAACATTCCTCACATCTCACCAGCCACAAGCAAGTCCTTTCAGCATAGAACTGCTTCATGGTTGAAATTAGAAAATGACATCCTCTGAGAGAGATTTTAATTCAGGGAAGTGAGATTTGGTGTTATGGTTTCTTTTGAGATTTAAATTGATGATTAATGGAAAATAATATATAGTAGTAAGTCACAGGGAAATTATACCCATTCTGGGAAAGAATGGATGGATATATATATATATCTCCTCTTTCCCAGGAGTTTAGGCTGGAAATTTCTGGAAAATTAATCAAATCATATGCAATTATGTGATTTCATAGAGATGGTGGCACAGACAGCAGTGAGTGCTTGCCATGCACTCACCAGGGAGTGGGGAAATTCCAGAGCTGCCCGAGTGTGGGAGGCAGGGCACAGGTGATGCCCTGGCATGGCAAGCTGCCCCAGCACAGCCTGCTGCCAGCTTCACTGGGAGCACTGGGGAGAAGCCTCTCCTGGCTGGTGCCTGTCCCTCAGTCAGAGTCATCCAGGCTGATTAAAGCATTTGCAGGAAACCCACCCCAAAAAGGGCTGTGCAGACTTGTGAGGGGTTTCGTGTGTGCAAACACGCCTCGGCTGGCGTGCTGGGATGTGTCTGAGCAGGTGGGAGGGGAGCTGAGTCACATTTACTGACTTTTTTTTTTTTTATTTATTTCTCAGTTGGCTTTGTGGTGGCTTTACCCCACCTTATCTCGTGGGTGGAACTGCAGAAATCCCAGTGTCTGCTCAGGTTGGGATCATTATCCCAGCTAAAATCCACCCCTGTGGGGGAAGAGGAGCTGAAGGAGGGGCTGCAGGCTGAGCTGGGAAATTCCTGCCAGGGCAGCCCCTTCCCCCTGGAACCCCCCCGGGCAGGGAGACCCGGCAGGGCAGCAGGGTGTGAGCAGCAGGGGCTGGGAAGAGCAGGGGCTGAGGAGCAGGGCTTGAGGAGAGCAGGGCTGGGCACAGCAGGGCTGGGAGGAGCAGGGCTGGGAGGAACAGGGTCTGAGCACCAGGGGCTGAGGAGCAGGGTGTGAGCAGAGCAGGGTGTGAGCAGCAGGGGCTGAGGAGCAGGGTGTGAGCAGAGCAGCAGGGTCTGGGCAGGGTCTGGGCTGAGCTGGCTCTGGGTGCAGAACCCTGCTGGCTCTGGGTGCAGAACCCTGCTGGCTCTGGGTGCAGGATCCTGCTGGGGCTGGGTGCAGAACCCTGCTGGGGCTGGGTGCAGAACCCTGCTGGGGCTGGGTGCAGGATCCTGCTGGCTCTGGGTGCAGAACCCTGCTGGGGCTGGGTGCAGGATCCTGCTGGCTCTGGGTGCAGGATCCTGCTGGGTCTGGGTGCAGAACCCTGCTGGCTCTGGGTGCAGAACCCTGCTGGCTCTGGGTGCAGGATCCTGCTGGGGCTGGGTGCAGAACCCTGCTGGGGCTGGGTGCAGAACCCTGCTGGGGCTGGGTGCAGGATCCTGCTGGCTCTGGGTGCAGAACCCTGCTGGGGCTGGGTGCAGGATCCTGCTGGCTCTGGGTGCAGGATCCTGCTGGGTCTGGGTGCAGAACCCTGCTGGCTCTGGGTGCAGAACCCTGCTGGCTCTGGGTGCAGGATCCTGCTGGGGCTGGGTGCAGAACCCTGCTGGGGCTGGGTGCAGAACCCTGCTGGGGCTGGGTGCAGGATCCTGCTGGCTCTGGGTGCAGAACCCTGCTGGGGCTGGGTGCAGGATCCTGCTGGCTCTGGGTGCAGGATCCTGCTGGCTCTGGGTGCAGAACCCTGCTGGGGCTGGGTGCAGGATCCTGCACTCCCCAGCCCCGGAGCCCTGCAGCAGTGGGAGCTGTGGCTCTGTGGCTGCACAGGAGGGGCTGCTCAGGCCCTAAATGAAGAGGTGTGTGAGAGATGGGGTGGGAGAACAGAATGGCTGCAGTGCCATGTGTGCCTTACAATTTAAACTTAGCAATCCATAATGCAGCAGCATGCTTTCTCACTTTATTTTGGTATCTGGAAAGTTTCAGCACTGGCACCATATCAATATTTATTAATGCATTGTGAACCAGAACCTGTGATTATTACTCATGCTATCTCATACTTTTACAAGCTTCAACTCTGAAGAATAAAATCACATCTGCTTTTGCTCTTCCCATATTTTATTCAATGTTTTAACAGCTTTGCCGTAAATATCTCATCCATTATGATTCAGTTGTGACTGTATCAACTTCACATCTCCTGTTTTATTGCTGTCATTATACTTAAACAACGCTCTGTTAATTCTGTTAACTAACAAGTTCATTGTTCTCTGCAGTCAGCAGTCTCTGATTGTTGAGTCCACAGCATTCCAGGCTGTAAATCTCTCCTGGGCACTGAGGGAGGCGTTTTCCTTGGCTTGGAAAATGAAGATGTGTCCTCGCTAAAGGCTGATGAATAAAGGGTTAAGGCTTGCAGGGCAGTTCAGCCTTACCAAGGATAAAAACAGGGATTCTGCTTTCTCCCACCTCAGCCCCCAGACAACTGCAATTTTCTGATACACCGGTGTTCAAAGTTGTGAGCTTAGCGCTGGGGCGAGGAGGAGAGCGCTCCAATTCCCACCCGAACAAAAAGAACTTGGCTGAATTAGGGTGAGAGGAGCGAGCAGCGTGCTCAGGACCGGGGAAGGGATTGCAGGAGGCAGCAGGGTGGATTTGGGGGACCTGGATTTGCGTTTGAAAGGAGACCAGAACAAAAAGGGGTCGAAAAGAAGGTGGAGCAGCGGGAAGTGAACTCAGCCAGCAAGGGCTGGGACTGCACCCCCAAAAAGTGGATTTTATCGGGAAGGCAGAGGAGCTCTGGCCCGGGGGCTGGGATTTCCAGAGGTGACCTCCAGAGTGGGCAAGGTCATCAATCTCTGCCAAACCCCCAGCACACGTGAGCCTCGTACCTCGGATTATTTAATTTCAGTCCAATTATTCCAGAAAAAAAAACAATTAAGAAAATGAATAATTATAAAAGTAAGGTCAACTCAATTTTCTCTACTAATGTTTTTAGTTACTGGACTCATTATTGCTAATTTCTTTCGTAATCTTTGCCATCTAACCTCATTTGTTTCATTGCCAAGTGGCAAGAAGGGAGCATCATAAAACTTCCCTGAAAACAAAGCAGAAAAATCATGGCATTTTAGTGATTTCCTGAGAAAGTCATTATCCGTTGTTAACCTTTATGGAAAGAATTCTTCTGATCATCTTCAATATAGCTGTTGAGTTTCCATCTTTCCATTTCTGATTGCAATTTTCCAAATTAAAAGCGTAGGGCTAGGTGGGTGTTTTAATTTCATGTCACTTTTTCTCCTTTTCATAGTTCTATTATTTAATTATATTTAAAACAGGGTTTAGAACCTAAAAGCAAACTATTTGCTGTATCATTTTTAAATGTAATGAATTTCACAGCACCAAATTTTAAAACTTTTTTTTTTTTTTTGCTGGCTTAAATTCATTTGGATTCGTGAAAGTGCCTTAAATTTTTCCTGTGATATTTGAGAGCTGTGAAGCCAATGGGAGACTTTCTGCAGATTTTGGAGGGTGAGAAATCAGGTTATTTTCCTCTAACCTGTAGTATTCAGGGGTAAACACCCCAATTTTTGGAGTCCTGTTGAATTCAGCGATTGTTTAGGGATGGAAACAGAAGAAAAAGAATTTAACCTGCAGGAGCCCCCTCTGCCCCAGGGACACCCATGAGACAAGGGGCTAAAAATTAGAAGTTTCTTTTAGAGATTTTACTAAAAGCTTGAACTGTTCTGGGTTTACAGACAGGAAGATGAGAGACAGCTCTCACAGTACATGCAAAACCAACCAACTCAAAAATGAGCAAAGACACAAGATAAAGAAAAAAATTATTTACAAAAATGCAAGTGCAGTGTGCCAAACTTACAAGGCCTCTAGAGAATTAGAACTGACCTGTCCCACACATTGCCCTGAGCTGTGGCTGCACAGACAAAGGAAGGAAAAGAAATCAAAATAAAATAAAACAAAACAAAATTCCCCAACCGTTTTGGTTCTGTGAGTTCCAAGTGCTGTGACACCTCTGCTCAGATTTCCATACTCAGTCCCTTGGCTAAAAGTAAGCTCTGGATCAAGTTAATATCTGAAAGACTTCCTGCCAGGGATTATGTCCTGCTAGGGAAGGGAGCCCGGCTTAGTGAGCTAATAGATCTTTTCTATCTCTAACTACTGCCAGGATGATTATGGTTTTTTAATCAGAAAAATGTGTTGCTGAAAAGTACCGAGATTAAGCACCACAATTGCCTGTAACAAAAGCAAGTTTTGTTGGATGAGCAGAGATCTGATGAATGACATGATTTGAAATGTTTTCATCCTAATGGCTTCCTCTTCTGAAGTTAATTTTTTTTGTCAGTTGCCAAAACATTTATGAGCAGATTTGTGGATAATGACACTCTTAGATGGGGGTTTAAATAAAAATCTGTTCCATTTGCAACCTAAAAGACCCAGTATTACAGCAGACAAATGGGTTTGGAGGCTGATGCTGCTGGTGGCAGTGGAATAGATGAGCTGGGGTCACTGGTGGTTGCAGAGAGCAAGACACAAACTTTTAGGCCAGTGGTTTCTCCCTTGAAGAAGTTTAACAGAGGAAGCAATAAATATATTTAAAGACCAATTTTGTAAGAAATGTTCCCTGTGAAGGGCACGGGGCTGCAATCCAGGGGAGTTCTTGTTCCCTTTGTGAACTGAAAAAACAGGTAAAGAAAGAGAAGATAGAGGGCATTATGTGCTGAATAAATGCCTACATTTGGGATTGTTCCCTTTGTTCAACATCTGGATTTGTAAAAGGGACAAGAAAACCCATCCTTTGCCAGCCCTTTTGAAAAGGAAATTTGGTCTGTGGATCAGCAGCTGAATAATGGAGTGAATAGAATAATCCAGGTTTGTGTAAGGAGAGGTTATTAGGGAGCTGTTTGATCACAGAACTCTCGTGTCAGGCAAGGCAGATACAGAAACCCAGGCCAGGCAGGGTTCACGTGCTCGAATCGCCTGCAAGGAAAAGCAAGCACTCAGAGCTGCTCAAAGAGCCTCCTAAAAAAGGGGGGAAAGGGCAAAATGCTTGTTTGGCTCCTGATCAGAGCGGTCAGAGTGCTTGTGTCCCCTCTGCAGGGTCAGCACAGACACCCAGGCACACTCTCTGCCAGGGGATCCTGGAATCCCGGAGTGGTTTGGGTTGGGAGGACCCAAAGCCCCCCCTAAAGCCCTGGCAGGGACCCCTCCCACTGCCCCAGGCTGCTCCAACCCCAGTGTCCAGCCAGCCCTGGGACATTCCAGGGATCCAGGGGCAGCCCTGGGAATTCCAGCCCAGCCCTGCTGCCTGTGCAGCACGGCCACACACACAAATATCTTATTTTCTGTCCTAATTTAAAAATATCCCACTGATGCCCTGCTCAGGGCTGATTTTTGAGCTCCTCCTGCTGCATTTATAACCCCAGGAAACAGCAGCACTGGCAAAACTGGCATTTACCAACACAGCACTTGGCTGGCTTGCTCTTGGTGGAAGTGTTTGTGGCCAGGTATTTGCAATTTGTTCTGTTTTCCCAAGTGCAGCCTGCATCTCTGCTCTTCATCCAAAAGAGGACTGCAGCCCCCTGTGCCCCAGGAGAGGGCTGAGGTGGGGCACAGGGGGTTTGCCTGAGATGTTGTTTCCTTACAGGACAAGGGCACTTTTCCCTCCCTCCAAAGGATCAGCTGTTCCCATCCTCCAGGGTGGCACTGCCATTGTTTCCTGGTGATAATGTGCATTTTCTGCTCCTGAATTCTGAGCTGCACCTCTGTCAGGCTTTGTAGGATTTCTAAAACACATTTGTTGCTCTGTTGTCCCGAATTCCACCTTTCCAAAAGCTTGTTATGCTTGATCCAGTCTTTTTCTCCAGCTCCAGAGTCTGGATCACATGGAGCTTCAATGATTTCTGTCACTGGAAGGGCTGAAGAGCACTTTCCTTCACTTCAGGAGAGAATTGACAAAAAAAGGTAGAAAACTTGGAAGGCAAATTCCAGGAAGTTCAGCTGCTTTGCAGACATCAGTGGCAGCTGAGGCCCATTGCAAATACCTTCAAAACATCCCCTGAAACGACTTCTTTAGTTAAAATTAGTTAGAATTTGTAAAAACACATCTCTTCTTTGAAGTCAGCTGGGTTACCGAGTTCTTTCAAGCTGAAATTAAAGAATTTAATCCTGGCTTTGATTAAATAATTGGTGAAACTCCCCTTCATTTTATTGCTGCCAAGATTTCAGCTATAACTATTCAGGAAAAAGAACTTGCCATTCCAGGTTTTACCTATGCCCTCACCGAGCTTGTGCTGGGTTGTTTCTTACCAGAGATTTTTCTAGAGTTTATTTTCCAGACTCCCCCTAAGCAGTGGGGCTTTCCTTAACTGCCCAAAGCACATTTATTCCACAGCCCCACAGATTTTGTTCCTGCTGGACTTTAAATCAACCAGCAAATGCCCACAGGTATCTTCAAAGGCTCTGAAATACAAAAAGAATGGTTTACAGGGGTGTTTTTGCTTTGCCAGCACGATGATTTGTGACCCATCTCGTGGATTTTTGAGCAGACCCCTGCACTGAGCATTCCTATTAATGGCCTGCCTGTATTTAGCTGGATAAAAACCATTCAGCCCCGTGCAGGCAGTGGTTACATTTCTGTGATATACATACAGGGTAAAAGCTTTCTCATTTTCATCATTTGGACAGGTAGGCCCTGGTAAATCATGTGCAGCACTCAGGGCAGGGTGACAGTGTGGTGGGGGGTAAAGAAGAGAGCAGGCAACTGCTGCAGGAGGCTGCTCCTGAAATGTTGGATGTTTAAACCCAAAAGAGGCTGGAAATTGTATTAATTTCTTGTTTTCCCCCTGCCTGGCTGGAGCAGTGAGAGGCTGTGCTTGCCTTGCTCAGGCTGGGCTCCTGGCTGGGTTTGCCAAAGCTCTGCATCCCCAGTGCTGGGCACACCTGGAGCAGCTCCAGCTCTGCAGACTGGGAACCTGGAACCCCCAACTGGGAGTGTTTCTCACCCCTGGCTGGGATTTGCTTCCCAGCTGCATTGCCCTGTCTCTAAAATGGAGTCTGTGCTCAGCTGCTGGTTTTAAATATCTGAAATATTGGTTTGAAAGCCCCTCCTTGCAGCCTCTGCCTGTGCTGGGTCCCTGCACAGCACCTGGGGAGCAGAGAAAGGATCCCCAGGGCCAAATTCCAGCAGAGGGAGGATGGGAGCTCCCAGTGACTGCCCTGACCCAGACCAGCCCAGATCCACACCACTCCAGCCAGACAAGGTTTGGCCCCCAGCTGGAATTCCTACACTCGAATATCTTCATTTTCTGCCCTGTGTCTCACATATTTATGTGTCTCTGGCCCAGCTTAAGCTGCAGTAGCTGAAGTGCCACAGTCAGTTTGGAATAAGAGATTTCCTGCTCATGATCTTTATCTGGAGGGGGGAAATCAGTTCATTATGTGCTCAGGAGAGCAGGGGTTGCTGGAGGATGAGGGAGGCTGATTCCCTGAGCACTCAGCAGCACAGCCACACCTTCTCCATCTCCTTGGTGTCCCCCAAGCTTTTACACCATTTTCTGCTAGCTTGTGTTTCCATTCCCGTTATTTTTAGTTTAACTCGACCTTTTCTCCAGTTGCAAACGTATAATCAGAGTCAAATGCTGTGGTTTTCTCTTTTAATTTGTGTCCCTTGCCTGCTCCTCTCCTCTCCTTCCCTGGCACGGGATTGCTTTTGCTCAGGGGTGTGCAGGTTTGTGCTCTGTGTTGTCTTGCACTCTCCCACACCCCCCATCATCTTTGGGTTTGTCCTGTGGTAGAAATCTTTCTCAGGATTTCTTTGTACACTCCAATTGTGCTGTTAAAAGAGGAAAAAAAAAAAAAGGAAAACAGAGAGAGAAGCTTTAGCTTACCCTGGAACCTCAGCCAGCAGGAGTTCCAATGCAAGAGGAAATGGAAATAATCAATAAATGCACTTTGCAATCTGGTCAATGCCAGTGGCATTCACTCGGGTTTGGGCTCAAACAATCAGAATCACAGCACTTTCTCAGCTGCTTCCTGTTAAAATACAAACAGCATCACCCTGTGTGTGGAAACACAATATTTTAATTTTCCATACACCTTATAAAAATCCCTGGGAATATCCCACCCGACCTGATTTGTTCCAGCCATGAGTTATGAACAAGAATATCAGTGTTTTCTTCCAATTCTGAAAAATTCAAAGCCACAAACTCCTGCTGCTGGCTGCCCCCAGCCTGAGCGTGTCTGTCCTTGCTCTGAGGTCACCACAGGTGCTAAATGTGCCACAGTTCCTCTGCCAAAAAATCACATTATTCATCAGGGCTTTCCTTTGATGCACAACTTTCTGCGAGACAAATTCCTGCCACCCAACCCAAGCCTGGGCTTTGGGAAGGGGAGCTCCTGGCCCCCCCAGCCCCAAATATGACTTTCCATTGTCTTACCTAGAGGTTTGTGGCTAAAGTTGTTGTTTTAATGAAAAGCCTTTCAAATTGCTCTTTAAAAGGATATGCTTCACCACTTTTATTAGTTGTTAATTCCATTTTTAACTACCTATTGTTGGCAATATCCTCTTAGCTTGAATACAATCTCTTTTCCTAGCTCCTCTATCCATTTTTAGTTCATTGATTCACTGGCTTGGTTTTTGGTTTTTGTTTTTTGGTTTTTTTTTCTTCCCTGGATTTCTAAAGCAGGAGAAGTTAAAAGAAATTCTTAATTGTTTACTTCATTGTTTGGACACTGGTATCAGCATCGACATCTGGAGGAATATAAACAGATTTAAAAGACTTTTCCTTGCTCATGTGCTGAAGGGAGCTTTGCTATGTTAAATTGATTTAAGTTTCCAAATATGGGTCAGATAAACTGAAATAATCTTTCCTGGGTTAATGTTGTTCTCTCTGGCTACTTTTGTGCAGGGTTTTTTGCTATTAAATAATGTCTGGAGGCTTCAAGCACGATCAGATTCTGATGTTGTGGGGCTCAGTGGTCACCCCTGCAGCAAGGGCTTGCTGTTGGCTCCACTGTGCATTAAACCTTGTCCTGGAATTGCTGCTGCTCCCACCACAAGTTCTTTCCTTCTGGGGCTCAATTTGGAGTTTTGCATTTACCCAGACCGCTGGGAATTTTGTGGGATGCTGTCCAAGAGGAGAGGCAGTGTGGAAATCAGGGTGCCCCAAACTCAAAGGACAGAGCAGCCACAGGCAGCAGGGATGAGATTCCAGATCAATTATATTTATTTGGGATCTATTTGTGAGGTTTCCATGGGGTCTGTGTGGTTTTTCACGGAGAAATGGGAGAGGGGCTTGGAATCTGCCACGCAGCCCTTGCCAGTAGAGAAATAATCAAGAATTATTTTGTTTATCTCGAAATTCCTGTGTTTCTCTGCCCACAGCATCCCCTGTGACGTGAGCCAGCAGCCAGGGCTGGGGGCAGGGGGGATCTGCTGGGGTTTGAAACTGGTTGGTGTGGGGAAAAACACTAAAAATCCAGCGAGAGCATCACCAGCACAGGGCACCCCTGTGCTCAGCCTGGGGCTCAGCCAAGCCCTGCACTGTGCCCTCTCCCCGTGGGGTTTTCCCCTTGCCATTTCCTTTGCCAATCCATAGGAATTCCATTTATTCCCCATAACGTCTAAATCACTCAAAGAAAAGCTTTGGGGTGCAATATGAGAGTGACAAAGATAATTACAGTTTTAAAGCCTTAAGAGGTTTCATGCATCATATAAAATTTTACATTCCACCACCAATTTAAATCAATTACGATCTTTAAATCTATAATTGTGCTATTTAAAGCATTTTAAAGGGCACAATGCATGTGGTATTTCACTGCAGTTCCCGGGTATTTTCACAACAGATCTATTTATTGTGTGAAAGCATCTAGAGGCTATTAAAAGCTGATCAGAGGCATTATTAACTCTTTAGTCTGTCTCCTTAATGCAAGGAGCAGACATGCTTAAGCATTATTTATCACTTGGGCTGGCTGTGCTGAATTTCTCAGCCCTTGGTGGAGGAGCCGAGCCTGGGGTGGATCCAGAGCCCTCACCCCAACCCCTCTGAGCTGCTGCACCAGGGCCAGCAAAATATTTATTTAATAGAAAATAATTCCAATTTCTGCTTTTCATGCTGCACCTCCATCACTGCCCAGGTGGAGATGTGCCCTTCACTCTTCACCCAAAGCCTTTTTTCTCTCTGCATTTCGTGTGTATCAGCTCTCTTTAAGCTATTTTATTATTACTGTGCTTAGGAAAATAATTGTTGTTTAAGACCCTAAAGCAGGGGTTTCAAGGGGATACAGTTTTTGTCCAAATCGTTTTTGTTTTAATGGAAGTTAAGACAGCTGATGTTTCTAAACTCATGCAAAAACTGAATTTCTGATCAACATATTTTCCTTCAACTTTGCTCAATTGAGATTTTTACAGAAATAAGCATGAGTGAAGGACTGGAAGTCAATCAAATTAAAATGTCTAATTAAACAACAAATTAAACAGTAATTGGTCTTAAAAAATATGGAGAGTCGAGGGGCTCCATATTTCCAGTAATTCTAACAGCAAATCTTGGCTGCCCAAATCTTCATCTATTCAGGATTAAAAACAAACAAAGAAAAAACCACACACACAAACAACAAAACCAGCCAGCCAAAAAAATAAAAAACCAACCCAGAAAGAGAAAGCAGCACCCAGTGTCTGTCACTAGCAATTACTGCTGGTGAAAATTCGAGTTATTCCTGTATCCACACCTCTGCAGCTCACATGGTCAGTGTGGCAATAAAAGACTCTTCCAATCATTAATCAGATTTTGGGGAGGAGCTGCTCAGGGCTTTCCAAACATCATTTAAAGTGGGAATTTTGCTGCTCTGTAGGCAAATGCCAGCCCCATTTTTGGACAAGAATCTCCATTTTTATGGAAACAGTTTGGAACTGCTGAATGAGTGGGCACAACCTGGGGGTCTTTTTTTTTTGTAAAAATAGAGCTGTGGGTAAATTCCTCTGGAAAGATCCTTTTTTGTTTTAATTCCGAAGCTAAGCAGTCCATAGCAAACAGCAAAAATTGGTTTTCTTCTTAAATAACTGGGATTCACTAGTTCATGTGTTCCCTGGGAATCAGCAGTGATGGGTGCATTGGGTTCTGAAGGAATGGGCAGGATTTTGGGTGCTTATAAACACTGAAATATATATAAATATATAATAGCTANTATTCTGTCTGAAGTTACTGCATTAAAAAGCAGCAAAGGATCCACCACAAACCTCCAAAATGGGAGAGGTCTGGCATTAAAATCCACCAAGGCTTGGCACATTTGGGGGAAATCTGGGGTTTGTTTTTTAGTCTGTTCCTTTGAGGGCAAGCTCAATAAAGCTCTTGGTGTTGGAGACTAAATACACAATCTCCATAATAAAAATGTCATCCAAATATTTCAATATTTTGCAATATTTCACAAAAAGCAAAAAAAAAACCCCTAACCTGTATTAAAAATCTTTTTTCCCCCAAAGTATCCAGAGAAGCAGCCCAGTAAATAATGTCACTACAGGCTAAATAGATTTGGAGATGATAAGTCTTTTATTTTTGCAATAATAGTAGTAAATTCTAAAAGGCCATTTAAAATCTGAACAATGTTTTTTATGTTCAAATAACAAATATAAATTTCCAAGTGGTTATCTCCATATTTCTTAATGGTAATGCATTCCCAGATCTAACTCCAGCAAATACCCATTTTCATTCCAGAATTAAGTTATCCTATAAAATAAGAGCAACTGATAGGAGGAATTTATAGTGAAGATAGAGATTATTGATTCTTAATGTATAAAGGATTCATAACACAAACAGCAGTGGCAAAATATTTTTGCATTTTATTTTTTATATTTATTTGGAGAGTCTATAACTGCAGTGGCTTATTTTACCAAACTGAGAACAAGTATAGAATGCTTTGGAGTGCTCTCAGCTACAAAGGTAATAAGTGCTGAGATTAGGGATAAAATGTGCTTTTCTTTGAGTAGAATACATCACAAGAATCAGTTTAGGCTTTCTGAGCATCTTCATTGAAGGATATTCCCTTTCCTCCGAGTGCAGCAGAGCCAAAGCTGCACTCTGAGCTCTGTGCCAGCGATCAGAGATGGACAAACAGCCAGGGGTGACCATCCCACACAGCAATCTGATTTTTGAGCAGCCCCTCAGACCCTTTTAAACAGGGAAAGCAGTGAGAGCTGTTCCAGGGCACCAGCAACACTTCCATTTCCCAACACTTTATTTTTTCAAGTTTTATTTTTTTTTTTTTTTCTGTGAAAGAAATCACTGTAGGAACACGAGACTTTTAAACTCACAAAAATAACTCAGCGTTGCCCTTTTAAATTGTTTCCACTGACAAGCAGAGTCAGGGTGGCATTTGTTCCTGCAGATCCCAGCACACACGTGTATCCATAATGATCCATCCCTCGGATGGCACAGTTCTTCTGTGCTTGCTACCTGTCAGGCTTGTACTCCAGAACCTTGAATATCAGTGACTCACTAATGTTTTATGATATTTTACCTCACTTTATGGGAGTCATTTATGACAGGACCAGAATGACATAAACTGCCATAAAGCAAAGCAATGCAATCACACAAATGACCATAAATCAAGATAGCAACAGAAAAAGGTCATAAAAAGGGAAGAAAATTGGAGAAAACAACATTTGAGTTGAGATTCCCAAGCCTGGAGTTAGCAGCAGGGAACTCGAGGCCAGATGGATGAGAGCAGGCAGAGGATTCAGGGTGCCACCAACACCAATCCCTGGGCAGGGATGCATCCCAGTGGTGCAGGCACTGCAGGGATGCATCCCAGTGGTGCAGGCACTGCAGGCTGCAGGGATGCATCCCGGTGGTGCAGGCACTGCAGGCTGCAGGGATGCATCCCAGTGGTGCAGGCACTGCAGGGATGCATCCCAGTGGTGCAGGCACTGCAGGCTGCAGGGATGCATCCCGGTGGTGCAGGCACTGCAGGCTGCTGGGATGCATCCCAGTGGTGCAGGCACTGCAGGGATGCATCCCAGTGGTGCAGGCACTGCAGGCTGCTGGGATGCATCCCAGTGGTGCAGGCACTGCAGGCTGCTGGGATGCACCCAGAGTTTATTGCCGGGCTCTGAGTGGGCTTTTTGTTCTCCCTGGAGTTCTCTGAGCTTTGTGCTCCACCCCGAGCAGTGCCCAGCTCGGCTGGCCTTTGGGACAGCTCCTCTGACTTTTGTTTTAAAGGGAAAATGTTTCCGTGGTGGTCGAGGCCACCGGTCAGAGAAGGGGCTCATGGTGCTCTTCCCCTGGAGGAATTCCTGGTGGGAATTCCCGGGGGGATTTGGGGTGTGGAGGGGGCTCGGTGGGCACAGCACAGGTTTGGGGCTGTGGGGTTGGGTGATGGCACAGAGCAGGACCAGGGGCTCAGCATCAGCCCAGGGGGCAGCAGGAGCTGCAAGCAATGAGGTGGAACGGGATGTAAACCACACCTTAAAGTTATACCCCCATAAAAATGAGAAACTGCTGGTGGTGCAGATAACAGCATTTATGAGGAGAATTTATGGGCTGCTCATGTGGTATAAATATATACAGTACACAAACACCAGTGGGAATAAATTCCACTGGACAACCCTGTTATTTTAACAGTAACCTTGAAAATATTATGTTATTTAACTGAAGAAAGTGTTAAAGGAACGATACATAATTTAATCTCCTCCTTTCCCCTGTCCAGCCCACCTCTGTTTCAGCAGCAGTGGTGTTGGAAGGAGTGCAGTAAGATAAACACTGATAGTTAATTGCATTTATTTTAACATCCCCTGTGCTTCCAGCCTGTTTCTGGAGGAGCTGAAGTGCTTGAAAAACTCTGAGGACATATTTTTATCCCTAATCTTGATCCAAGGCCCCTAATTTTCTCTCCCTGCTGTGCTTCTCAGCTCCCGGAGTGAGTGGCTTTCCTCTCTTGTAGTATCACTTGTGCTCACAACTGCCAGAACCATTCCTGGCCATTTCTTTGAATTCTTCCTTGTCAGAGGACACTGGAGTGGTAAACAGAGATGACAGAAATGTAGCAGATAGGCCAGAAAAAGGAAAAAAAAAACAAAAAAAAAAAAAAAAAAAAAAAAAAAAAAAAAAAAAAAAAAAAAAGAAAAGAGAAAAACCAGAGTGTTTGAGCTGAGAGCTCCCGAGCAGGAGCTGGGCTGGGCTGGCAGGGCAGCAGCTCCTGTCGCTCAGGGACAGCCTGGCTCCCTCTGGAGAACACCTGGAATAGCTGGGATGGCTCCAATCCCTCCTCCTGGGAGCCAGGGGAGCCGCACCCGGCAGGGCAGGGAAGGACACGGAGCAGGATGGGGAATGGGAGGAGCTGGGGCTGCACCTGCTTGAATTCCCTGTGGATCCCTGCCCAGAGCAGGGGGCAGCACCTGGGAGAGGAACCTTGGGAGAGGAATCCTTGGGAGAGGAACCCTTGGGAAAGCACTTCCTTCTTCAGAAGGAATTTTTCCACGTTCTTTCCACGTTCAGGAGTTTTTCACCGAGGTGTAAATTCCCTTTCTGTGCTCCTGCTGCCAAGAAAGCAAACTGGGACAAGTTAACAGAGTGATCCAAGAGGAAAGGAAAAGCTGGGGTCTTAATTTTTGATGCAGTCTATGTGTTCTCATTATTACATTGTCTGTTTGTATTACTTTTGATTTATAATGTAATTGGGGAACTATAGAAATGTTAATGGGAAAGATACTGTTCTGAATATGACAAAGTTGTTTACTAATTGTTGCCTTTAACTCGGGCTAATTTTGTAGTATTGAAATATTTAAAAATGTTTTATTTCTCTATTTTTGGGTTGTTGTGAAAGCATTGTTTGGTTTCCACACCGTTCTCAGACGAGCTGAGCTCCCTCCCCCTTTAAAAGAAGGGAAATGGTGCAGAAATTTGTTACACTGGGGCTCAATCTCAAACCTTTAGGCAAGCCCATCCATTTTGTTAAATATTTAGATGAGGAATCGTTGCTTGGCTGTTTATTTATTTATTTTTCCAACATCCACCGTGCTGCTCATTATCTTAGGGGAGATGGAGAATATTGCAATGATTATTAGTAAGCCTGGTAATGAGATTACTGAACCATTTGCAGTTGACTTTTTTTTGTGATGCGTAATTACAGGGGTTTATTTACAGCGCCTTTAGAGGGTTTGGGTTTGGGTTTGCCTTTTAATGATTCACATTTATATCCTTTGTTCTTTGTGGAAGGCAGGGGATTGTATCTCTGGGTGCTTTGCATTTCTGCCCTGCAATGAGTGCTGGTCACTTCAGGTGGAGAAGGGAGCTCAGGTGATCCCTGTCCTGAAAAGTCTTTTGTACCTGAGTAATCTGGCTGGTATTAGTTGGGAATACTCGGGAAAATGGGATTATTTGTGCATTTTTCCTGGGCAGTTCTCCCTGCCCGTGCTCAAGTCAATGGAGAGAGTCTCATCGACTCTCTCTGGCCTTGTCTGTCTCATAAATGTGATTTATTAATAGAAAACAGTGGAAGGGAAGAGCTGCTCTGCAGGCCTTAAATATCTCATAACTGGGAGTTGTTAAGGTTGGTCACATCATTGTCACATTTATTACTCCCATTCTCCACTGTCGCCCACTTTTCCACCAAAACAATTGTGATTTCAGCACTTCCTGGAGCTTTCAGTGGTTCCTGGGTGGAGGGGAAAAAAGTGGAAAAGAGATTTGGGGCAGTTACTGGGCACAGGCACAGCAAAGTCCTGGGGATGGACTACAGGAATAGTTTATGGAATACAGGTGGTGCCACAGGACTCTTCTGGGAGCAGAACCCTTCATGTAGAGATCCCTGTGGAAATGGAATATCCGTGTTTGCCCGGTGCCTCCAGGTCTGTAGCACTGAGTTAAAGGGTTCCCATTGCCTCAGTGGGCTCAGCTTCACTCCAAAGCTCCCTTTGTCTCCAGTTTTGCCAGGTTTATTTACAACGGGTTCAGTTCTAAACTCAGGTAGAAAGAGGCAAAAATTTTCACGCACCCAGCTTTAATGACGGGCAAAGAGATGAAAATTTGGGTTAATGTGTGGCATTAACAGTGTGGCTCTAACCCAAGCTTATTATTTAGAAATCAGTGGGAAGTTTTATTCGTAAAAATTGCAAGTTCTGGGATTCCTTTCATGTTCAAAAGCAGGTCTGTGTTGAACACTTGAAATTTCTATAAATCCACAGTTAAAATGCCTTAAATGTAAAATTTATTTTTTCCTTCAGCAGCAAGCAAGTTGCTTGCTGTAAAAACCCAAAATCACACAGAGCATTTCAATTTAGCAGCAAAAAGAAACATTAGAATGTTAAAAAACAAAAAGAAAAGGACAAGAAGCTCCAGAATAATTGCATTTCCTTGCAGAATAATGCCAAAGCTAAAAACTTGTTTACTTTATCTCAGGAGGTGGCTGTTCACTGCTTCATTACAGCAGGAACAAAAGTGCACCACAAAAGGATCTGTGACCTATCCCAGGGAATTTAAGCCATATCCCAAAGAGAAATGAGTGAAGTGGCCCAAGCCTGGTGAGAGTCAGTGCAGGGGGAGGCAGAGGAGCACTGCCAGTGTTTCACTCCCCTTCCAGCCACCAGCTGCAATGCTGAACCCACCTCAGGCAGGATTAAGGACCCCTCACGCCCTTTATTTTTCTCGTGGTTGTGCTCCTCTGAGCTGGGGTTGTGCGTGCTGCCTCCCAGCACTGCTGCATCCTGCTCCTTTCGTCCCTGAATAAATTTCATGAATAATCCCACCCGAGGTGCACAAGGCAGTGACAGCCACCAGGCACACTTTTGATTTCTGGACTTCTGCATTTGGAAGGCAGAGATCCTCATTAGGGTTAAACCTTTCTTTAAAAAAAAAAAAAAAAAAAAAAAAAAAAAAAAAAAAAAAAAAAAAAAAAAAAAAAAAAACCAAATAAAAAAACCCTGTATGGAACAACCAGGGTTAATTTTACCCTGTGAAATTCCAGATTCAGCTAAACTGCCATCAGCTCGCTGGGATGACTTGTCACACTGCTGGAATTAAGCACCAGAGCTCCACTGGGAGCAAACATCCTCCTGCACAGTGGCTAAAGGATGGGCACCCTGGGGTTTCTACCAAGCCTGCACCACCATATATTGCTGCTGGGCTCGCCCCTTCCCCTGCTTCTGGAGCACAATTCATCATCCCACTGAGGTGCCCTGTGTGGTCCATAATTAACATCACACGTTGACTTGGGAAGAAAGCTTTGGGGGGATCTGGATGGCCCAAAAGAAATATGGCACCTCCTTTATATTCCACAGCGAGCTGCACTTGGCTCTGCCTGCAGGAGCTGGGGCTGCTCCCGCTGGAGAGGAGGAGGGAGGAGAGTGTTCCTGTCTCACCCCTTGCCCCCAACGCTCCCCTGGTATTCTCCCTTTCCAGCCCTGCCCCGGTGCTAATTTTTGCCAAAAGGGAAAGAGAGGGTGCAAAATCATTAATTCAATTTCTCACTGGTTTGCCTCTGGTGCTTGCTGTCACTTCAGGTAATAGCTTGTCTGTGGTTCTGACCCAGTTCTTACACCAGTCCTCCCATACTCAACCAATTAATCTAATGGTTCATTAATTGCAAACATCTGAAATCATTAGAACCTGATTGAGCACAAAAGCATCAAATCCTGCGGAGCTGTGACTGCTTAGCCAGCAAATGGTCTCATTGCAAAGGAATGTCAATGTTTATAGTAAATGTAACCTAAACTAGGGTGTTCATTGACATATCCCTCCATTTGTATACAACGGCTCTGACATCTATCAGTTCAAGAGTGCATGATTTATCCACTGCTATATCCTGGAACTGACAAGCCAAAGATTACAGCTTAACCTACATGAAAGCAGAGGCTGTATGTATTCCTAAAATAAATATTTAGTAACTGACAAGCTCTGGTTAATATTAATTCCTGATAGAAAGCAGTCAATTTAAGCTTACTTCGTGCCAAAATCTATTTGTATTTTGTAAATCATTTTTCATGAATACAGTCTAGAGGATCTCGAGGAAAGGCGTGAGTGGGGGTGGCTGCATCAGTTGCGTTTTTTATCTCCCACATCTGCATGGAGGAGAGCCCTTCGTGTGCCTGGCAAGTGGGGCAGGGCTGGGGAAGGGCACACACAGCACTGGGAGGCAATTAAGGGAATTTCGTGAGTGTGAAAGATGCCAGTTGGGCATTCTGGGGTGAGGGAGCCTCAGTTGTTTATCCAGGGGCACCCAGCACAGGTGGCACTGAACATCACTGCCAAATGCATCAGGGATTCCGGTGTCACCTTGATGTGCAGACAAGCCCAGACCTTGTCACGTGCACTCACAACGCCTCTCTGGGGTTTTTCTCTTTTCCTTTGATTTTTTTTTTTTCTCTTTTTCTTTGATTTTCTTTCTCTTCGGTGCTCTGCTCTGGTTGACAGGGTGGTAACTGCTCCGAGGCTGGACCTGAGCTCGGAGGCTTTTTCCAACCCCGGTGGTTCTGTTTGTTTGTTTTTAGAGGCTACTGATTGTTCTACTGGCAGACGAACAGGGAAAGAGGTGAAAATGCCCATCGGAACGTTCCTGAGCATTGGCACCCCCCAAACGTTCCTGCCTTGCTGCTCTGGTGATGCTGCCTTCCCACAGGGGCCACTCTGGGACCCCCTGGCCCCACGGTCACCAGCAGGGCTCTTGGGACGGGGAATGCTATTTTCTTGTATTTATTATGCCATTTATCGCTGTCTTCATGGGAAAACCTCGTGGGCTGCTCGGTTTGTGGTTACAAGTGTGGAACTTTGTGCCCGGTGCAGAAACGAGCTCATCCCGCCCCTGCACAGCACGGGTGTGTAAGGAGGGCGAGCTCTGTCCATCAGACAGCACAAAATCGTGAGCACACCTGCCCAGGTGTGCGGTTTAGCCCCTCTCACACAAACGTGTCCCTCCTCCCCGTGCTCCCAAAGCCTGAGCAGCAGGGAGAGCGCTGGCTCCATCCTTCCCAAGGTGCATTCTCAGCCAGCTGCCCAGCACCGAAATATTCCCTCTGGACGCTGGATAACGAGGGTGCAGAGGGCACCAAAGCCCTCCAAGAGCTGCCCAGTGGGCAGGGTGCTCCTGCAGCAGCGGTAGCCCAGGGATGCGGGGCAGTGGCCTGAGGAAGTCCTTGGAGTGTGGTTTCCTTTATCACTTTTACTGGGCTGCCCTTTGGGGGTGAGTTACGATCTGCTGGTTTGATCTTTTGTATTGTGTGCGGGGTTATTGCACCTTTTAGTTCCTGACAACAGTAGTAAAGCTGCCAAGTATTACTTAAAGTGTGGGAATGTTTATAAGAGCTCAGCAGAGCGGAGTGCCTGGCGCTCCGAGGGCTGGGGGAGCAAAAATCAGCAGCAGCAGAGCGGGCTGTGGGTGCAGCACCAAGAATGCAAGGGCCAGCAGCGGTGAAAATCCCGAAAAGCGCAATTCCAGGCTGTATCCCTGCCTCTTTTTAAGGAGAACCGCCAGTAATTCTCTGTATTCCTGCGTGTTTCCATCTGCTGTGGGGTTAGTGCAGATGAAATCCCCAAGCATGTTTGTTCTGAACGTGAAGTTTTCGGGTTTTGACAGTGTTCTAATGGAATCATAGCTCAAAATATTCCGTGAAAACATTACACTCCCCCGTCATTAAGGTGAATTTTGTTTGCATGCTCTTTTCCCAGAACACTGATGTTAATTTTTGCTTAACTTTAGTCTTACAAGGTATGAAGCAATTTAACAGACTCGGTAACCTTTCATTAAAGTTCAGTGCAGTACTTAAGCATGTTGGGTGCATTAATTGTTAGCTGACAGCTATTATTTCTGCGAAACCCTTTTGTAGGAAAATTTCTGCTTGATGGATTGGATTTTACAAAATTTGCATTTCACTGAGCCAGAGTTAACTGGTATTTAGAGCTACAGCGCATATTTAAATTAGAAAACAATCATTCTTTAAACTGTTGCTAAATATCTTTTAAAACTATGAAACTTGTTTGGGATAAACTTGATTGCGGAGCTCATATCGCTGCAGGGCTGGCTTTGGCATGTCATTATAACAAAAATGGGGTCGGATATGGAGAGAGCCGAATTCTGCACCTGGTGCTGGCGCAGGGCAGAGCAGGGAATTGAGCAGTTTGGGGTTTAAAGGCGTTTTGGGGCTGCGTTTCCCCAGGAAAATGCGGGTGAGCGGCTCTCCAGGCCGGGGAGATTCCTCGGGTGGTAAATTGGGAAGGGTTGGGGATGAGCAGAGCTTCCCTGGCTGCCGGCAGGAGCAGCCCCAGGAGCAGCGGGGCATCCCCAGTTCGCCACTGGGAAAGGAGGGGGGAACGCCAAATCTCTGAAAATCAGGGGCAGGAGCGATAAAAGAGGGTAGAGCTCCTCGGGAGGAGCAGGAGCTGGCAGGGTGAAAATGAGAATTAAAGAGCAAAGCTCAGGCACGACCAAGGAGGAGGTTGGAAATTCCTGAAAATCTCTAAAAATCGAGGGGCAGGAGCGGTAAAAGAGGATAGAGCTCCTCGGGAGGAACAGGAGCTCGGCTCCAGGAGAGAGGGCAGAGCAGCTGGCAGGGTGAAAATGAGAATTAAAGAGGTAAAGCTCAGGCACAACCAAGGAGAAGGTTGGAAATCCCTGAAAATCCCTGAAAATCGAGGGTCAGGAGCGATAAAAGAGGGTAGAGCTCCTCGGGAGGAGCAGGAGCTGGCAGGGTGGAAATGAGAATTAAAGAGCAAAGCTCAGGCACAGCCAAGGAGGAGGTTGGATCTGGCTGTGCTACAGGGAAGGTGCTGGGACCGAGGGGGAACCAAACCAACAAAGATGTTTATTTATAAGCGTGCAGCACTAGATCTGTGTTGTGGTACACACCCTGATTTTTATCAGTGACCCACCAGCATTAGGAGCAGCTGAATTTTTTTTTTTTTTT
>VXBS01008578.1:343071-358816 GCA_013400255.1 Sitta europaea
TTTTAATACACATCTGTGCACTCTCTCTGGTCCCATGCCATCGACCTCCCTGGTTACCAACACTTTCCTTGCACACAGTGATATCCTGTGATACAGAAATCCAGGAGAATTCTGAAGAGCCATCACCATAAATATACAGGAAACAGCACCAAATGGGTTTTTCTGTTGGTTTTGGTTTTTTTTGTTTTTTTTTTACTTAAGTGGTCAAAAATGTAATGCAATTTTTCAGTAATGACAGAATAAATTAATATTTTTTTGATTATGTCAAAGATCTGAGTACAAGTTGAGTCATGCCTGCCTATCAGTAAATCAATTACGTGCTGTAATTTGGTAAATTTAGCTGACTTTAACCACTGATCTTGGATGCTTTATTAAATACAGAAGAGTAGCAAGAAATTCCTTAGATCATCAGCATTATCTCATCGGGGTGGAAAGGGAATGTTACCTCTTTCCATACCCTAGAAATCTGATGGGAGAGACACAGAAAAGTGAGTTAATTATTCAAGAAGGAGTTTCCTCTTCAGCAAATTCCTCCCTCAGCTCAGCCAAACCTTGTCACTCCATGGCTTCTAATTTTAGGAAGGATTTAGGGAGCAGGTCAGAACTTTAACATTTCCCTGCAGAGTCCATGGCACAGAAAACGCTCCAGTATTTTCACTTCTTCATTAATTAAGAGTTCCAGAAGTGTCTCGTGGTGAGACCCCACACCCTCAAGTCCTTTCTGTGTTCTCTTCCTTCAAAAATGTTCTTTGGTTTTGTGCTCAGGAAGGGAGAAAGGAGAAATAACTCAATAATGCTGCAATTTCAGCAGCATCCACCCCAGTGCCCTTTGCATTCCCCCGAGCCCATTATCCCCCAGGGCCCTGGCATCTGTCACAGGATGGGAACGAGCCCCTGGGGTGCAGCCTGATCAATACCCTGACCTTCAGACAAATCCCCTCCTTGGAGGCAGGAGACAATGAGAGAAAAAAAAAATTCAATGTAAAAATAGTGTTTTCGTGATAGAATACAGAATCTGTGGAGTTTGGGCGCTGCTTGGGAAAAGGAGGGTGGGGGCACAAAAGATGGAAATGTGATTTATTGTGCTGCTGAGGTGGAGGCTGAGCTCTGCCACATTTGCACTGGGGCCACCCCTACCCAGGCAGAGACTGGCCAAGGTGGAATATCTGTAGGAAAATGGAAATAAAAAAGAAACCGAGCTCGTTTAGGGAATCCTCGTTACTGGGTGTGGCAGAAGGGGAAGAGCAGGAAGATCTGCGAAGAGATCACGTGGAGCAGAGCCTGAAAGATCAATTTTACATTGGTTAAAGCAGAAAATTGGCCATATTTTCAGAAGGGAATTGTCATAATTGTGTTCTGGTATTTTTCAAATGAAGCCTTCCCCGAGGCAGTGAAGGCTGGGGAAAATATCTCAGTTTAAAAAATATAAAAAGTGGGTTGGTCACTTGTGTGGTGCTCTGAGAGTCGAAATCTCAGAGGAATTTCAGACAAAAAGATGTCCTTGGGATGTGGAGCACACCTTGTGATAGCACTGGACTGGTTGGGAAACATGGAAAAACATGAGCAGGAATGTTAGCAAGCAGTTTGTTGGGTTTTTTTATAGTGAAAATTGTATTTTGATTGAAAAATTTGGAGCAATTCTATTAAAGGAAAGCAGTAAGTCTTCAAATTTTCTGCTGAAACGAAATTTCTTCTGGCCATGTTCTGGGAGTGGATTACAGGGTTGTTTAGGATACAGGATGACTCCTCCAACAGCTTTGAAAATAGAGGAGTTAGAGGAAAGCACACTCAGTTCACAGTCTGTCACCTTGGCTGCCTGGAGCCCCCTCTGCTCTGGCTGCAGTGCATTAGATATTTTATTAGATATTAGATACTGTTCTTTGCTGAATATCTTAATACATAACAACCAATCCCATCACACACAATCCCTTTGCCATCACCTACAGCCCATCCTGACTGCTGAGATTGCCAGATTATGGCAGGAACTGACCCACCACGTGGGTTAGGATGTTATATTTTAAGCTTAAATATTTTTTTTTCTGTTTTTCTGCAGTGGAAAATTCATCTTACTTGGTAAAAACCTGTTTTCTGTTTGCCTGTGCTTTTTTGAAATTTATCTTTACTTGGCAAAACCATCCTTTTGTTTGTCATCAATTTATCCTCTGCTCTTAGCCATAAAATCTCTTTCAAACTTATCCCAACCTTTGTCCAGTGACCACCAGCTCTGCAATCTTTATTTTCACACACCTTTTGTTCTTCTGTACCAAAGCTTGCTTTCATTTCTAGGGAACCTTCTGCTGAGCATTCCTATTTGTGAAATGTCCCAGTTCCACTTTCCTCTCGCCCACCATGGCAACCCAAGCTGTGTCTGAGGGTTTTCTCTCAGGAGCTCTGGAGCTGCTGCTCCCTGGCAGGATTCCCTGCCTGTGCCTCTTTCACAGCTGGGTCCTACCAGGGAAAAGGCAGCAGAGGGAACAGGGCTTCACTCCTGGCTTTGGGGAGGGGGGACAAGTCACTAAAAATGTCATTTATGGAGCCTCGAGGTGTTCCTGTCCCCATGGCACAGTGCATCCTCCCCCCACACGTCTTGCTGAGGTTTTCTGCTTTGTGAAATATTCTATGGATTCCTTGAGTTTCATCCCTTAATACTCTTAGACAACCATGACAACCACACTTCACTCTGTGTCTTATTTTTGTCTGACCTAATTAATATTAAGCAGTAAATGCAGAGTGGCTGGGGAAGTGCTGCTCCCAGTATGCCACTGGTTTCCAACTGCAGCCCATCAGCAAAAAATGGGGGAATTGTGCCCAAAGCTGATGAGGGGACACAACTGATGCCTCATTTCTAGAACCATCGATTGGGATGTGGAAAATGCAGCTTCAGGTTGTGTCAGGCAGAGAACACACAGCTCTCCCTGCCAATGGGGGCTGTGGGTAAAATAGGAAAAAACTCTGTTTCAGGCTGGGCTTTATTTGAAGGTAAAACTCTTTAAAATGTGGTCACCCAGAAAGTGGTGACCATTTCTGCAGGGACTTGGTCTGGGAAGTCTGTGTGGCTTCCACAACACCCAGCCACCTGTCTGAGAGAGCCCTGGTCCTCTGTGGCAGAAAATGTTGGAGTGTTTTTGAGTGGACACAGAACCCCAGACTCCCTGGGTGGGGAGGAAAACCCCTGAGGTCACAGAGTCCAGTCCCAGATTGGTGCCCAGCCCAGAGCCCTGGGTGCCACCTCCAGGAATTCCTGGGACCCTCCAGGGCTGGGGACCCTCCCTGGGCAATCCTGAGCACCCTTCCCATGGGGAATTCCATCCTGGGGCTGTTCCCCCCCTCCTGTCCCTGTCCCTGGGAGCAGAGCCCATCCCCAACCCCAAACCTCCATCCCATGGTGTAAATCACAGCTGAGCACTCCAGTCTGGGGTTAGAGAGGATTTTTATTATCATGGATGCAAAGGGCACACTTTGGAGTTTAACTGGGAGAAGTTTTTCAAGGCAGTGGAGATCATGAATCACAAATTCCCTGAACCCCCGGGCTGGATCCCAGTGCAGCTGTCTCATATTTGCTCCATGTGCATTTTGCTACCAGTAATTTTGTCATCAATTTTCATATTTTGTTTAAACATATTTGTCTTTTGGACAAGATAGGTCATATTTCACCCATTTGATGAATTTTCTCCTTGGTCCAGTTTTACAGGATTTGCACTTAATTAATTGCACAACCTTTAATTCGACAGACTGTTTTTAATGGCTGTGTAGTTTCAAATGCATATACAGGGAGAAATTTCAAAAACTAATTGTTTTTATGTCACTACCGTTGAAAGTTGCAATTATTAAAATACACAGATAACGGCACAGAATTCCTTAAACACTCACAAGTTTTTAATGCAGATTTTTAGGGGCTTTCATGGAATTTGGGGTACGACCTCCCTATAGGAATATCCATACACAGCCCCTGCAGCTTTGCACAGACTCACACATTCCACTTGGCAAATTCTGCCACGTGTGCTTTTGGCAAGAGGAGCCTGGATTCAAATTTTTTCCCGGAATTCTGCTGCAATTCCATTAGGAGTGGGTGACAGGACTACTTGATCAGGCTGAGAGCTGCGTGCCTTTAGGTGCTGAACAAATTCCCTGTTTCCAGAGGAGGGGAAGGGGAGGCCACCTCTCCTGGAGGGGCTCAGGGGGACAGCCAGGGCTCTGCCCAGAGCCCCCCTGCAGGCTGGCACTCAGGGCCAGCTCCTGCTGCTGCAGGGTGCCCATCAGCCCTGTGTGGCAGGCCAGCAGGGAAAAGGCAGCCAGGAAGGAGGAGGCAAAGGTCAGCCCTTGTCAGCTCTCTGGAGATGTAATTGTGGTGGCACTTGTGCCTCGTTCCCTAGCAACTTTGGGTGTGCAGGGAAGAGTTAAATGCATATTGCTCAGGGTTGCTTCTTTCCCTAATTTTAGCAATAGGATTTGATTATTTTTTTTTTATGTAGTTTTGTTTTATTTATTTGCAATAATAAATAATAATAGTAATTATTAATTATTATTAATAATAAATAATGGTTTTTAAAACAGTTTATAGTAAAATAATTATTATAATGAATAATAAAAATTAATAATAAAATAAAATAGAATATAATAATAATAATAATAATAATAATAATAGATTTCAAATAGTTTCCCCCTCCTCTCCAGGAGCAGAGTTGTACATTTGGATCACAAGCAGGGGCAGGTAACAGGCAGGTGTGTGCAGGAGGGATCCCAGGGCTCCAGAAGTGCAAACCAGGAGGTTTGGGTGAGCAGGCTGGGCAGTGTGAGGCCTCCAGCTGATTTTCAAATTGCCATCAGCTCCCACAGCCTTTCCAAAGGGGGCCAGAGCAGAGCCGGCTCCGGAGGGTTTGTGGAGCCAGGGCAGCTGTGCCAGAGGAGCACAGCCCTGCATCCCTGCAGGGCTGGCAGCCCAGGGCAGGGTCCTGCTCCTGGCACAGGGAGGGGCAGAGTTTGCTGGGGTTGTTCCTTGTAAGGATTCAGAACAATTTCATAATCCTGTAGCAGAGAGAGTTAGAAAGGAGGAGCTGGAATTGGATTGTCCTGGTGAGATTCTCATCTTTGTTCCTTGCAGATGTTAAGTCGCTTTGAGATGCAAGTCATTTCTTTGAAAAAGCTTTCTTTGGGGCTGAAATCTAATGGCAGGAAATTAGCTGTTAATCCTGTCTTTTCTTGGGCAGACCAGACGTGCATAATAAACTCCCCCTTGCCTCCTCCTGCCTGCCCAGTGATTCAGCTTGACCTGAAAGCAAACATTTCCTTCCAAGAAAGACAATGTTTATGAGGTGCAGCCCCAGCTTGGCTCTGGTGATTAGAGACACATGGATCAACCTGTGTGGAAGCTGGGATGGCTTCTGCTCTTTTCTGCTTATGTGGCTGGGAGGGTTTTGTTATTTCAGGGCACTGCAGAGAATGAAGGAGGCACCTTTGGGAAACTGGGAGAAGTTCTGCTGAGCAGGAGCTTCCATTCAGGCTTGAGCTCTTTGCTGCTGGTGGGCAAGCACTAAACCAGGCACTGGGGTGGGATCCCAGGCAATTCCTTCAGCTCCTCAGTCAGGAATCCTAGGAGAATGAAAACTGGTAGGGAAGTAACAGGTGAATACAGGCCCTAAATCTAATTGTGCAGTGGGGCTGCTGTAACCTGAGAGGGGAGAATATCGGGGTGGGAATGGGGAGTCTGGGGGCACCCGAGCAGGGGGGCTGGGGGGGTGTGTTGGATGAGCCAGCTGCCTGAGGAGAGGGCACTGCTCAGCCCTGCCCTCTGGGATGGCTGGGGACGGGAATTCAGGGGAATTCAGGGGTGTTGATGGGTTTATCCTTCAAACAGCCACCCACAGCTCTGCCCAGGCCCCTCAGTCTGGGACTGCAGGAGACATCAACACGGAGCTCAGTGGGAGCCTGTGCTCCTCTAGGGGCTGATCTGGTGAATTTAGAGCACACAAGGATCCCACCAGGATCATCACTGCAGCTCCTGGCCCTGCCCAGGCACCCCAAAATCCCCCCTGTGCCCCCCTGGCAGTGGAGTCCAAACCCTGCTGGAGCTGCTGAGGGTTTGCAGGGCAGCCCAGCCCTGGGGAGCCCGGCAGTGCCCACCACCCTCAGCGTGGAACCTGCTCCTGAAACGCCCCCAGCCCCTGCTGGCACAGCCCTGCCCTGCCCTGCCCGAGGGGAGGGGGTCCCAGAGCCCCTGGGCACTGTCCCACGGTGGCCAGGCTGGCTGGGAGCTGCTGCTCTCACCCGGGCACCAGGAGCTCCCTCTCTCCTCTGAGCTTTATTGCTGCCCTCCCTTATCTCTAAAAATAGCAAGGCTGCAACATCTGCTTATTTAAGTACTTCCATTTGGTCCTAAACCCATCAGGTTCTTGTAAAAAGGACTTTAATAGGTCATTTCTCGAGTGAATGCCTGGGAGTTACTCAAACTCCTTGGGCTGGGAAATGGCATTACGTACTCTGCCGCTGCACTGATTAATTTTTTTTTATTTTTTTTTCCCCAAAAAGAATAAGCTGTTTCGGAATTTTACTTAAACCAAAAGGAATCGAAGTGAAATTTCATATGCCAGGCAGCGGCCTTGTGAAATGTAAACTGAGATATAAACCTATAGAAAATGGATTTTATTATGGAAATGTAAACTGTCCCCACAGCACAGCAGAGGGGGGTGCTGCTGTAACAACATACAAGTAAGTAATAAACAATAGCCAGTATTATATCAGACGGCTGGGTACAGCTAGAAATGTATCTGTTTGGGCGTTGAATTATCCCCAAATTTGAATTACGGGCATATAATTCAAATTATCCCCTTCCAGCCATATAAAGTCTGACAGACATATTTTTTTAATATACTTCTTGTGCTGTTTTGCATTATGTCACATCCTCCAGCGTTAAAACCACAGCTTTCCTAACATGATTCATCAGAAATCAGGGGGGAAAAAGAAAAAAGAGTTGAGATCTGATAACGTGAGCACTCTTAAATTACAGAGCAGCTTCAAGTGCAGTGTGTGAGACAGAGGCAGGGTGAATAAGTATGTCTGAGGCTGTCATGTCCATGAACTGGGAACTCACTGGCTCACTGAATCATTTCCTGGCCCTCCTGCTCATCCATCGACACCCGGAGAGCCAGGCTGGGCTTGCCGAGATGAAAGCCAGAGTAATTCAGAGCCAGCTGTAATTCTTTATAAAACATACACGGAGTATTTTTGTTGACTCCTGCATGACATTTCCAAGGTGGCTGGGAAGCCAGGCCATTTGTTACACAGGATCCAGATCAATAGAAAGCACAGAGGAAAACAAGTCGAGTTAACATCCAGTGGAGAGGACAGGACAACTTCCAAGTTTGCACATCTCAGCTGTGCTCGGGGTGCACTGCAGGGGAACAGCCTGTTCTTCACAGCGTCAGCTGCAATTCCGGACAAATATGAAAGCTGCTGCCTTATGACTCTGGAATTGTCACATCTGACCAGCGAATGCAACAGGGGCGTTTGCTCACCCTTTTCTCACCTTTTCCTTCTGCAGCTATCGTGCCTGACCCAGGGCTGCCCGTGTCTTTGTGATGCACATCCCACACACACCGGCTGCTCTGGCACACCCGAATTCCCCCTTTCGCTGTTGCCAGCTGCTTGGCCACCCCCAAATCACCGCTTTTTAGCAGAGCAGAGAATGTAATTTATCCGAAAAACCTAAACGGGTATTTTTTTGTCAGATGTGATCTGTCAAAGGTGAAAATAATTTTCTGTATTGGTTCTCAAATAATCTTGATCACGTTTGGTAGTAATGACTCTCGCTGATTCAGGGGCATGAGGACTCAAAGTTTTCAGGGAGCCTGGGCTCGTGTTTCACGATCTGGTTTGAAAGTGAGCTTTTCAAACATCCCTTGTTTGATTCAGAACCTTGTACACACTCAGGACTTTCTTCATCTCATTTTAAGGATCAGGTGTATTCCCCCTTGTATTTTGGATGCTGTCCTAGCTCAGGGAAGTTTATAACCAGGCTTTTAGTGTGTCCTATATTAAAAGATGGAAGGGTGAAAAAAATTGCACCTCATAGGTTTGTCCACAAAAATTGCTCCTGGCTAAGATTTAAAAGAATTAACACATCACCTGGACTTTGCATGTGAAGCTTTAACTTTTTGATAAACAGCAAACTCATCTCCTGCTGCGCCAGCTATTTTTAACCCACCTTGTGAGTATGCTTTTTTTATTGCTTTATACAGCATATCTGATTCTCTCTAAAGCACAAACTAAAAAATCTATCGGGCTGTCATTTGCTGCAGAGTGCCATCCATCATCATGCAGCTTGGCAGCTCTAGTGCCGAGAGGGAGGGGGAGCCGGAGCGGGAGGCACACTCAAGGACTTTCACATGTAACACTAAAAAAAAAAAAAAAAAACAAAAACCCCTTGTCACAATTATTTATGGCTCTTGCTGGGGCACATAATAGGACACATAAACCCTGTGTCCGGGCGCGGAGCAGCCTCCCGGCTGGGCGCAGGCGGTTCTGCTTTCCACGCGCATTTCCCGAGCACTGCTCCTTTCCTGAGCAATGCCGAGTGCTGCCCAGCTGACAGGGATGGATTCGGGAGGCTCTGGCCACAGCTCTGCCGGCCGGCACGGGAGCAGGGCTGGCAATAACCGGGGCAAGAGCCAGAGCCACCAAAAAGCCACCAAAGAGCCACCAAAAAGCCACCGCGACGCTCCCTGCGCTTTCCATCCCAAGTTCTGCGGGAAACTTCTGGAGCGCCTGAGCTCCAGCTGAGGGAAGGAAGAGCCAGAGGAGCCCGTGCCAAGGAGCAGTTTCTCCAGTTCGGTCTCACGGCAGCTGCAGTGCTGCTGTTTTGGGCTCCCCGTGAATTCCCAGCGCTTTGCTGGAGCCTCAGCCCGCAGTGAGGAGTTTGGGCAGGGTCTGTGGTCCCACTGCTGGGCTCTGTCCCCCTGGCTCCAGCTCCCAGCTGATGCATTTCTGGCTGCTCCTCTCGGGGATGAGAGCTGTGCTGCCAAGGAAACCACGGTTTGGTAATTAAACATAAAACTCGGGTCCCGTCCAATAAATTGTCTGGCTTGCAGTTTCTGCAGAAAGAGCGTAGACAGATATTAACCTTGATGTCCCCATTAAAGTCCTCTGATACACTTTTTATTTCCCATATCTCAGAGCATTTCTGGTCTCCAGTGTTAAGTACCAGACTCTTTAATTAGCACAGGAGAGGCCAGGATAGGTTTGCTCCTCTGGAGCAAATCAGTTTTGAAGGGACGATCCACAAAAAACACCAAGAATACAAATTAAACAGAAGCACCTGAAAGAAAAACCTCATCACCTTGAGCACAGTGCATTTCACTTTTCTCCAGCAGCCACAGACAGCACTCAGGTATGCACAGTAACTGTGCCTAAACCCACCTATTAATAAATCAGGGTTACTTTATTTGAGTGGAGTGAACCTGCCCTCTTCCTGAGGCTGCAGGAAAAGGTGGTGGCTTTGGGACAGCTTCAAATGGTAGAACAAGCCTAGGAAAAAACAAAGAAAAGAAAAGAAAACAAACAAACAACAACAAAAAAAAAACAAACCAAAAAACAAAAAACCAACCAAAAACTGAGAGCTGACTGTAATTTTTTGGGTGGTTTCTCTGTTGAACTGAGTGACAGAAGCTCGCTCAAGCTTGTTTCTCACCAGCACGGTGCCAGAGCAGTCCCTGCAGGAAGCAGGGCTGCTCTGGGGCTTTGCATTTGCCCTCCAAGCTGGCCCTGAGGCCAGCTGTCTGCAGCAGGGTCCCTGCAGGGCAGAGGTGCTCTGGGCAGGGGGGCTGCTCCTCATCTGCACCCCAGCCCCCTGCACGGCCCGAGGGGACACGGCAGAGATTTTGGGGGTGTTTGGGAAAAAGCACAAATTGTGAACCTGTGAGGTTTGGGATTGGATAGATCTGTAGAGAAGCTAGAGAAGCACTGATGGTGTTCCTCAGGGTGGTTCACCTGCTGGAGCTGATCTTGTTCTTCCTGAATTCATTTCCCACTCAGGTGGAGAGGGTTTGGTTGGTTTGTGGGGATGTCACAATTAACAGAATGCATTGAATGGTGCAGCCTTTAGGTTGGTGGATTTGGAAACTCCCACTTCCAAAAAATGTCTGCCCAAGGGAGTTCTTTCCAAAGCTGCCCTGAGTGTCCTTGGAAAGCAGAGGGGAAGGGAGCTGCAGTGGGTACAGAAATTGTAGACTTGATCATTTCCTTACCAACTGTTCTTGTGCTCAAAAGTGCAGGGTGTATTTTTACATTTCTGATTTTCTAAGTGTGCTTAGAACCTGCTTTGCCCACTCTGAGGTTGTAAATTACCAAGTAATTGATATTAGAAGGCAAAAATATCATTTAAGGTTTACAATGATGTGAAGAAACAAAAAATGCTGTAGTGCCCCATCCACCCTGCTGCCAGCTGAGTGCAGCACATGGAGTTTCCAAAGGCTAAAAAATGCATTCTTGTAAGAGACTGCCTTTCCAATTTTTAGAAGACAAAATAATTTTATTAATTATACAAATAGTTTAATCTCTTCATCACCTACTGACTCTGACACAAGCAGAGTTTTCTGAGTCACCAAACCCTGCTTCCAGCTGGGCTGGGCTTTTTCCCCCAAGCAGTCCTTGACAAACTTCCAGCCCCTCTGGGGTTTTATTCCTCACCATGCCACACCACGTCGTCTGGCACCAGCTCAGTGAGATGTGGCAAACCTGCAGCTCCCAAGGAAATAGTTTCCTTAGCAACAGGGAGCTGTTGAGAGCTCCCCACGGAGCCTTTTGGGCTTTTCCTGGGTCCTGGCTGCTCTTGCAGCTGCACACAGCAGATGTGGAGGCCCAAACTGTGCTCTCAGCATCTTCGTGGGAGGAGGAGTTGTTGAACAACCACTGGCAGCATCCAGACTTTAGGGTTTTCCAGGGCACACCAAGGTTTGAAACAGCCAGGGTGCAAGTCTGAGCTGAAGGAGGTTCCAGTTTAATTCAAACCCAGGGTTTGACAGAGTTTAATACAAAGCAAGGGGAGGGAAAAGTCTTGGTGGCACTGCTGGCACTGTCTTTTATGTGCTCTTGGTGTGAGGGGGCTGTGGAAATGCAGTTTAAAGTTTAGGGCTGATGAAAATAAGATGAGAATTCCCCAATCCCAAATGGGAATTGCTGCATCCGACTCGTCTGTGGTGGAAAAATAGCAACAGAAATGTTGGGAGAGGGAAAGGCTGAACCTCTTCCAGTGGAATTTTGGTAAAAAAGGTCCCATACAAGCTCCAAAAAAGCAATTGCACCGTGGTGTCCCTTGTTGGTTGGATTTGGTCTGATCTCTTGGCTCTGCTCTCCTGATTTCACACCAGTATTCCGTGGGGTGTGTTAATGGTTGTACCCAATTTTATTTCATTATTTGAAATAAAATCCCTGATCCTTCCCTGGGCAGCTCCCCATGGACTCAGATTTCCAAAGGGGTCAGAACATTCCCAGTTTGGAATGGTCCCCAGGAGAGCCTTGGTGAGGAGAAGATTTGGGGGAAGTGCTAAATGCTAATTTAACTCTCAAAATCAGATCTCCTCTGACTGTTCCCTCTTAGCACCCAAGTTTGAATGGCAGTTTTGCTGTTGCCTAAAAGATGTGAAGTTTAATAATTAAATATTTCTTCTTAAGATAAAACTGATGCAGAGATTTTTACCATGCTTTCCAGAAGAAAAAGCAGCCCTGAAGTTCTAAATATTGACATTAATATAACTTCCAAATAGCTTCTAGGAAAAATTCAGTGACTTCTCTTTGGCAGCTTTTAAGATTTGGGGCAAATTTTGAATAAAAGTCTCTCCTAAAACAGGCAGCAGCACCTGCATGGTCTTAAAAAAATGCTGTTAGATTAATTTTCATTGTAATTGGTTAATTAACCTTCTGCAACAAAAGGAGAACATTGCAAAGGTGAAAAAAGATCTGTTCTATTTGAAACCTGAGAATCAGCAAAAACTCTTTGGGATCAATAAGAATCTTTATGATCCTTTGGTCATAAAGATCTGATTTTGAGAATAAAGCCCTTTTTGCTTGCACAGAAATAAATGTAGAAGTTACTGCACAAATAGCTGGAGAAATAAGTTTGCCATCATTAACATTTAAAATAACAAATTAAATTATTAGTTTGCCTTTAGCCCCACTGAGCTGCACTCCAGATAGATCTTGCTTTGTGCTGAGCACTTGGAAATAATGAATTTTTTAAAAAAATCTTTATATAACTGTAAAAAATTGTGCCTCTTGGAGACCCAAAATCACCTGCTTTTGGGGATGGTTTCTTTGTTTTCTTTAATTTCTGTATCCCTTTCAAAACCTGTGTCAGAGAACTGTGAGCTGCTCAGGAGCTGTAATTCAGGGGCTTTGGTTCTCTCTTCCATGAATCCTGGCAATTCTGAGGATTTCCTTTTGTGTAATTAGGTGGCTTTGGTCTGAAAATCAATGATAATTCCTAGCTACTGGGTTTAGAAATCCTCACTTATTTTTAATAATAGAAATATTATTAGAAATATAATAGAAAATATTGTATAAATATAAAATATATAGAATATATTTTATATAATATATATTATATTTATATATTTATATAAAATATAAAATAGAAGAGAAATCCTGATTTATGTAAATTACAAGTTTTATTGCCTGCTGTATACCTTTAACATCAGCTCTTCAATTTGAGGAAATGTTGATTTAAAGCATAGCTTAATACAAATTTTTCACTGAGGTGTAATAGTAAAAAAACCCCCAGAAAATTCCCTCCTTAAAATAATCACATTAGTTTGCCCAAAGACAGATAGAGTTTCATTTTAAGAAGAAATTTAAAACTTTGAGCTAGGATAGTCTTTAACAATATAGATTGAAATANCCCACCCCTGCTGACCCATCCCCTGCCCCCAATCCTGGTGATCCATCCCCTGCTCCCCAATCCTGCTGATCCATCCCTTGCTCCCAATCCCTGGTAACCCTGGCACTTTTTTGCCTCCAGTGGGAGCAGCAGTCTCTGTCCCTCCCTGCTGTCAGTGCCAGCTCTGCCCAAACCCCAGCCCAAAGCCCAGCCCAAAGCCCAGCCCAGCCCAAAGCCCAGCCCAAAGCCCAGCCCCGTCCCCCGCCCANCTTATTTTTAATAATAGAAATATTATTAGAAATATAATAGAAAATATTGTATAAATATAAAATATATAGAATATATTTTATATAATATATATTATATTTATATATTTATATAAAATATAAAATAGAAGAGAAATCCTGATTTATGTAAATTACAAGTTTTATTGCCTGCTGTATACCTTTAACATCAGCTCTTCAATTTGAGGAAATGTTGATTTAAAGCATAGCTTAATACAAATTTTTCACTGAGGTGTAATAGTAAAAAAACCCCCAGAAAATTCCCTCCTTAAAATAATCACATTAGTTTGCCCAAAGACAGATAGAGTTTCATTTTAAGAAGAAATTTAAAACTTTGAGCTAGGATAGTCTTTAACAATATAGATTGAAATACTTCTTATTAGCAAAGTCACATTTATAAACATTAAGTAATAATATTTATAATCTCTGTATCTAAATATTAAATATTGAGAAGATATTTGTAACTACATCAGTGATATCTGACACAGGGTCAGCTGTGGGGCTTTCTTCCTATATTTGTAATTTGACTTTTAGTAGAAAGAGCCAAGCTGGTTACACTGGAATAACAAAAGATTACAGCCTCATTTGCTCCTGAATCCTGGTGATCCATTCCCTGCTCCCAATCCTGCTGATCCATCCTGTGCTCCCCAATCCTGCTGATCCATCCCNNNNCCCCAGCCCAAAGCCCAGCTTTGCCCAAAGCCCAGCCCAGTCCCCCGGCAGCTGGTGCCGATCCCGGGCGGCTCCAGGGCACTTGGGCAGCACTGTGTGATGTCTGAGTGCTGGTTTCCATTTGGGCCCTGCTGGACTGCAGCAGGTGAGCTGGAAGGGATTGAACCTGACCCCCCTGCAGCCTCGTCCCCTCACACCCAGCCCAGGTGAGATTATTGCTGTTTTTTCTGGAGACAGACGTTTCAATTCCATTCTTTCGTCTCTGGTGGTTAACGATGCCAAGAAGCAACATTGGGGATAAGTTGGGACTTCAGGTTTCCTGACACTTATTAAAAACTCCACGTGAGGACAGGGCTGCCTGCTGAGGTCACTCAGGCAGAAGTGCTGTGGCACAGAGCCACGGGAAACTGGGCCACTACTGAACTCCTGGGACCCCTGTGGCTGCAGATGCTCCAAACTTCTCCAGCAGTTCACAACGAGGGGGTGGGAAAGGGTGTGCACCTTTCTAAAGTCTTTTCCAGGTGGTGGGGTGGAGGAGATTTGGAATTTTGTGTTGAATTTTGTGTTGAATTTTGTGGCATGCCCAGAGACAGATTGTGCCAGGACAGGGAAGAGCAGCTGTCAAATCTGAGCTCTGCAAGGGGGACAGTCCAAGCCAGGGCAGCCTCCTGCCTACAGCACAGAGCAGGGAATTTATGGGAACTGATAGCAAAATATTGAACATCCACCTGTGTCAGCTTTGCCAGGCTGGGGTTTTGGGTAAATTCTTCCAGACCTTTCAAGGCCAGGTTTGGACAGGGCTTTGAACAACCTGCTCTAGTGAACCACAGTCCCTCTGTTTCTTCTGATTCCAGAATTGTTTGGGTTGGAGGGACCTTAAAGCCCACCCAGTGTCACCCAGTGCTCCAGGCTGGCCTTGGACACTGCCAGGGATCCAGGGCCAGCTCTGGGAATTCCATCCCAGCCTCTCCCCACCCTCCCAGCNTAACTGTAAAAAATTGTGCCTCTTGGAGACCCAAAATCACCTGCTTTTGGGGATGGTTTCTTTGTTTTCTTTAATTTCTGTATCCCTTTCAAAACCTGTGTCAGAGAACTGTGAGCTGCTCAGGAGCTGTAATTCAGGGGCTTTGGTTCTCTCTTCCATGAATCCTGGCAATTCTGAGGATTTCCTTTTGTGTAATTAGGTGGCTTTGGTCTGAAAATCAATGATAATTCCTAGCTACTGGGTTTAGAAATCCTCACTTATTTTTAATAATAGAAATATTATTAGAAATATAATAGAAAATATTGTATAAATATAAAATATATAGAATATATTTTATATAATATATATTATATTTATATATTTATATAAAATATAAAATAGAAGAGAAATCCTGATTTATGTAAATTACAAGTTTTATTGCCTGCTGTATACCTTTAACATCAGCTCTTCAATTTGAGGAAATGTTGATTTAAAGCATAGCTTAATACAAATTTTTCACTGAGGTGTAATAGTAAAAAAACCCCCAGAAAATTCCCTCCTTAAAATAATCACATTAGTTTGCCCAAAGACAGATAGAGTTTCATTTTAAGAAGAAATTTAAAACTTTGAGCTAGGATAGTCTTTAACAATATAGATTGAAATACTTCTTATTAGCAAAGTCACATTTATAAACATTAAGTAATAATATTTATAATCTCTGTATCTAAATATTAAATATTGAGAAGATATTTGTAACTACATCAGTGATATCTGACACAGGGTCAGCTGTGGGGCTTTCTTCCTATATTTGTAATTTGACTTTTAGTAGAAAGAGCCAAGCTGGTTACACTGGAATAACAAAAGATTACAGCCTCATTTGCTCCTGAATCCTGGTGATCCATTCCCTGCTCCCAATCCTGCTGATCCATCCTGTGCTCCCCAATCCTGCTGATCCATCCC
>VXBS01008578.1:359130-376304 GCA_013400255.1 Sitta europaea
CTCCACGTGAGGACAGGGCTGCCTGCTGAGGTCACTCAGGCAGAAGTGCTGTGGCACAGAGCCACGGGAAACTGGGCCACTACTGAACTCCTGGGACCCCTGTGGCTGCAGATGCTCCAAACTTCTCCAGCAGTTCACAACGAGGGGGTGGGAAAGGGTGTGCACCTTTCTAAAGTCTTTTCCAGGTGGTGGGGTGGAGGAGATTTGGAATTTTGTGTTGAATTTTGTGTTGAATTTTGTGGCATGCCCAGAGACAGATTGTGCCAGGACAGGGAAGAGCAGCTGTCAAATCTGAGCTCTGCAAGGGGGACAGTCCAAGCCAGGGCAGCCTCCTGCCTACAGCACAGAGCAGGGAATTTATGGGAACTGATAGCAAAATATTGAACATCCACCTGTGTCAGCTTTGCCAGGCTGGGGTTTTGGGTAAATTCTTCCAGACCTTTCAAGGCCAGGTTTGGACAGGGCTTTGAACAACCTGCTCTAGTGAACCACAGTCCCTCTGTTTCTTCTGATTCCAGAATTGTTTGGGTTGGAGGGACCTTAAAGCCCACCCAGTGTCACCCAGTGCTCCAGGCTGGCCTTGGACACTGCCAGGGATCCAGGGCCAGCTCTGGGAATTCCATCCCAGCCTCTCCCCACCCTCCCAGCCAAGAATTCCTTCCCAATATCTAATCCCTGTCCAACCTGGCCTCTTCCTCAGCTCTTCTCTCCCATGCCCTGACTTGCCTTCACTGGATGCTGAGTAAGACTCAGAAACATCTGGAAATTTTCAGTAATTCTGTTTTGGTAGCAAACGAAAGCTGAAGAGTCTTTGGGCAAAGCAGTAATGTGGATGGCCACCATGGCACAGTGGAATCTGCAGTGTACACTGAATTTCCTCTCAGCCACGTCTGTATCTGCTGGTGCTGCTTTGCTGCCTTCACCTGATTATTCCAGGTGCTCTGGCTCCAGCAAACTGCACAGACAGCTGAGCCTTTCCTTAGCACAACTGCCCCTAGCAGGTGGTGCTGGCCAGCACAAGCTGCTCCTTCAGCAGCCGTGGTCGAACACAAGAGGCTCCCGGGAGGTGAAATCCTTTGGGGATTTGGGACTGGGGGGAGAGCTTGGCAAGCTGGGACAACCCAGGGCCCCCAGGGCTGGAAACTGCTCCGTGGTCCCGAGGTTAATGAGAGGGGAATTAAGCACAATTCACATTTCTGTAAGAGCTGCTAATGCAGCACAGAAGTAATAAACCAATAAATTAAAGGTTCTTAATTATCATTAGAAAATATTGCTATCTTTAAATGCAGATGCAAACTAGGGGGAAAAGAAGTAAAGAACTTTCTGTTTTTAAATTAGCATGAATTAAGGAAAAACACAGCTCAGATTTTCATTCTGACTTGTTTTAGCTGGGGAAATGCTGAATATGCAATGATTTTTTTTTTTTTAATTCTTGAAATGGAAAGAATGAGACATTCTTGATCCACCTGTGCAGGCCTGGATCTTATGGAATTTAGCAAAGAAGGTGAATCACAAACTGAAAAATCACAGGAAATGTCAGAGAACTTTGTGCTTTTGCCAGGAAAATTCCAGCCCAGTGGGAGACACCTTGCAGGGACAGGGAGTCCCTGGGGGATGCTCCAGGACAGCCCTGAGCCATCCCCTGCTGCACCACTTGTCTCACACTCTGGGAAACTGAGAGCAGACTTTTGGGATATTTCACTTTGCTAGAAATTCCTCTTATTTCCCCGTTTTTCCTGATTTCTTTGCAGAAACTGGTCGTGTCTCCCACAATTAGTAGTCCATCCCACAGAGTGAGAGCTTTAGCTCTAAGCACACAATCCCAAGCTCTGCTCACTGCAGTGCTCTGGGAAGGGTTTTGGGATGCCCTGTGCTGTTTGGGCTTCAAAATATGGATTTACCCTGAGAACAGCAGGATAGGAGGGGGCAGCGTTTGGGCAGCTTTAGGTTAATAAATGAAATAATTTTTTCAGGACCAGCAAGAATGCTGATTTTTGGATCATTCCTTCCTGACTTCATCTGCAGTGATTCTGTCTGACGTCAATCCTTTGGGAGGTTGTTTTGGATAAATTTCAGCAGACATCATTATGATCAAAATTTAACATATAGCTGCACTTAAAGCACATAATTAACCCCTGGAATTCATATTTAAGCCACGGTTTGCTCATTTCCATTTTCTGTAAGGTCTCTTTAGGTTTTTGGGGTGGTTTTTCTTTGGTTTGGGTTTTTTTGTTGTTGTTGTTCCAAAGGTCTCTGTTAAAAAAGCTCTCTTCCTTCCGAAGGACACTTGCTGTATAATCCTTTGTTAGGATAACAGGACCATCTGGTCCCATCCATCTCCCTCCAATTTGATGCTGGGTTAATTGCACCCTGTCAGCAGGCGTGATTGACACCGTGTTTTCTCTCCTCACCAAGAGGAGTCTATTAACAATGCTGTTTGTCTGAATTCGGGGACATCTTTTCACAGCTGCTTGTGTGGGACCATCCACTCTTCCCAAGTTTTGCTCTCAGCCATTACAATGAGAATACATAAAAAGTAAATTAATAATAGCTGTGCTCGGATTTGGTGGCTAGGTGCAACCCAGTGCATTCTTCTCCAAAATGGAATAAGCTGGTTTGGAAACAGTAAATTAGGGGGTTCATTNTAATAGGAAATGGTAGATAGTGGCATCTCAGCACAATTCTAATTTAATGAGAAACAATAAAATAGTTTTCCAAAGGGGCCTATTTAGGTCCAAGAAAGGGGGATATTAAACTTTCAAGATTTATTTTACTTTCTTTAAGGTGTGCTGATGTGCATTTTCTATGACTATATCCTATCTGCTGATTAGATCTTCTCTAATTTCCATGGCTGGAAAGGAGCTGATATTCTTCCAACTGGGTAATGTTGAAAAGGTGTCAAGCAGGGAACCTTTTTCTAATTGTGGGTGGGTTGATCTACACTGCAAAATAGAAAGGGAAAAATGGAAAAGGGGGAAAGGGAAAAAGGGAAAAGAAAAAAGGGGGAAAAGGGGGAAAGGGAAAAAGGGGNAGGGTTTTGGGATGCCCTGTGCTGTTTGGGCTTCAAAATATGGATTTACCCTGAGAACAGCAGGATAGGAGGGGGCAGCGTTTGGGCAGCTTTAGGTTAATAAATGAAATAATTTTTTCAGGACCAGCAAGAATGCTGATTTTTGGATCATTCCTTCCTGACTTCATCTGCAGTGATTCTGTCTGACGTCAATCCTTTGGGCGGCTGTTTTGGATAAATTTCAGCAGACATCATTATGATCAAAATTTAACATATAGCTGCACTTAAAGCACATAATTAACCCCTGGAATTCATATTTAAGCCACGGTTTGCTCATTTCCATTTTCTGTAAGGTCTCTTTAGGTTTTTGGGGTGGTTTTTCTTTGGTTTGGGTTTTTTTGTTGTTGTTGTTCCAAAGGTCTCTGTTAAAAAAGCTCTCTTCCTTCCGAAGGACACTTGCTGTATAATCCTTTGTTAGGATAACAGGACCATCTGGTCCCATCCATCTCCCTCCAATTTGATGCTGGGTTAATTGCACCCTGTCAGCAGGCGTGATTGACACCGTGTTTTCTCTCCTCACCAAGAGGAGTCTATTAACAATGCTGTTTGTCTGAATTCGGGGACATCTTTTCACAGCTGCTTGTGTGGGACCATCCACTCTTCCCAAGTTTTGCTCTCAGCCATTACAATGAGAATACATAAAAAGTAAATTAATAATAGCTGTGCTCGGATTTGGTGGCTAGGTGCAACCCAGTGCATTCTTCTCCAAAATGGAATAAGCTGGTTTGGAAACAGTAAATTAGGGGGTTCATTATTGCTTTAGCAGAGCAACAATGGGCTCTCTCTCCATCCTGTTGTTAGTGCATTGTCCCTGCAGCATGGCATGGATTAATGGGCACCATTCCTCTGACTTCAACAGAGCTGTATTCATTTCTCCTAGCCTGGATTTGACCTCGAGTTGTGAAATACTTCACAGGCAATCCCCGAGTTCCTGTGGAAGTGGAAGCACGGGGTGAATGCAGGCAGGTGCTCCGGGTGTCACTGGCCAGGCTTTGCTGCTCTTGGCATCCCTGGGCTTGGCTCTGTCCCACCCAGAGGGGCCACGCTGCATCCTCAGCTCCCCTGAGCTCCCACCGGTGCCTTTTGGGACCACCTAGGAACAGAATCCAGAAAAAATTCAGGGATGAAAAGCAGTTTTATTTATGGAAGTGGATTTAGGGTGGATGAAGCCCCCCAGGGGCTGCACCCAGAGCTGGACAGTGGGTCAAGGTTGTCACACTTGTATGAGTTTGGGCCATTCACATATTGGGGGTTCATCTCCCAATTGCAGCTGCAGGTAATGAAGTCATTTACCCCCAGTTTGCCCCCCCAACTCACTTTTATTCGCATTTCCCAGGGCCTGAGGCAGCGAGGGGTCCTTGATCCCCAGCCTGGAGAGGAATTTCTGTGTCTGACCAAAGAGGGAGAACAGCAGCTCCCACTCTATATAGAATTTAGAATGATACACTAAAGAACTGCAGGATTACAAACAGATAAACAAAATCTAAAAGCCCAAATCCTGAGGCATCCCCTCCACAATGCCCAAGGTTGCTGCCCTGCTCCCACAGCTCCCGATTTACAGCTCGCCCTCTGATGGACACCCCGGATTCACTGCTTGCCATGAAAAGAAATGGCCCAACTAATTCATCACTTTAAGCAAAGCCCGTTTAACAACTCCACGGGTTTTACTACTCAGACTCCTGCGAGCTTCAATTTGTTCTGCTTAAATCACTTGGTGGGGAGAACTTGAGCCTCACAGCTCGGCTGGTTCCTTGCTTTGCACTTTCTGTTGCCAGCACAGCCCTGCCACGAGGCTTTGACATTAGGAGAGAACATTTTGCATCCACTGACTCCTCCTGTCACACGTGTTGACATTCAGCTGAGGGAACTCGTGCGTCATTTTCCCAGGCACAGTTTTTATTCAGAAAATCCACTTTTAGTGAGACTGCGCCGATTAAAACTCCTGCAGAGGCACCACAAACAAAGTGCAAGCAGGTAAAACAACGTGCAACAGTGAGAAAGGTGTTGGGATGTCTAAAAGAGGGAATTTTTCTCTGGAATGCTGCGGGACTGCAGTGTGTTTCCCCAGAGTGATTTTACTGAAATTCGATGTTTCCAAGGTTTGTTGAGAAAGGTTGGTGGGGTTTTTTATGTCCAGCGTCATCTGGTCAAAGGGAGACAGAGACTGGCTTCAGAACAGCTGAAAGCTTTTTAACAGCAGTTCTTCTGTTTGCACAAAAATATCTCCAAACTGAGAGAGCTCACACAGAACTCTGTAAAACCACGATGCAGGCAGCCCTGAGCACACCCAGCAGGTGCCAAAGCTGAGCCAACACCTGGCTGGGGGAAAGTGCTTTTGGAACAGAATGGCAGCAGGAAAAGCCTTGGTGTTTCTTCTGCTTCAGAACAGAAAAATTTTCTCACCAGCTCGATTTCTGATAATTTTTAATTTATTTCTTTTTTTTGTGCTGTAACTCTCTACTTCCATAACTTCACCAAACTATTTATAGATCTCCAAATCCCCACTCATGCAGTTGAGAAATACTTCCTTCTCTTCAGTGAATATTAGGCCTTTACATAACATATGTGCATATCACTTACTTGCTCTAAATTTGGTCTCATCTGCTTCCGCTCTGAAAATGTGAATCTGTGAACCATTCCTCCAAAATTCTGTGTAGAATTACTGCTGGCTGGTTGCTGATCAAGGGGCAGGCCAGTGTTGCTTTGCAGAGGCTGTAGCTTTTGGGAGGGGGTGAAACTGTGGCAGTGCTCTGGCAGCTGGCTCAGCCAGGAGCTCTGGGTTGATTGTCACCAAACCCAGCGCAGTTCCCACTCCTCGTGCTCTGGGTGAGCCTGGGATGGGGCTTTGTTTCCCCTCAGATTGGGAAGCTGGCACATCCCCCCCGTGCCAGGGGATGTGAACACTCTGTGGTGTCAGGGAACACCATTTCTAAAGGAAATGACAATCCTCTCTGTTACTTTCATTGGTACTTTTACATGGCAGTTGCTGTAATTTAATGTAATTATATCTTTCACTGGGTTTTATCCTCCTATTGTACAGATATTCACGTTTCCTCCAGTGATAGTTTTGATTGCAGCTCCTGGTTTTCTTATGGAGAAATTAATTGCTTACCTTGCTGCACCTCCAGAGATGTGACCCCCTCACATCCTTGCTGGAGATTTTTTCCATCTCAGGCTCCTCACTGATGAAGCAGGGAGATGCCTAAACATTTCTATTCAGACTCACTGTGGCCCCTACTGGATTTTGCAATTGTCATGAGAATAGTAGTTCCTTGAATTAATCTTGTTCCTAGTCATCAAATTATTATAACTTACTTTCAGCAAATACAGTAGCTACTCAAAAAACACATTACTTTGTGGAGCTGGGTGAAATATTGTGCACATACAGCAGCTGCGACAAAATTTGCCACTTCACTGGGTTTGCAAAAAGGGAGAAAAGGAGGCAGAAATCCCCCCCTTTCCTCCTGCTGTAATATCACTAATTACCTCATTATCAAAAGGCCATTCCATCAACAAAAATGTGCTTTTTGTACATTTTATGCAAGTGACCTTGAAAGTTATATATGAAATGGAGGTTTTGTTGCACTTTTTTGGGAGTAAAAAAAGCAAATACCTGCTGATGCCAAAGAGAGTGGAGAAGGAACAGCTCCAGCTCCAGCCTGGAGCCAGCAGCAGCAGCAAGGATGGAAATTCCCCCAGCCTCAGTTAAATTCCTCTCAGCTCAATCCTTGCACAAATCCAACCCCTGTCCCACTCCCAGGCCCTGCCTTCCACACCAAGTTACAGGAGGAGATGCTAGGGGCACAGAATTGCCTGTTATTCTTTTTTATCTTTATTAAAACCGTTCCAAGTGCCTGGGGGAGGCTTTGCAGGTGGAGTGCTGTGTGCAGCAGTGCAGGAGGCAGTCCAAGTGTGCTGGTCCATGCTGGCTGAAGAGCTGTCCATCTCCAGGGATTTCTGTCCATAGGGAATAGTCCCCATTTCTCTGTGTGATTCCACTGCTGTTTCTGGCTGCTGATGGAAACAGGGTTCCAGAATCAAGCACCTGGAGAAAATGGGTGGTGTCTCCATCTGCTCCCCAGGACCCCTCACTCCTAGCCTTACTCCAGTGGGTGCTCTAAGGAAAGCTAACAACTACTAAAATAGTTAATGAAAATTTCATTTTCGTTTCTAAAATGAAAATTTAAATCTCTTTTGCAAAATAATTTACCTTTCTGAAGGTTCCAATGCAGATAGAATCCAGATGGTTCTTTGGGGTTTTTGCAATTTCAGCCCAAATTCATGGGATCAAAGCTTTGCTCATGCCAAGCCCAGACTTTCAGCTTGGACAGGGGCTCAGTTCCTACAAACTGGCTTTGCCCAGCAGGATCTGAAGGGAGCAAACATCCAAGGAAGGAATGCCCAGCCAGCTTCTGGGGGGTTTGGTCTCTGCACACCCAGGGTGGGTGACCCTGTTGGTTTGTGCAGCTGAGTGAGATCAGAGCTGCCACTGTGGTGGGGCAGTCAGAGAGGCTCTGTGGGGCTCAGGAGGACCCCTGAGCACCAGCACTCCGTGCTGCTTGTGCAGGTGAGGGTTTAAAAGGCACTCGAGCAGCAGGAGCCTTGCTGGCTCTGTCCCTCCCCAGTGATCCAAGGTGTCCCCACCTGTGCTGGCACTCGTGAAAAGCCAACAGAGCCCTGGAGCAGTGAGGAAAGGGGTGTGGGAAGGGGAGCACAGCTAATGGCTGTGTCCTGTTCCAGATAACACACAGCACAGACTCTGAAGCAGAAGGTTAAAATGATTCTCTTTATTAGGGATGGTTCTGCCTTATATCCAATTTCACACAGCCCAGTGTGATTGGTGAAACAAAGGCAAAGCTCTTCACTCACACTGCTCAAACCAGAGGGACAGCAAGAAGAAATCCCTCCTGTCAGAAGGAAGGAATAACATAAATATTATTACACAAATATTTTATCGTGATTATCACACTTCCCTGGGAAAGAACACCAGAAAACCAAAACATCAGGGCTGAACCCAGCCTGTCTGGCTGCACTCAAAACCTGGATTCGGTGACAGACAGCGACACGAGGGGGTTTGGTGCTGTGAGGTCTCTCCTCAGGGCACAGTGGCTCCAGCAGAGCCCTCTCCCACTGTCAGAGTTGCTGGGAAGAGATGCAGCAGCCATTAAAAGGTGGGAAAGCATCCTGCTGTTATGTATATGAGAGCAGGGCTTTGTCCTGTCACATGTCACCGGCACAGCAGTGCAGGCAGAGAAAATCCTATTGGTATGTGCTGGAGTTTGCAAGATGTCCTCCAAACCTTAATTATTGGAATGTGTCCTGGGATAAGTGATGCTGTCATTGAACCCTGATTAGTTCAGAGGCAGGGTGGATGCAAGAGGGAGGAAACATAATGTCAGACTGGTTAATTAGCAAGCAAGCAAGAGCAACCCAAATTGTACAATCTGATGAGCAATTTGTCACCCACTCGCTTGAAATGAGAAATGTGGCATCACTTTGCATTTCCTTTGTATTTTCCGTTTTGGGATCTCTTTGTACAGGAACCAACTTTGTGGCTCCTCTGAGGGCTAAGCCAGTGTTAGAGATTTAAACTCAGGGCTCAGAAATGACTTGGCCACACATCAAGATCCCTGGCAAAACACTTGAGGCTGAAGCAGCAGCCACATGCTTTAACCTGGATTAGAAATGAGAAAACACACTGCAGGCCAATTAGAGATGGAGAAGAATGTAAAATTCAAGGTCAGAATATTTATTCTGTGGATTATCCAGTCCCAAACACTTCGAGGTTTTGGTTTATTTAACATTCCTCAGTGGGTATATGAATTTTTAGGGCACAAGCTTGGGGTAAATATATTTTGTGCTATTTTGGTGATTAAAAAAATCACTGAAAGCTGATTTAAAGTAGCAAGTGGGAGTTTCTGTCTGCACGTGGATGTTCTTCAGTGACACAGTGCTGTCAAATGGCTTCTCCACCACCTCAGCACCAGGAATCTGCACGGGGGAACCAGCACTGGGGGGTCAGGAGCACCCACACGGATCTGGGGGGATTTTATCACTGCAGGGACTTGGCTTGGACAAAACCAGAGAGCTTCCATCCACCTTCGAAATCCTGAATTCCATCTCAGACGTTTCTTAGGACCGTTTGTGCTGAACTTCTGCTGGAGTTGTGATGTTAATTATGTGAGCAGTTCCTGGAGCTGGTTGTTTGAACATCTCCCCGAGCAAAGCTGCCTCTCCGCAGCCTCTCATTTCTGTGACTGCTCAGGAAACATCCCCCTTGGAAAAGGAGAAGGGTGATCATCCAAACGTGTAACCTGGGCGGTGCTCAGCCAGAAAAGCAGCAAAATCATTTGCTGTTGTTCTTCCACCACGGGGTTTTTCAGCCTTTGAAAAGCACGGAGTACTTCTGCATTTCCTGGATCACTTTTGAAGACTTGCAGCTTCTGAAGGAGCCCTTGAGTGATCTTAGGAACGAGCAGTGCTTTAAAGCATTGTCTCGAGCTTTTACAATAATGTCTTCAAGATGTCTATCACCTTTAAAGGCTGAAGAAGGGCTTGTCTTTCTGCAGGTTTGTCTCTTTTTCGCATCTAATCAGTTGATCTAATGAAAGGCGCCTGCAAACTGCGTGTTTCTCATCTCTTTGGAGCCCACACTCATTGTTGTGGCTATCCCCACCACAACAGTTTCATCTGGACATAAATAAATATCTCCAGAAAGTGATAAAAACGACCCGTTTAAGGATTTGTCTCTTTAAAGAAGAGAAGGGAGAGAAAAGCTTTTAATTTTAAAGCAATGTATGTCTTAGGGGTGCAGATTTCCCACAATAATTCCCCTGCTGTTATTCAAGGATTCAAGAAATGGGAACTGCCCGGAGATTCCTGCTCTGTCCTTGTGGTGCCAGCAGTTTGCTGCTCTTTGGCGGTTGTTGATGCTTGGTTCCAGTGTTCAGAGCAGGTTTGTGGCTCTGGATGAGGGCTCTGTCCTGGATGCACAGGGACCTGGATCCTTCCAAAGTCCTTTCCTCGCTGCAGCAGTGCGACTCAGGGTGTGGCAGCAACATCTGGGCAGGAAGGGCGATTTAGGAAGGCCTTTTTTGCATTTATAGAACTTTTAAAAGAATCTCTTCAGGGACCCTGCATGAGCTCAGCTGAAGCCAAAGCTCAACGTTCAGCGTTGGGACCTTGGCAGAGAGGTTCCCTTGATCTCCTCCAGGTGTTCCAGAGGGACAGGAGCTCCCCACCTCCACCTGTTCCTCAACTCTGCCTCCAACTCCAGATTAATTCCATCCTGTTACAAATAACCTTCGTTTTTTAAGAGTTTGGGTTGGATTTCAGCCAGATGTTTTGAGTGAAATCAAGGTGAGCTTAACCATTGCCTCCATGGCTGCAAGTGAAGGCACAGCCATCAGGATCTCACCTGCTGGAACCGGGTTTTGAGGGGGTTTAGTGCTGCTTTCCAGATTTTGGCTGGACTGGGGCATCTCCAGGTTGGCTGTGCCCAGAATGGACTCTCCAGGGTTGTCCCTGACAATCACCCTTCTGATTTGTTTTGGTATAATGCAGTCAGTTCTCCTGAACTGTAAGACAAACAAGGATCATGTTTGCATTCCTTTGTAAAAGATCTCACCTGCTGGACTTCTCAAGTGCCCAGTGGGGATGGAGAGGTGGGAACTGCTCTGTCCAACCTCTGCTCACTGTCCAGAAACTGAGAGATCCGAGGTCAGCAATAAACTGGAGAGTTCTTTTCCTCTTCTCTGCCTGAACCCTGCTGTGTGTGTGCTGTGTTCCCTCTGTGTGTCACAGTGACAGTTTAGTGTTGCTTTCCCTTCTAAATGCAGATTTAGGCTGGACTGGGGCATCCAAAGTCCCAAATGGACTCCCCAGCCTTTGGCTCTTGCTGGAAGCCAAACCAGCCTCAGCCCAGCTCCTGGTCCTGCAGGGGTGGCTTTGGTTTGGGGAGAAGGAATCTTTAATCCCTTCGGATTGCTTTAAGTTATTTCCAGGCAGGTGCTGATTATCATTTGGGCTAACGAATATTGACACATCAGTATTCCAGCCATGGCTGTGCTGCCACCAGCTCAGGAACACGAAGCTAAGCTGGCAAGTACCTTTTGTTCACAGCTCCTCAAATTAAAGACAGGTACTTTGGTGTGTCTTCAACCAGAAACAAACTGTGAAAATTCATTTCCCAGTGCTATTTGGGTATTTTTGTAACTCACTCTGATCACACTGCATATGCAGATCCAAGTTAAAAATAAGCTTTTCAACTCTTGCTTGTTTATACAATATTAGGAGCACTTTATAAAAGTGGATGTTAATTAATGCTGTATTTTAATGGTGTTCCTATGAATCTGTAAGTACATTCTGGAGAGACTATCAAATATAATTTACTTTCAAAACAATTGGGGATTATCACGATCAAAATAATTCAAATATTGTTTTTTGATTTCCACTACCCTTACTGTGGAAAGGGTTGTGTTTAGATGTCTCACACATACAGAAAGGAAAAAAAACTCTAAAGAATTTTCTTATTTTTTTCAGAAGTAATTTTAAAGAGACTTTCCACCTTTATTTCAATCCAGTAATTTTCAAGGTGAGCTCGGAGTGCAGTGAGTGTTTAAAGGGGCAAGCTGTACATCTGCTCCTGAGAACATGAATTCTATATGTTTTATAAACATGGTTCTATGTGAATTTAATTTTCTATTTAAGATATCCTGTGTTCATCCAGCTCTCAGCCAACTAATCCATGCAGTCAGAGGAGTTGTACAAACCTGTTGAGCACAGCAACATTCACAAAGATGTTCTCCACAGAGACAAGCCTCAACCTAAAAAAACAAAAAAAAAAACCATTTAGGAGATTCAGATGTTTTTAGTGGAATTATTTGTGGTGCAAACTCTTCCCCTTCTACCCATAACACGATGAAAATATCTTGTCCAGACAAGAAAATTATTAAAGTTTCTTTATAAGGAAAGCATAGGAAATGGGGTTTCTATCATCTCTTAATTGGAGAGGTGGCTTTTGATCTGTAAGGGGAACAGGAGGTCCCTGCCAGGACCTTTGGGCCAGGTGTGTGGAGGAGGGGAAGGGGCTGGGGCAGGTGAGCCCAGGGGTGGGAGCTGTGGCAGACAGCTGGGGCTGAATTCAGGAGCTGGCAGGGCTGGGTGCATGCTGAATTCAGGAGCTGTGTCAGTCAGAGGTGCACGCTGAATTCAGGAGCTCTCAGGGCACAGGTGGGGCTGAATTCGGGAGCTGTCAGGACATGGTGAGAGCTGTGTGAGCCCAGGGGTGAGAGCTGTGTCAGGGCACAGGTGGGGATGAGTTCAGGAGCTGTGTCAGGGCAGCGCTGGGTGCTGAATTCAGGAGCTGGCAGGGCACAGCTGGGGCTGAATTTGGGAGTTCTTGGAGCACAGGTGGGTGTCAGGAGCTGTGTCAGGGCAGGGCTGGGTGCCGAATTCAGGAGATTTCAGGGCACAGGTGGGGCTGAATTCGGGAGCTGTCAGGGCATGGTGAGAGCTGTGTGAGCCCGGGGGTGAGAGCTTTGTCAGGAGCTGTGTCAGGGCACAGCTGGGGATGAATTCAGGAGCTGTCAGGGCACAGCTGAGTGCTGTGTCGGGGCAGGGTGCGTGCTGAATTCAGATTTCAGGGCACAGGTGAGTGCTGAATTCAGGAGCTGGCACGGCACAGGTGAGTGCTGAATTCAGGAGCTGGCAGGGCACAGCTGGGTGCTGTGGCAGGGCACAGGTGAGTGCTGAATTCAGGAGCTGGCAGGGCACAGGTGGGGCTGAATTTGGGAGTTCTTGGAGCACAGGTGGGTGTCAGGAGCTGTGTCAGGGCACAGCTGGGTGCTGTGGCAGCCCAGGGCTGGGTGCTGAATTCGGGGGCTGTGTCAGGGCAGGGCTGGCAGCAGACCAGACCCATCCAGCCCCTTCCCCAGCCCAGTCCCCGTTCATTCCAGCTCCTGCCTGCAGCTGCACCCCGGGCCATAAACCTGGCTGCCAGCAGCCCCGCCTGGGCCCGTGGAGGAGGCGATAAATAGCCCAGCCCCGAGTGCTGCTGTCAGCGGCAGAGGCTGCGGTGATTGCTCGGGGCTCTCCAGGAGCCCTGTCCCCTGTGCCTTCCCCTCTCCAGGAGCCGGCCTTATAAAACATTCTCACCCCTGCTCTCCGTCAGAAAGCATCTGCATTTTATTATACCTCATCTCGGTGCCAAGAAAGGAATATGTTTTGGAACTTCCGAGCACCCTCATACAATTTTCATTAATGGAGAGGAGGAGGGAAGTCCCAGCACTTGAAATGACCTTACAGAGAGAGCCACAAAGGGAGCAAAGGCTGGGGCTGGCAGGGAGCTTCTCCATAGGGGATGTTCCTTGGTGTTGCACCAATGGAGAGCGATCCATGGCAACGTTTTGGTACTAAAATAGAGAAGAAAAAGAATGAAATTTTAATAAAACTGCTCCTGATTACACAGAGAACATAAAATACTGCTCTGCTGTAGTAGCCATATATCAGCTGGGCTTGCACATCTCCAGCAGTGTAACTACAACCCTGGCTGCCTGGGTTTTAAAACCTTGCAGGAGAAAGCAAAGCGTTTGCAGCATTTCTTATTAGCATTTATTCCTGGAATAATCCCTGCCAGAATTTTCCACTGTCAGCAAAGAGAAGGCTGAACCAGAAAAGCAGAAAGAACCTGTGGTGGTGCAGCCAGGAAACCAAAATTCCCAGGCCTTTCCCAGGTGTTGGTGCCACCTTGCTCATCTCACCCTTCCATTTTTATTTGGTTTTTCAGTAGTCTGAGCTCTGTCAATGTGTTCTGTCAAGTTCCTGGTGGCCTGTGAGGAGCAGATGTTCTTCTGAGCTGCTTAGAAAAGTTCTTTGAGGTGCACAAGAGTGAGCTCAGCCCAGCCACTCCTTCCCTGTCCTGCTTTCCAGTGGCATTTATTTTCTCCATGAATTCAGGAGATCATTTAATCCACCTCAGTTTCCCAACGTGTAAAATTGGTCTTGATGAGCCCATAGTGAGACCAAAAAGGTCAAGCAGAGCTGCAAGGTGGGAAGTGCTTTTCAAATGCAAATTATTTTTCTGGCCTGGACTTTTCTGTGAAGTTCTGGAGATGATATTTTAGCTTTTTTTTTTTCCCCCCCAGTTTTAAATTGTTATCTTGAAAATGCACAATAGCGAATTTTCCCAAACTTTAACCAATCGGGATCAGCCCTCCCAGATAATGTAAATACAATTAGTTGATTTAAAGCACATTTCATGTTCTGCTTATCTGCTAAGTGTTTCAGTTATGGCGTTCATACAGAATGAGTCACTCATACATATTCCTCAAGGAAGAGCCAAAAGATGGAAGGAAAATACAGCCTGAGGAAAAAGTCTATAAAGATTTCTCGCTTTTCTAATCCCTTCTCTCTAATGTTTCTTTGTAAATTTGTCAGATGGGAATGAAATTGCCTCATAACTCTCCAGATGTGAAGAGCATCACTGCACAAAATTACGTACTTGTCAAAGCAAGGGGGAATTTATGTTGGTGTTCCTGAGATGTGATTTTATTCAGTCTATTTCCTTTGTGCACATCACAGCAACTAGAAAGACAAAAACAGCTAGTTTATGTATATCTTCTTTTTTTGCCCCCCCCTCCCCCTTTTTTTCACCTCTGGTGAATTTTTTAGCTTCTATTTTTCCCTTTTGTTTTCTTATCCCCCTCCCCTCCCTCCTTTTATCTACTGCTTATTGCTAGTGACAGTAAACTTCATCCAACAACACTCTGATGAGAGCAGCTATGATTCTACCAGCACCAGGCAGTTCAGACAAGTGCTACAGTAATTTTCCCCATGGAGCACAGAGAAAGGTGTGGCTTCTCTGCTGCTCAGGGAAGATGTTTGTTTAGAAACCTGCAGCGTTTCTTACAGGCAACCAAATCACGATTCCGTTTGATATTTTGCTTTATATTCCAGTATTTTAATTTAAACTCTGTGCATTTTCCCTCCGAGGCTGCTGCAGTCAGGTATTGTCTTCAAACTCACCAAGAACTTCTTGCAGTGATGCCCAAGTCCAGTTTCTTTGTGCTGGTTTTTGTGCAGTGCTTCTTCCTTTTGTTTGAAGCTCTGGTATTAAATGAAGTCTCAAACACAGGGTGCTTAAACCACTCTGAATTCCAGCTCCTGCTGGCCGTGCCCTTCTTGAAACATTGGGAAACCTTCAGCTCTTTAATCCTCCTATTTGTGTTTCTCCAAGACACACGAGATGGTTTTAAAACCAGTATTAATGGGGGAAAGAACAATGAGCCCAGTAAAGGAGATCTTCAAGGCATGAGTGATGATGGATCTCTGAACCTCTTCTGAAAACTGGGATGACTCCTCTCCCTGAACAGGATTTTGGGTACAGGATGGGAAGAGCTCAGTGCTCCATTATCCCTGTCCCAGCACAGCCCAGGGATGAAAATCAAACCCCTCCTCTTCTCATGTTTTTTCCTTCTCTCTTCTTTGTTTTCCTCTCCTCTCTGGTGTTTCCTTTGGAACCTGCTGTTCACTCCCTACATGTATTTAAACCCAGCCCTATTCTGAGTGCTGAGAGGGGAGATTTGGGGTTGCTGGCACACCAAGACATGCCACGGATTTACAAGAAATACTCTCAGTTATATAAGAGTAGGGGATGTGCTGAGGAGGTCAGGATTCTTCAAGGGAACGTTAGGAAAATGTATTTATCTGGACATTAAGTTTTTGGGAAGCTGGACTGGGAGGTTATAAATAATTCTACACGTTGAAGCCCAGCTTGGTTCTGTCTCTGCTAAGAAAGCACCTGTAAAAATACATTTAGTATTTTAGTATTTTAGTATTGATGCTGGATCCGTTTTTAAGCTGCCAAAACCTCCATCACCGATGAGGAGAGCACCTTGGAGGCTCTGGTAGGGCAAAGTCTGTGCAGATCCTCCTGTCTCTTTTATATCTCACTAGAGCTTCTCGTGTGACCTTCCAGGGATCACCCTTGTGCAGTCAAGGCTGATCTCTCACTGTAGACAACTCCAAAAATAAATACAGGGTTATTGTGCCCCTGCCTCAGCACCCTTGGGCCTGTCCTAGCAAGGGAATAATGGCTAGGGTGTTCTCCAGGGCTATGTGTTGGGCCAAAAAATAAAAGTATTTCCTTTCCTACAGCATGCTCTGGTCCTACAAAGCATGCATGTGTGAAACAGTCCTTGGAATCAGTGAGCTAATATTAATATCCATCAGCATTTTATCCTGGTGAGGGTGTAAAACACTGGCTTAGAACAAGGGAGGAGAGCTCCTGGAGCCAGCCCAGTGGTTTCCTAAAGCAGCTTTTCCCTGTGGTATATGAGGTATAAAATTATCTTGGTGTTGATGGAGCTGGAAGTTGCTCAGAGCAGCCTTGAGAGGCCAGGAGATCCCCTGGAAAAGCAGCAAAGTAAATGGCAAGCCACATATTGTAAAGTAACAAGAAGAATTTTTATTATTGCTTTTTTTTCCCCCCTTTTGTATTTTTCTTACCATTTTGATCAGATGTACATTGTTTATAACCCCTCGTTTACCGGCCCCAAATATCATTACAACGTCTGCACCATGATCTATGTTTGGTTGTTACCCTTTTAATGGATAAAAAAAGATTTAAGTACTTCATTCTGTTGCATTTTGACAGCTGTTAGCCATCATTTTTCCATTCACCTGCATTTAGCAATCCCATAAAGGGAGGCAATCTCGGAACTAACAAGAGCTGGGCACTGCAAGGTGATAATTCTGTATCACTTTGGCCTATAAATACCTGCCAGGCTGGGGCTGAGTCAGCAGTCTGTAACAAAGTGGCAGCCGTGCCCTTTTATCTGTGTGAGTGTTTCACAGCAATTGGACTATCAGCCCCTGCAGTGAAAATCCATAGTATCGATCAGGCTATTTCTCCACTGTAATTCTTTTGTAGGAAATCCCTGATGACAAATTTTATCTGCACCACTTTTTGATTGCTGGTTTGATGTAAGCGATCTCCAAGGGCAGAGTTAAGCTCCTGGCCGTTCCACATTATCAAGCACCAGCTTTATTTACTGAAACTACACTTGTGGTCACCAACCAAAATAAAAAAAAAAAAAATATATTA
>VXBS01008578.1:376321-438395 GCA_013400255.1 Sitta europaea
AAAAAAAAAAAAAAGGGAGAGAGGGAAAGGAGGAGGGTGGAAATTAAGAGCAAAATAATATTTCAAAGTGCAGGAGCGAGGGGGTGAACTCACTTGTGTCGGCTGCTGGATTGTTAAGTACGAGCGTGTCCTGCATTAATAAATGCACAAACATTTAGGAGAAGGAGAAATCTGTTTTGATAAAAATATCTGTGGGACACAGGGCAGCTCCTGGCCTGTGGATTGGGTTTGGAGCTGCTCCTGCCAGCTCTTGTTCATTGGAATCCCAGAATGCCAGAATCCCCAGGTGGGCAGAGCCCTCCAGGACCATCGAGCCCAGCCCAGCCCAGCCCCTCAGCCAGCCCCTGGCCCCCAGTGCCACAGCCAGGCTGTTTGAAACACAGCCAGGGACTCCAGCACTTTATCACTCTTTCTGTGAAAAACTCCTTCCTGCCATCCAGCCTGTATTTCCCCTGGAGCAGCCTGGGACTCCTCTGGTTGTGTCGGTGCTGCTGCAGACAGAGCCCACCCCCGTGGGCACAGCCCCTCCCGGGAGCTGTACAGTGTGCTAAGGTCACCTCTGAGTCTCCTCTTGGCAGGCTGAGCAGCCCAGCTCCCTCAGCTGGGTTTGTGTTCCCTCTCCAGCCCTGTTCCCTCCTCTGGATGCTCTCCAGTGTCTCCAGGTCCTTCCTGAGCCAAGGGAACTCCCCAGTGCTGGGCACAGGGGCACAGCGATGCCCCCCTGCTCCTGCAGCCCCCAGGACCCTGCTGGGAGCTCTCTGTGCCCAGCAGCAGCAGGAGGGGATTCCATCCCACCCAAGCTGCTTTTATTTCCCTGGGCTGGCTCGCTGGTGCCCGGGGCAGGGGGTCTGGGCACACAGGGCTGCTGGGGTGCTCACAGGAGTGTCCTGTGTTCTCCAGGGCTCTGCTCACACTCCTGAGCAATGCCAAGCTCCAGGTACAAACCTCTGGCTGAAATCTGCTCACAGCACAAACTCAGATTAGAGGCAATACCCTGTGGATCAGTCGATGCTCTTTAACCTCCAAATTCCACTTGGTAACCCTGCCAGAGGAATCTCACAGATTTCCAGTGTCACTCAGCTGAGTGAGGGTGGGGAGCCTCCCAAATCACAGAAATGCCATTGCTGGGAATTCAAAATTCACTCCAGCTTCCATTTCAGTGCAGGCTATTGCTACAGATATCCCTTGGCCAGCCAAGCTCCTAATTTCTGCATTGCTGCTGGATGAGGCCTTAATTCCTGAGCCCTTGGGGAGGTTTGCTCCTGCCATGGCATGCTGGGGTTGCTCACTCTGATTTTCAGAGGTGGTGGCTGTTTGCTGAAGCAATGCAGCAAGGAGCAGGGAAAGGATGGCTTCTGTTTTCCTGTGAAAAAGGATGGCTTCTGTTTTCCTGTGAAGCCCTGAGTCACCAGCATGTCCCAAACCTGGCAGTGCAGGCCACAATTACTGTTAGGAAAACAGGCGAGTTTGGGGTTTTTTTCACCCAAAACATGTAAAGCACAAAACTAAAAATAGCTTGCATAGCAATGAGATCTCCATCAAGGAAATATCTGTTTGTGTTGCTGGGCTCCTGCCTCTGATTGTGTCACTCTGCTAGAATTCAGCTGCCTAGAAAATATATACCTTTGGCTGGAAACATATATCCAGAGGTGTGTGTTTACTGAGCAGCAGATATTGGATTAGGCATGGAGCCAGTCCAATTTCATGACTACACCTTTGAAAAATTGTCTGATTAACACTGAGAGGAATAATTGTGTGTGAAAGGAATAGTAAACATTCCCCACTAGAATGGATTTTCAGCAAATAACGTGAAATACCTTGCCCATTCAGAACCCTATCCCAATGAAAGCACTTGAATCATTTTCTTAAGCAATAGCTCAGATTAAATAAATTAATAGCAAGCAAGTATTGAGAACAGTTGGGATTATTTGGGAGAAACTGTTTTGGGTTTTTATATGGTTGAGCACATTCCAAGACTGAGCAAGTTCAAAGATTGCAAATTTGATTCATAAAAGTGGAATCATAAAACCCAAAGAGAAGACAATAAGATTTCCAGGGAGACTTGAATGAATTTAAAAATCAATGAAATCCTTTATGTAAGTTTTATGCACTGCATATCTCTCCCCAAGATTTTTGATATAATTTAGTGAACCAAATTCCAAGCATGCAGTTTAGCCCAAAGTCTGTTGTTATTATTGGTGAATTACCACAAATCCCAAAGCAATCTTGCCCTGTGCTTGAAAGGTTGCTGTTATTTGTGACAGGACTGACCAAGGGAAGATGGGTGGGGGTCGGTCTCAGGTTGGACTGGATGGTCCTGGAGGCCTTTGCCAACCTCACTGATTCTGGGATTCTTTGTTAGGGCCTTACATATCAACTTTGAGGCACAATTATTTGAAAACAAACAGGTGGCACAGATTGTTTATAAATTTTTTGGATTTATTTAAATGTACTCCTGATGGAAAGTGCTGAACTGACACCAGCAGAATCTCCTTTGTGGGTGAGGGATGGAGGTGTTCCCTCTGAGCTGCATTAGGACCACCAAGCCACATCTCTCCAACCACTGAGCAGCCATCAAGTAATAATGATTTCCAATTACTCCTAATCTGGGCTAGACTGGAACCAGTGACCTTGAAAGAGTCTGGATCCCATTAACAGCTCCCCAAGCCAGCCAGTCCCAGGGTGTTTGATTGCTCTCAATGCAACCAAAGAGCTTGTCTTCACTCTCCTTTATTTCCTTTTTTTCTAAACTGCTTAAAATTAGGGGTGGGAGGTATTGAAATACTCAATTTGCAGTTTCCCTCTATCTCTAATACACGTCTAGAGCAGCAGCTTTCATTTGCACTGGGAATACCTCCTGCTGAAATGAAATTCTCTTTTCTCAGTCCTTGATGCCTTGTCTGTCACTGATGGATTTGGCACACCTAGACCTCCACAATCAGGGCAAGCTGCCCTGATTCTGCCTGGCAGGACATTACAGCATGGTCCCAGACTATTGTGATGATTCCTGGGATGTCCTCAGTGTTCTGGGAGAGAACCAGGCAAGAAATGAACCATTGGATGCTCATTTCTGTCTGCAGAACACCCCTCATTACATTTTCTATAGCAATTATATTTTTTATTATTATTTTTAATCGATTCCCAGAAAAAAAAAGTCCTGAAATACTCAGTATTTTCAGCAGGGCAAGCAGCCTGTTGGTCTATCTGATACCAGCACTGATGCACCTTGTACCAAGAGTGGCCAGAGCTTGGACTCTGTGATCTTGGAGATCTTTTCCAAAGCTAAACGAGTGTGTGACTCTGGGAAGAGCTGGCAGGGAAGGACAGCACAGTGGTGGGGCTGCAGGTCCCCCCTTTGGGGTGGTTTGTGTGCTCTCAAGAGGTGCCCTGCTCGTGGCAGCAGAAAGGACAATACCTTTGCACCTGAAAGCCAAAAAGCAGCCCCTGTGCAGCATGGCCAGTTCATCTGCACGTCTGCAGGCTGGAACAGGCCCAGCTGCAGCACTCTGCACCTTTGTGACCCCTCCTGAGAGCAAAAGGGGTCAGCTCAGGGTGGGGTGTGACCCACCTGCCTGGCTCACCTCTGCATTAAAGAACCACTGAGAGCACTGGAAAATTTCACTCCGCTTTCTTCTCCAAATTTCTGGTGCTTTGGGGCAAATTCAGCGTTTTCATTAACATTTCAGATAAGTCTGGAAGGAGCACAGACATTAATGCAGATTACTGGCCAGAAATGCTAAGCAGGAGCAGCTTCCTTTGATCTGCTGAGATATGTCAGTGGTAAATATTTCTGCAGCCCTGAAAATCAGCAGCGTGGAGCCCTTGTCCAGACAAATGGGAATTCAGCCATCCTGGGGATACCTGGTGTCCTGCAGTGCCTTCCCAGCCCCGTGGTTGGGGGCTGGTCCAACAGTACCCCCCTTTTGGCAGGGTCAGCAGACAGGATCACCCCACATCTCAGTGTGATCCCCTTTGAGGGACTCATTTCAGGGCGTGTTTGCATCCTGAACTGCCAGGTTCTCCTTCAGAAAATGCACCAGCAGCACAGCAAAGCCCTCCCCAGAGGAGGGAATCAAACCTGGACACCCCTGGAATCTCAGTGGGCATTGGTGCTGTTATTCAGTTTTAAAAGACAGAACTTGAGCCCTTCTCTCCTACACCGGAGCAGGAAAGGACAGGAATATTATTCCCACAGTCAGGATTTATCCTATTTATTTCCTCATTTCCTGGAGTTAGGTTTCTGCTCTTCCAGTGTGGTTTTGGCACTGTTCTCAGGGCTCTGGTTCACCCCATGTCCTTTATAGAATGTTTAAATGCCTGGCCAATATATGATTTTACTAGAATTGTCTTAATTTAGGCTTCAAAATTGAACCCTTCCTTTACAAGGGCCTTGAGATTAACAGTGTTCAGTGGTGGGCTCAATACTTGGGGAATTATTCAGCTGGAATTTACAGCTCAGAGGCTGCCCAAGTCCAGTCTCTGATTTACCCCTGCAGAGTGAAACATGTGTATTAAAAATAGTATTTGTGTAGATGTTTCCTTCCTGATGGTGTTTCCTGCAGACAGAAAATGATTCCCTTGGGCACAAGGGTGTTTACCTGGGGCAAACCCAAACTGTGGGAAGGTATGTCCCAAGGAACTGAATCAATGAGTTGGTGAGGTTCTTCCCTTTAAAACCCTGATGATATTAATTAGAATTGTAAACTGCATGTCTGGTTTCATCAGACCTCTCTCCCACCATCAAACAAACACCATCTAATGTCAAATTATTGAAGTCTCCCAGCTGCAGGAAATTCCCCTTCCCAGCTCCAAGTGTTTTTCCTTTAGCACAAAATAACGAGCGAGTCCCCTGTGTTTGTACCAGCCCTGCAAGTGCTGTCTGTAAAAGTCATGGCATAACCTCAATCAATCACTCAGCACTGGCCAACGCTCGGGTAGATGATCCAGAAATCCTCCAGCCTGGGATTACACCGCAGGAAATAACACAGCACTGCCTGACAGCAGCAGCAAAATACTTCACAAAGAGGCCAAACACCCAGAGCTGCCCAAGTAGTTCCTTCCTGCAGCTTCTGGGGCTGCAGCTATTTCCACACGTGCCACAAAGTGCCAGCTGGAAGCTGGGTGGCAGCGTGGCACTAGGAGAATTTAATCTTTTTTTTTTTTTTTTTTTTTTTTTTTCTAAAAAAAATATATATTATTTTTTTTTTTTTTTTTTTTGGTTGCTCATGAAAACATATTAAATTTTCTAGATTGGAACATATTTCGCCAATTAATCCATCTGCTATGGAATAATTAAATGCCACTGACCACTCAGAGGCATGGAGAATGCAGCCTGTAGATCCTAAGCTTTCTTAGACTGGATATTCAAAATTTATGTATCTGCCAGTCAAGATATAATAAAATGCAGAAACATGCTTGTAAAAAGAAATGTGATATTTACTGTTCAGCCATGTAATACCCTCTACTTATACATCTCCCTTGAGGATATCTCGATGTTATTGAAAGAGCAGTTTCCTTAGACATGCTCCCTTTTCCTCTTTTCTAGTTCTCCTCTTCCTTTTTGTTCTTTTCTCTTCTCTTTTATTATTTTTTAAATTTTCGAATTCTCTTTGGAAAGTGCCAACCCTTATATTGCAATACTAGCAATTAGGACGGTTTGAGACATAATAGTGGGTTTATATTAATTATTTTGTGATAGAAAGCTGGAGAGCAGTTCAGAGAGTGTAAGTTTAAGACCAAGGAGGATTTAGATGTGAGTTATTTGAGCCAGTCTGAGCACAGCCTCCATGGACACCCACCAGCACTAAATCAACACAAGGAAGGCAGGACGGGGCCTCTTGGTGTTTCCCTGCTGATTTCAGCCAGTGGGGCTCTGGCTGTGTTTTCCAGCAGACTTTGGGACTCACAGACCTCCTGCCTGCAGGCAGATGGTTAAAGGAGAGGTCAGGCAGCTGTGTCCGAACTGGAGTACAGCTCTGGATGTAAAATCCTCCTCAGGTGTCTCTGCAATCCCGAGGTGAAGGTGGCTGTGTCCGTCCCTCTGTCTGTACAGGCACCCCCTCCTGCAGAGCAGTGCTGGAAGGAGCTGCTGTCAGTCTGGAGGAGCCATCAGGGTATGTTTTGTGATACTCAGTGAAACTAAAATCATCCAATGCTGCCTGTTGGTGAAAGAACAGAGAATACACCCTGCTGCACACTGTAACTTCAGGTCTCCTTGCTTTTATCACTTTCCTTGCTTTTGTGATGTGTGCTGTGAAGAAAAAAAAAACAACCAAAAATCTCTTGTGAATGGAAGTTTAAGTTTGCCTGCGAAGGTTATGGAATGTGAAGAGGCAGCAAGGGCCCCCCTGCTGCAAAAACGGTGTTGCCTGTGTGGTCACCAGCTGGGCTGCCCTCCCCTGAGACCTGTCTCCATCCCAGTTTATCCCCGAGTTTGGGGAAATCCCCGAGAAGGGCCGGGGAGGAGGCTGTGGATGCACTCCTGAAGCTCCACCGCTCCCTGCAACCAGCCTGGAGGAGCCGGAGCCGCTCCCGCAGCATCCACAGAGGGCCACACCGTATGCCAGATTTGTTCCATGAATTTCTCTCCTCTCATTGCCTTAAGCACAATTACAAATACATTATGCAGTGTGAATTTTCACCCTTTTTTAGCATTCAGTGGTGCTGTGAACCACCAGCCTTTCCCCTCAGTGTACCGGGTTGAAATTAGAGCGTTCCCCAAATATCCTGCTGCCTGTGCCACCCCGCCGTGACCCACGGAGGGGACGCCACCACCAAATGCTCCCCGTGATGGGATTTAGTCAGTGACATCCACGAGATCTGCCACCCTCAGCCCTCACAGCGGGCAGGGATGGCGTGCTCCAGGGCGGCGCACAACGAGCTGCTGCCAGAGAGAACGCTCCGTGTGCAGCTGGGGGAACGCTGTGATGGACGAAACACCACAAACCAGCTCCACTTATCCACAGGAGCTCATCCCACTCCCTGCAGGGGCTCTGCCCCTTGCTCTGCTTCCTTTAATGTGGATTTTTGGCAGCCAGGCCCTGCCCAGCACCAGGCCAGGCCCAGCAGGCCGGGCCCAGCAGGCCTCTGCTGCCTGGGACAGAATTGGACAGAAATTTAGCAAAACTTGGGCTGTGGATTGAGAGGCTGTGCTCAATTCTGACAGCGTCCTGCTCTGCTCAATATTCTCTCTGAAGTGCCTGGAACCAAATGCCAGTGCGGAGCGTTTCTCGCCGAAGTTCAAGAGGGGAGATGTAAACACAGGCCGTAAAAGACCTGCATGTCTCCAGCTTGTAGGGGTCGTAATTCTTCCCAGCAAAGTTACCTTTCCTGTTTCTATGAATTACTCTTACATTCTTGTAAGAGATACGGTTTGAGGTATTTATGGTGCATTCAATTCTGCTATCATTGATTTACTGGACTAAACCTGCTCCAGGATATGATGTAAAGCCCCTAATTCCAAAAAACTCTTCCATCTCTGCGAGAACAGCATTTTCTGCCCTGCTGCCCTCCAGCAGATGACCAACGGAGATAAACAGAGGGCACTCCACTCTCGGTTGCAATGTGCTTGGTGATGTGAAGGAATCAATCAGACAAAAGCAGATTATTAGAGTGTCTGAGAGAGATCAAACATTGCTGGCATCTTCACCCACACACGGTTGATTTACAGGCAAGCTGATAAAGTGCTGCAGCTCACTGTCAGAAGTACATGACAGCTCCTCTAGCTCCATGGATAAATTATTGCTGAAGCCCATGATAACATTTCTCCACCTAGCAACCAAACATAACAGGATGTGGCTTTTAGTACTCGGAGCCAGAACGATACAAAGAGAGAACACAGGAACTCTTCAGGCAGGGAGGCAAACAGGGGAGGCGGGCAGGGAGGGATTTTCACACACACACACACCAGGGGGATGTGTCTGTCCTGGCTCTGCTGGTGGAAAATTGGCCAGGTTGGAGCCTTGGACCTGCAGAGACGCTGCCAAAACACCTGGGATTGCAGGCAGGGGCTGGATGGGGTGTGGGCAGAGCTCTGGGGCTGCTGCGCTCACCTGAACACCCCCAGACACAGCCAGGAACACCTGCAGGAAAAATCAGGTGTTTGGGCTTGGAAAAGCACCAGCAATAAAGTCATCCTGCTTTAAGGAAAGGCAAATCAAAATAATCCGATTATTTGGGAGGCAGTGCTAAAGAAAGATGCAGTTCAGATATTCTCTTTATTTTTTATCTGGCGGCTCATAAAATAATAAGTGATATAATCTGCTAAATATTGCATCGTGGCTATTAGACATTGGGGCTGTGCTCAAAAATTAAGTTGGGTTAATTAGAGCATGTTCTATGTGTCTATAAAAGACTAAATCAGGCTCTGTCTCGGGAGCCAGACGTGAGTGCTTTTCAAAAGCTGAGAATGTGACCCTGACAACTCAAAATCCAAAGTACATTGAAAGTACTCACAGGTTAGAGGTTCTGCTGCTTCAGATGCCTTTCATAAATTCTCTTGCTTTGAAATGCACTTCCTTATTTAGTTTTTTTTTTTCTTCCTCTTTGTTGCTCTATCAGCAGTCATCCTACAGAAGAGTAGGGAAATGAATATGGAAATAACTGTATGAAAGAAATTATGGAACCTGTTTATCTGTACTGTTCTGCCAAATGAACAATCAGAAAACGTGACTTTTTTTTCTTTTCTCCCTGTGGCTTTTTCAGTTACAAGAATTTAGCAAAGGTGAGAGGTAAGTGAGAAATTCTGAGATGTAAAATATGTAATTTGATGAGATCCCTGTAGTAATTCTTTATCCTATTTGTTATTTTGTCATGTTAAGGGCTCGGTGTTGTTTTTATGGGGTTTATGAAGGGCTCGGCGCTGTTTATCTGCAAACAGACCTAAGCCCAGCTTGCAGTTGGATTTTCTGGGGGGTTTCTTTGGTGGCTGCTGTGTTGGGGCTGCCCCAATTAACCCTTCCCTGCCCAGCTGCATTACCTGCACGCACTGAGGGAGGAGGCACCTGGCTGGAATGTTTTCCTCACTCATATCCCTGCTCCTGGGGCATTGCTTGAAGCACCCGTTCCCTTTCAGCCTGCCAAGGGCAAGGGTGACTTCTGTGCTTGCTGGCCACATTTTAAAAACCCCCATCTCACTTTCCCACCCCGTCCTGTGCTCCTCCAGACACGTTACAGGACAATTTCTGTGGGACCTCTCGGGGAGGATTTGCCAGAGCAACTCTTGTAAAAGCCAACAGAAATTGCGTGGCTTAATCCTCGTGTGCTGCATTGAAAAATTACCCATAAATATTTCACCATTATGTTTTATTATTACAGTCAAATTTGTTTTATGTACTTATTATTTAAGGGATAATAGGGCAGGTGTCCCATTTTATGAGGCAATAATCTGGTTCACGTTGGCTCCATAGTTTATCCCTCCCAGAGAGCTGCATTATCGCCAAGGGACATGGGGAGCTTGTCTTATTATAGTAATAATAATAATAACACCTTCTATTCCTACAGCACCTTTCCTCCAGAACCCAAAGCATTTTATAAATCTGATTTGGTTTTTGACAACCGGGGTCATCTCAAGGATGATTTCAGTAATGCCAGCTCTGGAGTGAGGATGGAAACCAGACTTTAGAGCACCAGATATCCTCCCCTGGACCTCTGGAAACCTTTGGTGTTTGTCTTTGTCTGTCCCAGGATATCTGTGGGTGCAGAGGATGTGCCCCAGGTGCTGATGGATGCCCTTGGCTGTGGCACCACGGGTTCAGGTACCCTGGCAGTGGAACACAGTGCCCTTTAATAATTCAGGGGTCAGCGATGCCCCAGAAACCTGCTCTGGGGAGGCTGGGCTGCAGGCAGGGGCAGCCTCTCGCTTGGGGAAGGTTTGTTGGCAAGCAGATCCGAGGGGAGGGGTGGGTGCCCAGCCCTCTGCTGGGTACTGCTCCCTCTGCAGATGGTTGGGTGTGCCCAGCAAGGCTGGAAACGCTGGTGCTGCTGGCAAGAGAAACCAGCCTGAAGTGCCCTGTGCAGCCCAGCTGTGCACTGCTGTGGGTTGTGCTGGTGAATTAGCTCTGTTTGAGGTGATAGGTATTAGAAATATCTTGTGTGGAGAGATAGATTAGATTATCTACTGGCTATTAGTTCTGTTATTAGATATTAGCTACATGCAGTGTATCAGCCATACTCTGGCTGCTGCTTTGTCCTGGACACCAGGGTACAAAACTGAGGGTGCCTGCAGTGCCAAGCACCAACGTGTGCCCATTCCCAGGGCCTGCAATGAGCCTTGGTGTTCCCTGCATGAGCTGTCCTGTTGTGCTTGCCTTGTGCTCTCAGCCCAGGAAGATTCCAGAGCTTGGCATTCCAGGTTTTCCCTCAGAGCCAGCCCCCTGCTAGGGAAACATTCCCAAACTGACAGGAGGTTTGCATTTTACTAAAAGTAAAAACAGGGTTTACCTATAAATATTGCTGGGGTTTTGCTTTTGCTGTTGCTTCTCTCTTTAAGATTTTTTTCTTCCTTTTTGTTCTCTTTCTTTCCAGTAAGGCAAAAAACCCTGGGATGTTTGGCTGCAATATGAGTATCTAATAATTTCCAGTAATAGAAGTGGTTTATTTCTTCTTGAAAGTTGAAGCCAGCTCAGATGAAGTTATATATTCTTTGATTAAATAAGATATATAAGGCTGAGTCTGCTCTCTTAACATCCCAGAGCCACAAGGGCTTTAGCTACTCAGAGGCTGTGTTACTCATTCCTCCCTTATGCACAATCCCAGGCTGACCTAAAAAACTTTCCCAACTAATGCCTGACTGAAATTGCCAGATTTCCATATGAAGTCAGAATTTTACAATTTGAATTTTCCCCACGGAGGGGAAAAAAAAATATATATATATACCTTTACAAGAAATTTCCAGAGCTTTTCTTACTTGCATCTTGCATGATTCAGCACTCTCTGAATTTCTCTGAACTCTGATTTTCCTCAAGTTTTGAAGGAAAAGGGCCAATTTCTGCCACCGCCATAGCTGATCAACCAGATATTTAAAATATTAGTGCCTAGGTCTGCCAGTAGCTGCTTAAAAGGATTTTTATGAGTCCCTCCCTGTGTTTGTGAGAGTCTAAACACCTCCAAATGTTTCATCTCATTATACATTGCACTGTGGTGAAGGGCTAGCGCTTTCATTAGATCCATCAGCCATTCACAAAATATAGCTCTGTGCCACATTTACATCAGGAAAACAAATCATACTGTGCCTCAACTTTCCCCCATTAGGAGCTGAATGGATGTCTTGCCTCACCCAGGCAACGGGAGATGTCAAAAGTTCATTGGATTTACGGATTACAAATCACCAGTTGTCTCTCAAGCATTGTGCAAATTATCAAACGTTGTTTTATGGCACCGAGGGAACTGGCTGGGCAGGGATTCAGGCGTGTGCTGAAGCACCTTGTTGACTTCAGCATCAAAATATCTAAAATGAGCATTTTAAAGGAGAAAAGAGTGCTCTCCTCCCTCCCTGGACCAAAGTGTGGCTTAGCTCCCAATCTCCTCCCTTAAGAAGTGTTAAAGTCTGTCCAGGGGCTCAGAACATCAGCACCTCACATTTGGAGGATCTGCATCCAAATTGCCCCTTTTCATTTATTTGGGTGCGTTGGTGGGTTGTTTGTTTTTGGTTTTGTTTTTTTGTTTTTTTTTTTTTGCTTGCTTATTGCAAAATGACACGTTTAATGTCACGTTTTCATAACTTCCAGAAAGTTGATATTGCAAGAAAAAACACCTAAGTTGCATCTGCCTCATTATATTAAAATGTTAACATTTCTAATATTTCCTAATGGCACCGCTATAAAGTAAACATTAGAATGAAAAGTTCTGTGCCAAAAGTGGAGCCTGGAGACAGTTAATGGGAACGTGTTCCTGGGGTGGCTGGGGGTTTGCTTTGGGGATCTACAGATGATTTTAGAAAATTGGCTCCATTGTTCCCCCAGTCACAAGGTGTAAAGTCATTTTACCCCGCACTGGTGGCAGAACGGGGACCAAGCAGGTTAAAAAGAGAAATCCGATGCAGCTTTTGGGTTGGTTTCCTATTTTCTGCTCGTGTGTCGTGCCCTGTGCGCCTGCCTGGTTTCATACAGGTTACCCTTTGTCACCTGGTTGTTATTGTTTTAATGACAACCCAGACAGAGCCTGGAGGGCAGTCCCGCGAACACCCGCAGTCCGTGCTTTAGGGACAGGTGAAAATCCCGTTCCTAAATGTTTATTTTCCGTGCCACATCCAAGCCCAAGCGTTCAAACTCAGCTGAAAGCGCCGCACACAAACAGGGGGGTTTGAGGCTGAGGATGTCGGGATCAGCACGGTGTGTGATCAGCACTCCAGCTCTCAGAATTCCATATTCATGAGGAAGTAAAAGATGAAGTATAGTGTAAAGTAGCTGCTGCGTTCGTGCTTTATTATCTCCAGCCGGTAATTGAATAGCTGCTAAGTGCTGAGTCCTGAAGGGGAAACCCAGCCCGTGGAGTTCCTTGGCGCTCCCTTATGTTCCAAGAGTTCATCCAGCCAGCCTAATTTCTGAAATGCTTGCATGTTTTGGCTTTTCAAGATCCCACCGAATGTGTTTCAGATGCGATGTCTCCATTCCAATCTGGCGCTTTATGGCCGGAGCGCAGGCGGGCAGCATTTCCACCGGTTCTCCTTGTTGCTACTCTGAACACAGAGAACCCCTGGAACGCAGAGCGAGGGAGGTGCTGATGCTCGGCCACGGCTGGGGCTGAACTTTGCAAGAGGGAAAACCCTTCTCCCATCTCAGCTCTGGCTGTTAAATCCCGCCAGGGGAGGCTGGCACTGCCCTGGCACCGCGGCAAGGTTGGAGTGATGCCTGCAGGGGCTCCCTGGCACAGATGCTAAAGGGTTAAAGGAATAAAGCAGGGATTTATGGAAAGGCTTCCAAGGATGCACCTTGGGCAGTGCAAGAGCCTGGCCAGGGCTACACCCAACATGGACTCAGAGTCAGGAGTTTTCACACTTTTATAAGTTCTGGTCCATCCCATACTGGGGTTAATTGTGCAGTCCCAGCCCCAGGGGATGCAGTCCCACCCTCCCAGATCCTCTCCTCAATTCCCTGTTTGCACCTTTGGGGCTGGAGCTGCAGTGGTGCCCTTGGTTCTGGGCTGGACAAGGATTGTTCTGTGCCCTTGGCTCTGGACAAGGATTGTTCTGTGCCCTTGGCTCTGGACAAGGATTGTTCTGTGCCCTTGGCTCTGGACAAGGATTGTTCTGTGCCCTTGGCTCTGGACAAGGATTGTTCTGTGCCCTTGGCTCTGGACAAGGATTGTTCTGTGCCCTTGGCTCTGGACAAGGATTGTTCTGTGCCCTTGGCTCTGGACAAGGATTGTTCTGTGCCCTTGGCTCTGGACAAGGATTGTTCTGTGCCCTTGGCTCTGGACAAGGATTGTTCTGTGCCCTTGGCTCTGGACAAGGATTGTTCTGTGCCCTTGGCTCTGGACAAGGATTGTTCTGTGCCCTTGGCTCTGGACAAGGATTGTTCTGTGCCCTTGGCTCTGGACAAGGATTGTTCTGTGCCCTTGGCTCTGGACAAGGATTGTTCTGTGCCCTTGGCTCTGGACAAGGATTGTTCTGTGCCCTTGGCTCTGGACAAGGATTGTTCTGTGCCCTTGGCTCTGGACAAGGATTGTTCTGTGCCCTTGGCTCTGGACAAGGATTGTTCTGTGCCCTTGGCTCTGGACAAGGATTGTTCTGTGCCCTTGGCTCTGGACAAGGATTGTTCTGTGCCCTTGGCTCTGGACAAGGATTGTTCTGTCTGCCTGAGCTGGGAGGAGCTGCCTGACACTTCACATGAAGTTCAGAGTAACACCTCAGTACAATACAGAATTTGGAAAATATGAAAGCTGAACCTTCAGGCATCAGGAGCAGTGAGCTGAACGTGCCATTCCTCACTTCATGGAGTGAATTCCTAATGGCATCAGCTCCCTGGACTCCCGTTAAATGGGAAATAATAATTAAATGGGAACCTGCAGAGGTTCAGTACCTTTTATGCTCCCAGCAGCCTGAAAATCTGTGTCCCCTAAAGGTGCCTGCCCTGTCGCAGAGAGGACACTGTGCTTGGGCTGAATTTGACCATGACAAATTCACTGATGTTTTTCTTTAGGACTTGAGCTTGGGCATCAGCTCAGATGTCCCAGAATCCCAGAATTGCTGAGGCTGGAAAAGCCCTCCCAGAGCATCAGGTCCAGCCTTGGTGACCCATCCCCACCTTGTCCCCAGCCCAGAGCTTGGAGTGCCACCCCAGCCCTTCCCTGCTGCTCTGCTCTGCTCTGCTGGCTGCACACAGACCCAGAACGTGGAGCTTCCCCTCCACCAGCTCCATCCCGACACACCTCTGCTGCCTGGGGAAGTGGGAATTCCCAGGAATGTTGTCCAGGGAAATGTAAGCAGCCTGGAGCTCAGCAATGGCCAAATTCCTGGCCAAAAATATTGGCAGAAAAGGAAAAAAGGCTCCCCATAGTCACGGAAGGTCTCCAAGAGCTTAGGGCAGATCCATGGCCATCCAAACTGCTGGATGCTGTGAGAATTGTGGAATTTGGCTCCACTGGGCTGCCTCCTTCCTGTACCAAAACTTCAGCACAAACAGAAAATGAAAATTTCTTTCTTCAAACACGCTTAATTGCTTTCAAGTTTTGGCATTTCTGTCACTATTGGATTTCCAGGGCGTCCCATGGTAATGATTAGAACTAAGCAAATACCTCAAAATATTTTCCATGAAAACTCCTTTGAATAAAACATTGAATAGCCTTCAGCTGTGTTCACACCCCTTTCATATTTGCTTTCTCTGAATATTCCAGTGACTGATTTATGGGCAGAAATGTTAACTGAAACAGCAATTTTTAAGGGAATGTTGCATAACATTTATGGAAAGCAGATTTTAAACATGGATATAGTATCTCAATGCAGCCTAGTTGGAGTAAAAATAATACCAGGTGATTTAGTCCCTTCAATCTGAGAAATCATCTCGAGGTCCAAAAGTGCAGAGACCACGAACAAAAGGAGGCTCCAGAAAGACCAAAAATGAGGGTCAGATGCAGGCAAAGCTTGGGAGGCACTCAGTGAGTTTTGAAGAAGTGCAGGGATTGTGTCCAGCTCCTGTGGACAAAAACCCCTTCATAAATCTGGCCCTGACTCAAAATAAATGTTGGATATTGAACACATTTGGAAAAGTCACTCAGTTGTGAAGAGGGGAAGAGACTGAGCTCGCTGAACATGAGCTGTGTACTCTGACTAAGTTGATTGGCCTTACTAATGATACAGGAGCCTTGGCTGCTTCTTGGAGATGTCATTGTCAAAGAGTAAATATTTGCATGTTGCTCTTCAACATCATTAGTTTTGTTTTGGAAGGTGAGTCATTAGGACCAAGGTTTGAGAAAGTGTACAAATATTGCACAGCTCGTTTGCATCCGTGACTAATTTGTGCATAAATCAGGCGAGGTGGCTCCGAGCTGACCAATCCTGGGATGTGCAAGGATGCTCACAGGCCACTCACGTTAGCAGCTGCGTTTCAAAAAGAAATTAATAATAATTAAAAAAAAAAAGCAAGCTGAGCAAAGCTTTAAAACTCAATTTTTTGCAAATGAAGCTCTTCATTCTGTAGCGTGTTCCAGGGAGAGAGAGCTCTGCTGGTACAGGGAACTTGGACAGATCTGCTTTATTCCCCTCAGAGTGCGAAAATATCTTCATGCCATCTCGGAGAAAACCTCATTTAAATGCTCTGTGAATGCAGCCCTTCCCAAAGGCCACGGAGCAGTCATGTATTTTGGATGATCTGCAGCTAGCAAAGCGTGCAGCTAATGCGCCCATCTCACCACGGGAAAGCCTGGAACAAAAACACCAAAAAAAAACCCAGAGAGAGGAGCTGCAAGCCAACCCACAGCCTCTAACAGATTCCTGCTTTGGAACAAAGATGGTCTGAGGATGATCTCGGGACCCAGTGCCACCAACAGCCACGGCTTGCTCTGCAAAAATGAGGGGCCACAGTATTTTCTGAGGGACACTCGCACCCCATTGTGCCTTTGTCACCCCCTGATTAACTCTAAAATATCCTTATCAGGAGCAGTTTCCAGGCTGGAGCATGGTCTGTGTTCTATTTCTCTGAGAATGGGAGGATTTCCAATGATAACACGAGCAGAGATTCGAGGAGCTTTCCCCAAGTGCTGAAGCTCAGGTTGAGATTCTCCACCACCACATCTTTGGCAGGGTGGATAAATGAACACACTTTAGTTTCCCTTTCTTCCCTAAAAAATCATTTATTTACCCTCCTGCCATCACACGCTAAATTAAGTCTTTCTTAACATCTTTCTTTTATTAAGGAGACAGCTTTTTTCTGAGCTTCTTAAACTTTTCTAAATTTCCTTACCACAAACACTGCTCATTTTGTTTCTTATCCAGAGAGCGATAACAGGGTTTCTATAAAAATGAACATTCATGATCAAAGAGCAACTCTGTATCATAAACAAATTACAACAACTGGGCATGCTTTGAAATAGCTTAACCTAATTAAGCTCAAACACTTTCGCAAAAGCTTTAAAAAAATGGGTGTAATTGGAGCTCCGTTCAGGTTCAGCTGACTTCATATTTTTAGTTTGGTTGGCATTTTTTTTTTCCCTTTTAGAGCTTTGCATAAACAAAACATTTTGACAGTGTTGCCTTCCTGGGAAAAAAATGTTGTTGGTGCTGAAAATTCAGATTTCCAACTGAAGCACAGTTCTAATTGCTCATTTTTGCAGCTCTGGGGATGTGTGTGAGATGTGCCAAGAGCAGCCCCGAGTGCCCCTGACGGTGGCACCGGGGTGGGGCAGGGCTGCCTGGGCTCCTGGGGGGCACTGGGAATGAAAATTGTTGTATTTTTCTGTTAAAAAATTGTTGCAAGGTAGGTTTTGAGCTTTAAAATGGATACCCCAGAGATTTTCCCATGTTAAACCCTGTTGTGTGTGGAGCACATCCAAGTGGTAGCCCAGCCATGGATTTCTCCACCTTTTCCATGGCATGTGGTTGGTTCCTTGTGGAAAATTAACTTTAGGCTCAGATTATCAGGCACTGAGCTTTTCATATCTTACTGCTCATCTCACTCTCTCCCCCCACTTTCAAAGTGTCGTAAAAAAACTTTTCTCAGGTTTTTTATTGATTATAAACCTCTGAGCCACGAGGATCAATCATTCCCTTAAATCTGATTCCAGGGGATGATTTTTAAAAAATTATTATTATTATTATCATCATTATCATTATATTATTATTATTACTATTATTATTTTATCATTATTATGTTAATATTTATTGGTTTTGTTATTACTATTATACACCTGCATCCTTTAATTACTCAGGTCAGTGTTTTAAAGCTGTGGATGATGAAATGGCTCTCCAAAAACCCCTCCTTATTGAAACATCAGTTTTCTTAAACTTAGAATGAATCAATGTTCTGTAATCTCGATAGACTCGTGCCCTTCCCTCATCACCACAAAGCCAGAATGCTTTGGTTATTATCTGCTCTAATCTGTTGTTATCTGCTCTTTTCTGCTGTAGTGAATTATTCCCTCTTTTTCAGAAGATTTTAATTCTATTGATTTTTTATTTCATAAAGGAAACAATTTGCTGTTTGCCCAGCTGTGGAATTTCCATAAGGAGATGGTGATTTGCTGAGGGCTCTAATTTACACTTCTCAGGAATATTTGTGGGACAAGAATTTCAAATCCATTTTTACCTGCTCCAGGTTTTTACACACAAAGTGTTAAAGCTGAATTTTGCTCTTTGCTTGTAAAAGTTTACTAATGATTACTGAAGGCCTTAATTGAAACAAATTTACGTATGTAGCTCAAAAACACTTTTGTTCTGCAATGCTCAATTTTTTTATATGTACGTTTCATTTCTTTTCCATTTCTTGAGGAGAAAATTTTCAGCAAAATTTCTTTTCATGATTGAAAAGCACCAGAAGTGCTAAGCCAAATTACCTGTAATTATATAACCTTCTGATTCTGCCTGTGTTTAACAGATTAAATGTTCTGTCTTTACAACTTTCAAGGTTAAGTGCCCATAATGGGACATGCTGGGGAGTAGGGTCATATAATCCCCAGCAAGAGGCACTCAGCAGCCCAAATGGGAGAGAGTTATTAAAATCTCGAACATGCAACTTTCATCTACCACTCAAATTATAAGGGAGCCACTTGGAAAGAGCCAAAGGCTATTTGCAGGTTCAATATATTCACTTTGCTCTCAACAGTGATCAAAGTTGGGAGCTTCACAGGCTGGGGCTGATGGAGGAGCTAATTTGGAGGAGCTGCAGAAAATGCTGTTCTGTCCCCAAGCAAGATCCTAATTGGAGTTTTGCACCTGGGAGGGAGCAGAGCCTGCCCTGCCCAGCTCCCCACAGGGCTGCACCAGCTCGTGGGCAAGGGTTAAAAGCCAGGGACATTAATCTGGGCACCAAGACAAATTACACTTCTATTTTTTACAGAAAGTTTTCTAACTGGAGTGGTTCTGTTTTAATTGGGGACTATTACTTTAAATGAAATGCAAGATTGAGAGTCTTTTTTGCAGGGATGTTTCAGTCACTGTCAAGACCTCCCAATAAGTTCATTCCTGCCTCTCTTCCACGTATTATTATTTTTTTTTCTTCTGGAATTTTCTGGAGTTTACTGATATTTTCCTTTGCTGATCTACCCCACGTACCAAGTCTATAAAGTTGTGTCCAAAACCTGCTTAGCCTTGGGGTGACACATTAAAAAACCAGGGTGGTTTTCCTCTCTCTCCCCAAAAGGCCACTTTTGAATGTGCCACTGTCACACTGAAACAACTGCAGTGAAAGCCCTTGATCAAAACAACCACAGCACCTTTGCATGGCTGTTTTTGCTATGTCAGTCCTTGAAATGACCTTGGCTTAATTACCTGCATCTCAATGAGTGAATCTACATAGCAAGTGAAGGTTAATTAATGAAGGATCATTTCTTACTTAAACCCATCAGGCAGTGGCTGACAAGCAAGTCTGGCCCGTGCAGCAGCGCCTCTGTCTCATTAGAAATGGTCAGATTGATGCGCTGGGGCTGCTCTAGAAACAGGGCCAGCACAGTTTGTTAATGAAGAGAACTGATGGGCTCCTGCTAGACTCTCCAGAGTCTGTCTGAGAGCACCAACGCCCCTGAACTCCAGCTTTCCCCACCACCTCCTCAGCTTCCAGAGTTCCACTTGTGCCCTTGCGACCGAAACTTCTGAGATTTGCACCCAAAAGCTGCTGTGGGTTTCCTACCTGGCTGAGCCAGGCAGAGCAGTGAGATCCTCTCTCTCGTGTTGGGGTGGCTGGCACTAAATCCCACCAGCTGCTCCATCCCAAAGCTGGAGCTGCAGGAATTCCTGAGCTCCTGCTGCTGACCTGCCCAGCTCCAGCTCCAGCTCCAGCCCCGAGGGGTTCCTGGCTGGAGTGCCCTGCTGTCCTGCACAGCTGGATGTGCCTCTTGCCATCCCACAGCTGGAACGGGCTGGCCCAGCTCCCCACTGGTATGTGCCTTCCCCAACACCCAGGAAAGCTTTCCCAGCCCCACAAAGGGAACATTCCTGCTGGAGGTGACAAGGAGGGCACTCAAGGAGTCACATTAAGACTCCAACACCAACATTTTCACCCTGCAGCAGCTCCTGGGGGTAAAACACCCACAAAGAGCCTGAAAGCCAAACCAAAAATCCAGAAAATAAGAACTGGAAGGCAGTTCCTCAAAGCAGCTGAAACCAAAGTTCAGAAGTTAAAAACCCCTCTGAACTTGAGCTTGTAAAGAGCCAGACTTGCACTGCCCATTAATCTTCTCTTTCCAATCACTCATGGGGTTCCTGATTTTAGAAAAACTCCTGCACTTCATTTACTTGGAAGCCCCTGGGGGAGAATGTATTTTCCAACAATAAACAGTGTCTCAGCCCTGGCTTAGGGTGCCAGGGGGATTTGTCCCTGTGCCACCAGGAGCTTTCCAAAGCCAGGCTGAGGCTCGGCTGGCCCAGGCAGGTGTTGCACAGAGCCCTGGACAGGTGGGTCACAGCTGCAGGCACTGCCAGCCTCTGCACCCTCTGACTGCAGGGACCACCCCAGACCCTGTGTCAGCCCCTGCCAGAGCCAAAACACAGCACAGAACGGAGCCCTGGGGCATGTCTGGTCTGAGCCCAGCACAGGGATCACGGTTTCACCAGTCTGGGGTTCTGAGCACTGGTGCTTAGAGGGCAGAAAGGGTTTTCCTTTCCCACCCCTCTGGTTTTTGACTGGGGAGCCAGGCTAGATCCATAATTTGTAGTCTGAGTTTTTCAGGCCTGAAGCTTCTGAGTTTCTAAAGTGTTGTCCCTGACAATCAGCCTTCTGATTTGTTTTGGTGTGATGGAGTCAATTCTATGAACTGTAAGATAAACCAGGATCATGTTTGCATTCCTTTGTAAAAGATCTCACCTGCTGGACTTCTCAAGTGCCCAGTGGGGATGGAGAGGTGGGAACTGCTCTGTCCAACCTCTGCTCACTGTCCAGACACTGAGAGGTGCGAGGTCAGCAATAAACTGGAGAGTTCTTTTCCTCTTCTCTGCCTGAACCCTGCTGTGTGTGCTGTGTTCCCTGTGTGTGTCACAGTAACACTAAAGCTCTGCTTTCCTGATGTTTTGAGTTCCTGAAACTTGTTCCCAGAACTTGAATATAAACATCAGAGTTGTTTTTGTACCTAAACTCATGTTTAGAATTCTTTCTGCAGAACGAACTTTCTTTTGATGTTTAGTTTAGTTTAACCAATGTAAGTAAAAGAATTATCTTCTGTTCACCAATCACAGTAACAAAATACATAAAAAACTCCCAGTCCTTTAAAATAAACAAAATCCAATTTATTTCTCCAAAAACTTTAGAGAAATTTCCTGTCATGTGTTATTCTCCACAACAACAATATTTGCCAATTTTCTCTCCCTCAACAGGGTTTCCAAATGCAGAAGTGCCCAGAGAGGTGAACATTTCTCCCACTGGTGAACAGAACGTGTCAGGCCAGAGGTTTGTTCACATTTTGTCTGTATTTGAGCTTGCACAGTTACAGATTTTGGCTGCCTGGCCTCATCTCTTTTTTCTCTAGGTTATAAAGTGCCTTTACCTTTTTCAAGCTCTTCCCTTCTCACTCTCATTCATTGATTAAGAAATAACAACAAAACCAGTCCCAAATATTTGGTCTTTTCTCATCCTTGCTTTTGAAGGTTTACACGAGTGGAGGTGGGGCTGAGCTCAGAGGTAAAACTTGAGCACTCTAGAAAATAATTTAAAAGGTGAACTGCTCCCACCTGATATTAAGTGAAAAATACCTCCTGTGATCCTGCTTCTGTCTGTTCCATAAAAATTGATTTTTTTTTCTCTATATGCAGAAGTATTAGGAATTGTTTCTGGCTCGGGCAGATGCCAGAATTTAACTCACCACACTTCTAATGTTTTCAAGTGCTGGGAAAAAAAATGAAAAAGAAAGTTTTCTGTAACTGGGAAAAAGAGCTCATTTACCTTTGTAATTTTCTATTAATTTACTACTAGGATTCATTTTGCATTTAATTCAGTCCTCTAATGGCTTAAAACTGTGTCTTTGGTCTTTACACATTTGTGGTCTCAGCCGTGTCAAGCTTTTTCATCTACTTTATGTTCATTTATTTTAACTTTTAGTGGTCTTCTAGCCAATTCTTTATCCTTTTTATTACAAGAGCATGAAATTTTATAATGCCCTAGAGCTTTGTTAGTCAGCTGCTACAAGGTTCTTAACCTTAGTTAATTTATTCTTTCACTTTTGACTTTCAGATATGGAGCATGCTTTAATATTTTGGTTTTGAATATGAAAGCAACTTTTATTAAGTGGGTTTATGGCATTAATAGATCCTTATTTCATTTTTACAGGAGTGTTTAGGTATCCTGCTAGACACAGGATGTATCATTTTCCATAATTATCTATAATTTTTGTAATATAATTGAAACTCTACTATATTAAAATATTGCTAATATAACAATCTTAACCTTTTTAGGGAATTTTACTCCAGAATCATTGTAAACAAGCATAAGAATAGAAAACCTGATTTTTTTTTTTTTGGTTGCTTATTTCTTTAACAAAAAATTAAGTGATGGAAGTTTGCTTATGGAGAGAGAAAAAAGGAGAAAGTTCTGAAATCATCACCTGCTGTAATTTTACATAATTATTCTGAACTCTTCCTGTACCCCAGCAATGATGTAATGCTGGCCATTCCTGCAGTTTGGGAAGCCCCCCAGGAATCCAGGAAATCCCACCAGCCTCCTTCCAACCTGAACAATTCCAGAATTCTGTGACCACCCTGGCCTCAGCCCCACCAGGTTCCCTCAGAAAACCACAGCAGGAGAAGATGCAAAAGTGAATATCTGATAAAGGGATGAAAGGATAAAATTCCTGGCCAGAAAAACAACTGGGAGCAGCCTGGGTGGGGCTGAGGGAAAGGGAAGGGGAAGAAACCCCAGCAGGGGCTAAAATCAGTGAATTTGGCTGAGGGGAGGAAAGGATGGCCAAGGAGACCCTGAGAGCCCAGGGATGGCATCCCTGGGAAAGTGGGGTGGATTGAATCCTGGAAAAGTGAGAGTGGATTGAATCCTGGGAAAGTGTGGGGTGGATTAAATCCTGGGAAAGTGAGGGTCGATTGAATCCCTGGCAAAGGGATTGGATGGAGTGAATCCTGGAAAAGGAATTGGATGGATTGAATCCAGGAAAAGTGTGGGATGGGCTGAATCCCTGGGAAGGGAATTGGATGGAGTGACTCCTGGCAAAGGAGGGATTGAATCCCTGTGCCTGTGGACAGGGATGGCTGTGGGTGCTGTAGGACCTGCTCTGGAAGGGATGCAGCCATGGTTGTTCCCAGCAGGGAAATCCAAGGAAGCTCTGAAGCAGAAGTTCAGGGTCTGCCTGGTTTGGTTTGCCTTCGAGGCTGGATGCACCAAAACACCAATTTGGAGCAGTCACCAATCCAAGGAGGGGACAGCTGGAAAATCAATAGCAAGGGGAGAAAGAGTTCTTGTGGAATCCACGGGCTAGGCTTGAAAGAACCACATTTGTCTGCAGCGTTCCATTTTTATACATTTTTGGCTTCCAGGAATCTCCATCAATCTGTAATTTTAATAAAAATGCATTTTCATTTCAGCCCAGGTAAGAGTCCTTGCTATAACTCTCCTTCTCAATGTGGTGGAGTTGTTATTTCCCCTCCATTATTTACTTGTGTGTAAGCACCAAACCAGCTCTGCTGCACTGGAGTGAACATTTCTGTTCCACAGGGAGCTAACACTTAACACAATTTTATATATATATACATATATATATATATATATATATATATGCAATATATATGAACATTTCTTTGTCAGGTAGAAGCTTTTAGTTATTCTGACATGAGGCTTTCACACTGCAAAAATATTACTAATACTATTTTGCCTCTAAAGTGCATTTGTTATCAATATGCACTTAAACTGGTGATCAAGAGTTGGTGGGAGAGACACCTGCTCTGCATTTCTTATCTTTTTAATACCTTAGGGATACATCACTTAATAATTTAGTGCTAAACCATTTAGCATTTTAGCCCATCATCTCTTATATTACACATAGGATTTCAGTAATGTCTGATAAAATTATGTGTTAGCTGCCTTATGTGTGTGTAAAACTTAATAAGTCTTCTTCCCCCCCTCAAGTTTAATAACTGATTTCTTACATTTATGGATGTGAAATTTTATTGCTCATGGATATAGTTTGAACCTAAATCTTCATATCTTATAAATTGATTTTTAGTTTCCTTTTTGACCTTATGAATTTCAATCAGACATTGACCTCTTGTTGCTCATGAATCTGACTGATTTAGTGCCATATAACAATAATACTGTAGAAAAGCATTATCATAAGAGCCCACAGGGTTTGCTGAAACCCATAACTAGATTTTGGAGGCCTCTAGCAATAATAATTCTTGACCCAAGACTGTTCTCTAATACCTTCATCCTTTACTGTTCTGGACTGGCCAATCCTTGTTTTACTACAGTCCAGGAAAGTGGTGGAGACTCCCAGGAGGACCCGAGCTCCAAGTGTGTGGAGAAGATAATGCTGAATGTACTCCTGGAAAATGAAGCTTATAAAAGACCAATTCTGTCTGGGATTTGTCACATTTTGAAGTGAGAGGGGAAGATGATTTAAAAGGAACCTTTTGTGACAAAAATTAGTATTTACTCAGTGTTTGAAATTTTAAAAAAAATAGAATTTGAGAGTAACTGTCTTTACTGGAATATCTTGTTATTCTTCAGTCTATCACATGGCTGCAGCCTAAATAGAGGACTTGAATGATTGCTGCTTTGTTTGCTTGGCTCTGCTAATTTAATTTCACTTAATTGCTTATATGCTTTGCTTTACTGAATAACTGCGTGTTGATATTCATTACTCCTTATTAAGGAAGAATTTTAAGTGAAAACAGCAGTGGGAAGGCCGTGGGTTTCCAAAGGCTGACTTGGGGCACAAACATTCCCTGAGTGCCTGCTGGAAGTTTCTGATTTTCTAAAGTTCTGGTTCCTGATGTTTTGGTTTTCTGAAATTGCTTTCCCAGGAAAACTGGGAAAAACATCCTGCCTGTTTTTGTAACAATATCTGTGTGGCTCATTCCTTCTGGGAGGAGGGGCTCTCTCCTGGTGCCCCTCTGGTTTGACCAGTGTGGGTGAAGGGGTTTGTGTTTCTCTCACCAGTGCTCTGTGGAAAGTGGTGTATAAGGGGAGACATTTCTAACAAAGGGATCTTTTTACACAGCCTTGAGAGGAAATCACAAAGGAGTCTGTGTTGTGTGTTATCCCACAGTAACATGCTTCCTCTGATTCCTCTGTGCATGTCCACAGTGCAGAAATGGCAGTTTTATTTCTGAGCTGACCACCAGGACAGGAGCAGGGGGCCAGCACCAAGAAACCAGCTAGCAGTTCTGGTGGTCAGCAGGGCAGAGGGCTGAGGAAGGAGCTGTGAGCTGTGCCATCCTCCAGCAGGATGGCACATGGAGCAGGGAGCCCCAGCCTGGCACTGCCCTCTCTCTGCCAGAGGGGACTCATGGGCAGCAGGCTGGCACAGGAAAACAGCTTTTAGTGCCACTAACATTGGTGTGAGTTTGTTTCTCCCCTACATGAACAGGCAGGACTGCTGGGAGATGTTCCTCAAGTTTTCACTGGCATCAGCCTCATCACATGGTTGGGACAAGGGGAGGATGGCAACAGCTCACCTCTGGCCAGCAGCAGCCAAACATCCCTTTGTTACAGAACATTCTGGGAACTTTCCTTGTGTAACAAAAAGAGTTTCTGCTCCCCCATGCACTGGGCTGGGAGCTGTTAAAGGGGGGAGTTTGTGTCTGGTATATTAATGTCCAAGGCTTTCCAATTTACACACAGAATGCAAGAGGAGAGCAGAGCAAAATATAAATATATGAGTGGAGCTGTGTAGTGTTACTACTCTGTTTATGATGCTGGAAAGTCAGAACTGTGCCAAGCCACTGTTTTCTTATAAACTATTTAAATAATTTATTGACATGTAAAGTTAACAATTCTCTGTGTTTACTCCAGCTTGTGTTAGATCTGATATGAATGAGGCTCTTTGGACCTCGCATTTTTATCTAATTTCCTCAATGTTGGCAATAATTTTGCTGTTTCAATAACTGATCTTATTCACCTGCTGCTAAAAACACTTGTTATGTTGAATTACATACCCTGCACAGATATTGTTGCAATTAGCAATTACAAAATATCACAACAGAAGCCTACAAAGGTTCAGGATCCAGACTTTTGACTGTGTGTAGTCATGTCCTAATCTGCTGAAACACCAGCCAGCAAGTTCTGTTCATCTCTGGGTATTTTTGTTGATCTGCATGTGCAGATGCAGGGATTGCACATGTAAATTTGGAGTCAGTGATATGAATATAATAAGAAATTCCATGGTTTTCCTCATTCCCAGAGTTCCTGACTGGGCCATCCAGCAGCTCTGGGCCAGGAGCTTGGGGGGACAAAACCCATCTGGATCCAGTTTGGAGATTCCTGAGTTCATGAATCTGCAAACCAACAGCTCCAAGGTAAGATTCAACCCCATTTTTTTGTGTACAAATCGACTCCCTTCCTCCTCCACAAACATTTCCCACCACAAGAAAGCATCTGTGACAGCAGGAAATTGTCTTTAGCATGAGGCCAGAACAAATTAAACCTGACTGGAAACCAGGAGCCTCCTGGAGCCACTGGAGTGTGCAGCTTCCCCTGGTGGGGCTGGGTCCCACTCCAGCACCCACAATTTCAGTGGGAATTTCCCATCCCAGCACCCACAATTCCAGTGGGAATTTCCCATCCCAGCACCCACAATTCCAGTGGGAAGTGGAGAGTGGGAACACTCTGAGTGCAGGAGGGCACAGGATGGAGGAAGTTGCTGTGTTTGGATGCTCATCCACATCGCCAGGGGAGTTTTTAGTCTTCACAGCACACAGAGAAATTAACCACAGTGCCATCATTTTTATTTTGTTTAAGAACTAAAAAAGACAATAAAATATTAAAAAAACAATACATATAGATATATAGGTAGGAGAGAAATCCTGGAAACATTTATTGCTGCTGTTCCCACTCAGTATCTTGGTACAACTCTAACCAGGGAGTTCCTGGGCACCAACAGCTCTGGCTTCTCCTTTGGCTCTCCAGCCACTGGAGTCTATTTTGATTTCCTGGTGTCCTTTCTGGTTGTGCTGGATTACTCATAACTGCAGCGCAGTGGTAGCTGCCAATACAAATTTAGTCTTTTCTGTTTATTCTGTACTGTCCTGTCAAAGCAGATAAGTCTGCTTTGCATTAGAGCTCAAAAATTTAATTGTGGGAAAATGATGAGTCACTGCAGCGAAGGTAACCCAGTGCCTGTGTCAGGGGACATTCCTCTGATGGACAGAGCCCTGAAATGGCATCAGGGCCACGAGCCAGAAGCACCAGCTCTCACTCCAAGGTGTCACTCACACTCCCCTGGGACAGGGGGGCTTTCTGAACCAGCCAGAAGATGGATTTGGGGTCAAGTGGGAAAACAAATATAACAGGAAAAGGGAATGTTCAAGCCCTATTAGCAATTCAGGCCACCTGCTTGGGAAGATTGAATGAAATTCCCTCAGGTGGCTGCTCAGGGCAGAGCAGGGCTGTCCATCCTCCTGCCCTGAGTGTGGGGCTGGGCAGTGGGGTGTGGGAGTGACCAGAACTGCCACCAGCAGCAGAGCCCATCTGGCACAGACCCACAGAACCAGCAGGGTTGGGAGAGACCTTCAGGAGCATCCAGCCCCACCAGCAGCACCCCTGTCCTGTCCCCAGGGCCACATCCAGGTGCCACTTGGACACCTCCAGAGATGGTGATCCCACACCTCCCTGGGCAGCTCACTCCAATTCCTGACCACTCTGGCTGTGAAAAAAACATTCTAATATCTAATCTGAGCCTCCCCTGGTGCAGCTTAAACCAGTTTCCTGCCATCCCTCCACCTGGGACCTGGCAGAAGAGCCTGACCCCGTCTGGGGGCTGCAGCCTCCTGTCAGGAGCTGTGGGGAGTGAGAAGATTCCCCTTTTCCAGGATGGAGGTCTGGCTGGCAGCCTGGAGCTGAAGGTACAACTCCCCTGGCATCACTGTCCCTTGCAGAGCTTCTCTGACATCAAATCCCTGCCAGAGTCACAGCAGCCTGAGCACTGCCCTCCGTGTTCCCAGGAAAGGCAGCTGAGCCCTTCACGTGGCTGGGCTGCTGTCTGAAGGAAGGACAAACACAGCCAGGCTCCTCTGGAGCTCCCTCAGGCCCAGCTCCAGTCTCTCCCAGGTTAAGGTTGCCATCAGCCCTTCCCTGGTGACTGGAACGTGGCTGTGAAGTTTGTTTGGAGGGCCCATATCAAATCTGCATATCTGAGCCTGCCTCGCTGCATTCCGAGCAGACCTGCTCAAGGACAAACCCAGCAAGGCACACCGAGGCTAAATTAAGTGTCTGCAGGATTTCCTTGTGATATGATAAATTTCCAGCAGAACAAATAGCAGAAATGGAGTGGAAATGCATAAGGAAATCCCAGGAAGGGTTGATAGAAATTAATTCAAACCCTTTTTCTCCAGCACAATTTGGACAAGACATAATAGAGTTCACAGTTTACAAGTGAGAAGCAAAAAAAACCCAGGAAGTACATAACTACTAAACCAGCTCAATTAATTCCCATTTCGTGCTGCATCTTTATGGGGAAACTCAGCTGTGTGTTAATGATCCTCAGAAGAACACAGGAAACACTGATGCTCTACTTACACTTCTTGTTAAGGGTAACAGTCACCCTATTGAAGAGGACAAGCTTAAGATCTATGCATCCACTTAGTACCACTTATCCCAATTTTCACTTAACAAGAGCCTAAGTAGTGTATACGTCTGGATTGTCCTTCTGCACTAAAGTGAATTTTCTCCCCAGTAAATTAGATTGGTCTGATGTGTGCTTAAAAGGAAGAAAATCTTCGCTTTCATTAGGGGCTGTGCTGGGAAATTGCTGCTTGACCTATAACTTAAACAAAAAACTTCGCAGTTGTTCACAACTGCCCTGACAGTGGGTGGGGTATTTGCAGCATTTCCCAGCTGATCCAACGGCAAAGCTAAAAGGATGGAGCCCATCAATCCTGAGGGGGAACAATCTTCTGAGGGAGCTGCTCATTGCTTTGTTATTCAGATCCTTCTCGGGGATGGTTTTTAATACACATTTATCTTGATGTTTGAGTCAAATTGGCATCGAGTGGGTTGAGAAGCATCATGAGACCATCAGCAATCCCTCAGCAGAGAGCACAGAATGGTGGAATGGAGTTTTATATTTAACTTACATCTGAGATAAACATAAACAGGCGAGTGCTGCCAGCCAGGCAGTCCTGGCAGAGCGGGGTTCAGAGGCTGGGAGTGAGCAGCCCTGGCTGTGTGGGGCACCCAGGACAGGTCAGAGCCTCCCTGCTGCTCCTGGGGCTGCACACACAGAGTCACCACAGCCAGAGCAGCATCCCGGCCACTCCAGCCCGGGGAAGGGGCAGCTGCTGGTGGGGCTCACCCCAGGACAGGCAGGACCCCTTCCTGTGGCCCCCTGTTTTTATTTGCAGGAACAGGCTCTGCGAGATGTGGAGCCACAGTTAATGAAGTCCTTAATGAACTGCAGGCCTGGTTCTTATCTCACTTATGCCAGATTTAAACCTATGTAACTCCATTAACTTGGTGAGTTGATCCTAATTTTACATAAGTGTAAAAAAGATGAAAACCAGACGTTTTATGTTCTCATTATCTAAGAGAATACAAAGTATGGAGTTCTTAAAAACCTTTTTTCTGTTTTCTCTCAGTTGCAAAGAGATTTAAGGGCTCCCCTCCTTTGACCCTCCTCACTTTCCCTACATATCCATTTCTGCTGCTCCTTACTCTGTTTTCCAAGTTAGTCTGATCATGCAGGTTTTGATCTAGTTGTGGTTTGGTACCTTCTGCAAGGAGTTTTGTAAAGTTTGTTCCTAGTGAGCACATTCCTTCTGGCATGAATCAAAACTCTGCATTCTTCCCCCCTTCCCACGGAGCCTCTTCTAAGAGTTCAGCCTCCTCCAGAACATTCATGGCTTTCTGAAAGGCAAGGAAATTACCAGCACAGAAACCAGTCATACAACAGGGGTGTAAAATTGTGGAACTGAAGGCAAACTCATTTTCCTCCTCATGGTTTCACTCTGGAGATGTTTAATCTTAGCCTGTTGTTCTCAGCCAATTCTGCTGAACTTTCTCTGCCTGCAGTAGTTTACCTTCCACTTGAACTCTGCAAGATCAGTTTTACCCCAAGGAGACATACTCTGTGTACACAGAGAAAATGATTTCAGATGTTTTGGGTCGCTTTCATTGTGTTTTGATACTGATATGATTTCCAACAGAGCATTGCATGGCTCTGCCTCCTCGGCCAGGCTCCACTGCCAGGGTGAGCCTGATCTTCCAGCCATCCCAGGCAGGGATTGCTCACTGCCAGCAGGTCCCTGTGCCAGCACACAGCCCAGGGAATGGCAGAGGTGGCCAGCACCACCCCAGCCAGCCAGGAGCAGTGCTGGAAGCAGGGCTGCCAGCTGCCCTCCCCCGTGTCAGCACTGCAGCAATGCCTCTGACTTTGATGGAGTCACTCATAATTTACAGCCCTGGGAGATCAAACCCGCAGCCCAGAGTCCAGAGATGTTAACATGGACAGCCCTGTCAGAGGAGGGATGCTGATTCTAATGGTACCTCCTGCCAGTCAAGCCTCAGACTGGGTGTCACTGGCGAGGACAGCGGGTCACCCTTCTCCCTCCGCTCTGAATGCCATTAAAAATAGCAAAACGAGAGCCAGAAAGGGGGAAAAGTGAACTATTAGGAAGAGAAATAAGAGGACTGGGGAGAGAAATCAGAAAGGAGGCTGAGAGGCAAGTGCCCTGCAGGGCCCCGAGGCAATTACTGGGGCTGGGCAGGGGGGGAGGCAGCTGCTGGTGCCCCCCGTCACTCGGGGGTCACAGCACTCAGCTCCACTCCCCAGGGCTTGTGCCAGGCTCTGCAGCAAGTGCCAGGCTCCTGCCAAGGCCCCTGTGCAGCCCAGGCAGGAGGAGGAGGGCAGCCCCCTCTGGGGTCACCAGAGAGAGAGAGGCAGGAGAGCTGTGCCAGGGCTGAGCAAACTCCAGCAGGGGCTCTGCTGAAGGGGAAACGGAGCAAATGTGGGCTGGGAAATGCTGAGCAGGTGTTCCTCTCCCCTCTGCTTGGTCCTGCAATGTGCCTGACCTTTTGCACTTCTTCTGGCAGTGACCAAAGGTGAAAACAAAGGCTGATATCCTTTTCGTGCCCTTTATCATGAATAAAACCAGGTTGTTTTTTTTTTTTCCCTGGGAAAAAAAATAGAAGGCCCAAGTCCACTGATCATCAGGTTGACTTTTCTGCACCTGTTTACAGTCTTGGACGTGCTGAGAGCTCACATCAGTTTAGAGATCTGTGGATTCTGCTCTCTGTCACAGCCTCAGCCTGCTGAATGTCCTGACCCCAGGGGCTGCAGCAGGACGGGCTCTGGAGCCCGGGGATGCCAGAGGGTGCAGGGAGCAGCTCCTCACAGGGGCCCTGGCAGCCCTGAGGGTCTCCTGTGGCTGTGGAATCCTGTGTGGGATACAGCCCTGGAACACAGCCCTGACTGGGATTTTAACCCCTGGAAGGTGCAGGAGATTCCCAAGAAGCTGAGCTGGGGGTGAGGAGGTTTTTAAAGCACAAACACCACAGGAGGGCTCGTGCTGCTTGGCAATTTCCTGGGAGGTCTGTGCAGCCCAAGTTCAGTTCATTAACTGCTGCTGCCTCCTCCAGAAGTCAGTTCAGACTGTTTTCCTGGAATAAGGCCTGAACCCAGATGGCAGAGGTGAACCTGCCTCCACCAAGAGACGAGGCAGGTTCAGGAACAATATTTATACTCCCAAATCTCCATCGCTCTCTCTTTTTTTTAAGCTTATTAAAATTAAAAGCATGACCTGCCACATCACATTACATCAAAACATGATGTAACTTCTTAATTTAAAAAAAAAAACTTTTAATTTATGATTTCGCATTATGCCACAAAAAGCTTTTGTTTTCCCCAGAGAAACTATAAATTTTTTACAGTGACTGTTTCTCCAGTATCTTTGGCAGACTGAAGCAGCAAGCGTTGGCAAAAAGCAGATATTTAACAGCTCCTGACGAGCAGCTTATGAATCACCAGGCTGGGCTGCTGGCACACAGCTCCTGTAGGTGCCTCTGGAATCAGCCAGCCTCCCTCCTGCTGCTCCTGCAGTGCCCCTGAGGAGCTGCTGCTCCCCAGCCCTGCCCTTCTGCAGCACAGCTGGGAAAGGCACTGCACAGGCTCCAGGAGCAGATCCAGCAGGGATTCACTGACTCTGAGCAGCCCAGGAAGAGGTTTCACTGCATCTGGCACTGAGGTGTTTTCCATTCAGAGATGCAGAACTGCTCTGTGCAAACCCTGCAGCTCTGCAGAGGGAAACTGAGGCACGGGCAACAGGAATGGCAGCACAGAGCCAGGAAAAGCCAGCTGTGCTCTGCTGCTGCCTCATCTCCAGCTGGTGACTCCCCAAAGCCTGGCTGGAGCAGCCCAGCCCAGCCCAGCCCAGCCCAGCCCGCGGACTGAGGGCTTTGCTGGCCTGGGGCTCTCACACACTGATGAATTTTTTGGGGAACACTCTGGCTTGTCACTGTTGAGATAACACACATGACACAGACTTTTGTGAATTTTTCTCAAGGATGCATGAAGAAAGAGTGACTTTATTTTAGGGATTGCTCTCTTATATACAATTTCCCTCAGACCACAGTGATTGGTAAATGTAAGATCCATTTTTTATTTATATTGGTTAAACTAGAGGGACATCAAGAGAGATCCCACCTCCCAGAAGAATTCACAACATGGATTCTGTTACAAAAACAATGGGGTTTTGTTTATGTTTATTGTTTTTGTTTATTGTTTATGTTTATGTCGTTTATGTTCTTTTGTTGGGAACAAGTTTCAGCAAACCAAAACACCAGAAAAACAGAGCTTTAGAAACTCAGAAACTCCAGGCCTGAAAAACCAGACTACACTGGCTGAAGTGAAGTGCAGTGGAAATGTGGGACAGGGAGGGATTCCTGCCCCAGGGAGGGGTTTCAAGGCCCTGGTTTCCAAAGCCCTGCTTTCTGCAGAGGGCTGTGCTGCCAAGCTGCTCGTGGCCATGCTCAGGCTGGCTTCCCTAAGCTCTCACTGCACCCAGGCATGGTGCACAGGGGGTGTAAAACCTCCCTGGAATCACAGCCCTGGGCTCAGAGCTCCTCCTGGGGCACCCTGGGCGCCCCAAACAGCAATTCCTGTGCCACAGGCTGGCTGGGGTGGACACTGCTCTCTGAAGGGCTGCTGCTGAGCCTGCAGAGCCTGAGAGGGGTGGGAATGCTCCTGGAGGGCTCTGGGGCTGAATGTGTGGGAGGGGACAGGGTCTGTCAGGTTCCTCGTGCTGGTGTCCCTGGGCTGCCCCAGTGAGAGCCAAGGCACAGGGCTTTGAGTCCTGGGGGTTCTCTGAGTGTTTTCACACTGACCTCAGTGTGCACCAGGGGAGGGTCCTGCCTTCAGAAACCACTCCTGCTGTCATTTCTTTTCCCCAGGTGCCCTTCCTCCAGTCCCTGGGGAGCTCTCCTGGGAGGTTTCCATGAGATCACCTCTCCAGCAGCACCATCAGAGCTGTGCAAACACCTGCAGCAGCAAAACTGTCAGGGCACTGAGCTGCAGTCCCTGGGCTGCTCAAAACCCACAGCAGAAATGAGCTTTGCCCCTCTGCAGCCTGGAGGAGCTCCCAGGTGAATGGATGGAGCTGAGCTAAAAACCTCCAAACTCTCTTCCAAATGTGGAAGGCATTATGTGGGATGAGTCTCCTCTTAACTTGACATGGGAGGTTTCAAGTTTCATGGCATCTTACATTATTGTTTAAATTTGTTGCAGGCAAGAAACACACTTTTTAAGGCCAGGAATACAGATTTGTGAGATGCTAAGACACCTGAAAAGCAAGAATACAGATTGTAGGATGAATATTTCACAGAGTAATTATTTAAATATATTCAAGTATGAACATCTTTAGATCCTAAATTTAGTATTCCTTAAAAACATAATATTACAATAAAATCTAGCCCGCTCTCACATTGTTCCTAACATCCCAACTCTCTATTTGAACCAGCTGATTTTTAAAAATTGTGCCTTGGTTGCTTATTTAAAGCCTCCCACTGATATTTTTGCCCCAAAGTTTAATTCTTGGCATAGCACTGGCACATCTCCTGCTGCTGCTGCTGCTGCTGCTGTGCACCTGAAGTGCTGCTGGGGGAGACCCTGGTGGGAGAGAGCTCCTGTCCCTGCAGGGATCCCTGGCTCAGGTGATCCCCTGGCTCAGGTGATCCCTGCATGGATCCCCTGGCTCAGGTGATCCCTGCACAGATCTCTGGCTCAGGTGATCCCTGCATGGTTCCCCTGGCTCAGGTGATCCCTTGGCTCAGGTGATCCCTGCACAGATCCCTGGCTCAGGTGATCCCTGCACAGATCCCTTGGCTCAGGTGATCCCTGCATGGATCCCCTGGCTCAGGTGATCCCTTGGCTCAGGTGATCCCTGCACAGATCTCTGGCTCAGGTGATCCCTTGGCTCAGGTGATCCCTGCAGGGATCCCTGGCCCAGGTGGATTTGGGATCCCTCCTGGGTCCCCCGGAGCAGCCCCCAGCCCGCAGGCTCCTCTGGCAGCCCCAGGCAGGGCTCTCTGGGCCCGGGGCAGTTGGGGGCAGCAGAAGGAGCTCCCTGGGGACACGAGGAGGTGACAGCAGCTCCAGCCAGGGCGAGGAGCTCAGGCTGGAGGGGCTGAGAGCCCTGCAGAGGCTGCACAGGTTGTGCTGCAGCTCTGGAGGTGCAAAGGAAGGGATGGACACACACCTTGGGAGGAGGAGAATTCCTGGCAAAGGAAGGGATGGACACACACCCTGGGAGGAGGAGAACACTGGGAATGAGCAGCAGCTGCTGCTGGGAGCTCCTGAGCAAACCCTGAGCTCCAGGGGAGCCTCGCTGCTCTAAGAAATCCCTGATTTGTTTGTAAATCCCATTTTCAGTCAGGCCCCAGGTGAACTGCAGCTTTAGGGCTCAGTGCTGGTGCTCAGGCCCTGTAAGCAGCTGATGTCCAAGGTTTCTGTGGGATTATCCACTCCTGACACCTCAGAGCTCTCAGGGACACACACAGCACCCAGCCTGCCTGCACACCTGGCCTGTCCAAACCCAGTGCAAATGCTCATTGCACTGAAATGGAGAGCTCCTGTCTTGTGCCAGGTAATTACACCATGGAGTGACACAAATTCCTTTTGTTGTTCAGGGTGTCACCCAGCCAAACAGCTCCAGTTTGGGATTTAAGTAGGGGCACGTTATTAACGACCATGATATAATTGCTGATCCCTTCCTGCAGCCACCTGTCTTCCTGCATGGGTTTTGGGGTGTCCTGGTGGAAGATTTCATCTCCTGAGGTGCCCTCCCAGTGCTGTGTTCAAGCAGGGTGTGCAGAGATGACAGGGAAGGTGCAAGAGAGCTCTGGAATTTTTGTACCCTTCGTGTTACCTTTGCTGGTGTGTGAAATCCAGCAGGCATTTCACAGGTGTTCTTACATTTGCCATTGTCAAATGGAACATTAGGGCCTGAGGATGACCAGAAATGCTGTGTCTGGACCAAGGCCTGGGCCTGGTGCCTCACTTTCCTGGAAGAGCAGTTTGGAGTCACAGGAGCAAGTCCAGCCCAGCCCAAGGGTGGCCATTTGGAGCCCTGATTTATTTTCCCAATTTGCTCCCCTGGTTCCAAACCCTGCACTCACACAAGCTGCACCTTCCCTAGCAGAAAGGCCCTTTCTCCTCCCAACTAGAAGCAGAAGGCTTGAAGCAATTTCAAATACAAATGTGCAATGAAATCTCAGCCTGGGTGATGCTACGAGAAGGAAGAGTGTGCAGTTTGCTTTATGTGCTTTTAGCTGTTCTACCCTACACTGCAACATGTGCACCCACTCTTGTAACCTTTACTGCTGTGCAAAGATGATCTGTCATCTCTACAGAATATATAGATATATTTATTTATTTATTTCATTCCGAGGCAGCTCCGAGTCCTGACTGCCCTCTAGAGAAATTCTGCTGCAAAAGCTCAGACCCACAGAGTCAGCAAAAAATAATTGCAGCCCTAATCTTAACTCCAGCAGCTGCACACGGGGTCGGTGACAAGATCTGGAGGAGCAGAAAGGATGATTTTCCTCACTGTCCTTGGGAGCTGTGGCCAGACAGGAACACCCCAACCCAGCCACTGCCTGGGAAGGCTCAGCAAAAACTCACAATGTCCCTAACGTCCCAATTCTCCATTTGAACCAGCTGGGTTTTTTAAAATTGTCTCTTGGTCGCTTATTTAAAGCATCCCACTGATATTTTTGCCCAGATACTCTGCAAAAAACTCAGTTTCCATCTTCCATGAGATGAAGTGGGAAAGAAACAAAAACATTTTTGGCGAAGAAATGAAAAGCTGCCTCATCATCTTCTCCTCGCTGGCACGTGATGCTTAAATTATTGAAGCTGCACACCTGAAACTCTGTGTTCGTGCCTTGTTCTCCCTCTTGTAGCTCACAGCGGACGTGCCCGAGGACGGTGGGTGGGTCTGGCTGGGATTTCCCGTCTGGAGACATCCCAGCCCCTCCTGGAGCATTCCCAGAGCTCCCTTCCCTCCCGAATCCTCTGGGATTCAGGGCAGGTTTGCTCCTGCAGGTACCCGAGCCCTGCAGAGGCTCCTGCTGCTGCTCCAGGAGCAGCTTTTGGCAAAATTTCTCTGGGTGGAGTCATCAGAAGGAAGGGCACGTTTCCAGTGCTGGGGATGTCACCGCACGTGCCCGGGTCAGCGCCGGGAAAATGGAATTTTGGCCACGAGAAACAGCGCAGGGCAGCCCGGGCTGCACTCAGCGAGCTGAGATCCTCTTTGGGCCCGACAAAAAGAGAGAGAAAATGTCAAACGCGGGTAGTTTTTTCCCCAGACAGCTGAATCCCGCTGTCCTGCAGGACCTGGGAGAGCCGAGCCCGTGCAGGCTCTGCGGGAGCGCCCGGCAGGAGCGGCTGGAGCGGCACGGGCTGCCCTGCAGCGCCGGGGCCGGCAGCGCTCCTGGGGCCGGGATGTGCCAGGAACACTCCTGGATCCTAGGATCCTGCCTTGAAGAAAAAACGCTTCAAACTTTTCTGAAACTTAAGGAAGGTTCTGTTCAGTTTGGGGCAAAGTTGCACTCAGAGTTTTACTTTACCTCAACCACCTTTTTTCCACAGATTTATTAATTGTCCTTTCCATTGACTCTTTCTCCTCTTCTCTGCTGATTAANGCCGGGATGTGCCGGGAGCACACCTGGATCCTGCCGGGATGTGCCAGGAACACTCCTGGATCCCAGGATCCTGCCTTGAAGAAAAAACGCTTCAAACTTTTCTGAAACTTAAGGAAGGTTCTGTTCAGTTTGGGGCAAAGTTGCACTCAGAGTTTTACTTTACCTCAACCACCTTTTTTCCACAGATTTATTAATTGTCCTTTCCATTGACTCTTTCTCCTCTTCTCTGCTGATTAATGTGGAAATCTGCAAAGGCTGGATTGAGGGTTTGGCCTCAATTTCAGTTGTTTGGATGTTTTTATTTATTTTCCCACTATTTTTGTTGCTTTGCCCCCTACATAGGGACTGTCACTCTGATTTTGTTATCACTGCTTTAAAAACACTTCCTGAAGATCCCCTGCTTCTTCCTCAGTGAGGTCCTGAAAGCAAAATTACTGTTTTAAAAGGATTTTAAAGGCCCTTCCCTCCCCTGCCTGTGCAGGAGTCTCAGGATGCCCAGGGGAAGGGACCAGGATTATCTGGTTCCACTTCACAGGCACTCCACCTCCGGGGTCCTCACCACTGCAAAGGTCAGAAACATTGATTTTTTTTCCCTGTTATTGCCAATCATTCCCCTTTGTGCTGGCCAGTGTGAGGATGGGGAGGGAATTGGTGTTGCAAGAGAAGTGAGGAGGGAGCGCTGTGCTCCCCTGGATCCATTAGCACCCCTCACGCTGCTGAGAGGGGAATCACAGCACAGTTTCTGCTTGACCTGCCACCAGAACCAGCCAGGAACCATTGCCCGTCCTGTTTGTGCAGCCAGCAGCAGGGGTGGCAGGAGGGGAGGCACTGGGTGCCTCTCACCTCAGGGCAGGGCCACAGAATGCCCAGAGAAACACTGCACAAACAGTGATTTCTACTCCATCTCTCTCTCTATTTGCTCTGTGTCAGGAGGATCCACAAAAGATGAATTTTAACAAGCAACAACCTGGTGGAGGTATTTGAGCTCACATGCCCAGTGCTGGTGAGTGCCTGACCTGCCACTGGTTCTGTGGCTCTGCTTTGGACTAGAAAACCTCCTTGAAGCTCAAAAAACCCTCCTGGCAAACACTTGTGCCTTTCCACTGGTTTTAATACTGAATAATTTCCAGTGAAACCTTGTTCAGGCAAGGCAATACCCAGCTGTCTCCATTAATTGACCTGATCCTGATCCTGCCCTGCCACTGATACCTGAGCACAGCTTGGGCTGTGCCTGCCCAGCTCACTGAGAGGACAAACTGTCCCCAGAGGAGCTTTGCTTGTGACCACTGTCCCTCTGAGTGACCCATCCTCTACTGCACCAGCCCCTCAGCTGCCAGCTTTGGTTATTTCTCATCTGGTTGTTTCCAAATCCTCCCTCCCCTGCCATTTCTCAATTTTCATCTCTCGGGGACCCTTCCTGCCCAGTCAGGAGGGGACAGGGTGCTGTGGGATTTGCTCTGAGGTGATTTTGGGTGGCAGTTCTCCCTGGCTGCCAACAGGGAATCTGCCTTGGGCTGCCCCAGGGTCCCTGGAATGTCCCAGGCCAGGCTGGGCAGGTTTGGCTCACCCTGGGGCAGTGGGAGGGGTCCCTGCCACGGCAGGAGGTGACATTCAAGGTTCCTCCCAACACAACCCAGTCTGGGATTTTATGGTTCTGTAACTGAATTCCTGATGCATCCCACCCCTGGCCCAGGATGTCAGAAATGGACTCAATTTGGCACTTTGGGGTGGAGTCCAACACTGGCAAATTTTCTTCATTGCAGTTGTCAGCTGCATTATTCAAAACAGCTTAATCCTGTCTGGCTCCTTGCACACAAATGTAACATGCTGATAATATCCATTCCCTTTCTTCTGTACCTTTGTCTCTCCCCATTATCATAATTCTGTCTCCCAGCTTTTTCCTCTGCTGAGCTTTCAGAGACCTCCCCAATCAACATTTGACACAGAGGGAAGATGGGTGGCACCAGGGTGGGTAAAAGGCTGTGCTGCAATTTGAGGGGCTCTGCAATCATCTCCAGGAGTGACAGCACAACCCAAGCAGCAGCTACAGCTCGCTCACTCTGGGGAAAAACTATTTGATTTTAGCTATAAATGTATTTATATTTATGTGCATATGCTTGTACACGTCAAATATTAATTTCTTTTATTCTAATTTCCTCTCATTTCCATCTGTCCCTGAGCTGGGCTGGGCTGGCTCTGCACAGGCATTGCCTTTGGGGTGGCACAGAGCATCCTGCCAGGGGAGGGACTGGCCCCAAAGGGCCAGCACGGGCTGGGGCTGCACTGCTGTGGCTCTGGCACTGGGGAGAAGCTCTGGGGCCAGCACGGGAGGGACCTGGAGCTGCTGAAGAGTTCCCAGAGGAGGCACCAGGCTGGGCAGAGGCTGGAGCAGCTCTGCTGGCACAGCTGGGGCTGTTCACTGCACAGGAGAAGCTTTGGGCTGAGCTCAGGGTGGCCTTGGGGGGCCTGGAGCAGCTGCAGGGAGGATGGGGAGAGAGGATTTACAGGGCTGGAGGGACAGGACACAGGGAATGGCTGCAGACTAAAAGAGAGGAGGCTCAGGTGGGATTTTGGGCAGGAATTGTTCCCTGGAGGGTGGGCAGGGATTCCCAGAGCAGCTGGGGCTGCCCTGGATCCCTGGCCGTGCCCAGGCCAGGCTGGATGGGGCTGGGAGCCCCTGGGACAGTGGGAGGGGTCCCTGCATGGCAGGGGATTTTTAGGGTGCCCTCCAACCCAGAGCACTCCATGGTTCCATTCCAGGAGCAGGGATGCCCTGGGATGTCCTGGAGCCCCCAGAGGGGCCAGGCTGTGCTGGCAGCCCTGGACACCACGGGAGAGGCAGAGGCAGAGGCAGGAGCACCCTGGGCAGGGAGGGATCCCCGAGAGGGGCTGTCCCAGCACCCCCCATTGCCAGCCCCTATAATCTATAGGGGCTATCTGTAATCTAACTGTAATCTATCTGCAATCTATCTGTAATCCATCTGTAATCTATCTGTAATCCATCTGTAATCTATCTGTAATCTATCTGTAATCCTGTAACAAATGTCCCCATTGCTTTTGATGTGTGCAGTCTGGTTTCAGGATTTTCAGATCAGGTTTCTGGTTTTCTAAAGCTCCAGTTTCCTAATGTTTGAGTTTTCTGAAATTTGTTCCCAGAGAAAGAACATAAACACCAAGACGTGGTTTTTGTAACAATATCTGTGTTGCACATTCTTTCTGAGAGGAGGGATTTTCTCTTGATATCTCTCTGTTTTGACCAGTGTGGGTGAAGAAATTTATCTTTCTCTCACCAATCACATTAGTCTGTAGAAAATGGTACATAAGAGAGACCAATCCTTAAAAATAAATCATTGTTCACACAGCCTTGAAAGAATCACAGAGAGTCTGTGTGGTGTGCTGACCCTCAGAGACAGATGAGCATCNGCAGACTAAAAGAGAGGAGGGTTAGGTGGGATTTTGGGCAGGAATTGTTCCCTGGAGGGTGGGCAGGGATTCCCAGAGCAGCTGGGGCTGCCCTGGATCCCTGGCCGTGCCCAGGCCAGGCTGGATGGGGCTGGGAGCCCCTGGGACAGTGGGAGGGGTCCCTGCATGGCAGGGGATTTTTAGGGTGCCCTCCAACCCAGAGCACTCCATGGTTCCATTCCAGGAGCAGGGATGCCCTGGGATGTCCTGGAGCCCCCAGAGGGGCCAGGCTGTGCTGGCAGCCCTGGACACCACGGGAGAGGCAGAGGCAGAGGCAGGAGCACCCTGGGCAGGGAGGGATCCCCGAGAGGGGCTGTCCCAGCACCCCCCATTGCCAGCCCCTATAATCTATAGGGGCTATCTGTAATCTAACTGTAATCTATCTGCAATCTATCTGTAATCCATCTGTAATCTATCTGTAATCTATCTGTAATCCTGTAACAAATGTCCCCATTGCTTTTGATGTGTGCAGTCTGGTTTCAGGATTTTCAGATCAGGTTTCTGGTTTTCTAAAGCTCCAGTTTCCTAATGTTTGAGTTTTCTGAAATTTGTTCCCAGAGAAAGAACATAAACACCAAGACGTGGTTTTTGTAACAATATCTGTGTTGCACATTCTTTCTGAGAGGAGGGATTTTCTCTTGATATCTCTCTGTTTTGACCAGTGTGGGTGAAGAAATTTATCTTTCTCTCACCAATCACATTAGTCTGTAGAAAATGGTACATAAGAGAGACCAATCCTTAAAAATAAATCATTGTTCACACAGCCTTGAAAGAATCAACGAGAGTCTGTGTGGTGTGCTGACCCTCAGAGACAGATGAGCATCTGAGCTCTTTGTGTCCCGAGCAGGGAGGGCTCCCCATGCTCCCTGCAGGCAGCAGGCTAATTCCTGCCACAGCACGGATAAAAAGGAGGAGAAGAGGGAAGAGGAGGTCAGGCAGTGGCAAAGGTGGAGGAGCTCTGCTTTAAACACTTCACAGGGAATTGTAAAACTTCTAAACAATTTAATAGATTAACTCCCCCTCGCAGTGGCATCAGTAAAACTGAATTATCAGCCTCACTTTTAACTGGTGCCCAGGCCCAGTAGCCATCCATCAGGGATCAGCTCCTGATCCAGCAATCAATCCTGCAGAGGGGACAGACTGCTCAGACAGCATCACCGAGGATCCTCCCCAGCCCAGACTCCCTGCAGGCTCTGCCAGTGGCAGGGATTTGTCTGCCCTTACCTGCAGGACAGGGGGCACACAGGGAAATCTGCCCTTGATGAGCAGGGCAGGGGCTGCCCCACCCACACCGACAGAGAGGCAGGAATGGGAGGATTGGAGAGGAAAAGGAGAGAGGATGGGGGAAAAAAAGTGTTTCTGGTATCCTTGTTTTAGGACACCTTCCACAACTTGAGCCAGGATCTGTAAAATCCCTGTCACCCTCTCAGAAATGTAAATAAACTTCTCTTTTTGACTCCTCACCAGCAACAGCTTTGGTTGGATGTTTGTCTTTCTGATCTATTGAAGTTTTGGGTTATTTATTTCTGTATGTATCAAAAAGTTCAGAAAGAACTGGGGAAATTTATGGAATGCTGTAATTCTTTTAATCAGCAATTGGATTTTGTTATGGTCTGTCTCAACGAGCACAACTATAATTTAAAGAAATAACTTCAAAAATATTCCTCTTACTAAAAATATCCCCACTTGTCCATTTCCACTACAAAACAGGGAGATTTTTGGTCATAGGAAATCATGTTTGATTGAAACATAGAATAATTCATTTGCTAAAATAAGGATGATTTAAAAGTTATTTATTTTTTCTGCTCATTTCAGTTTTGACCATAAGGTGAAAAATTAGAGCAAGTTTATTTCTCAGCCAGAGATAAATTGTACTAACACCAAACTCCTTGGATATTTGTGGATTATAATGTGGCCACTGGAGAAAAATTCCAGCTGAGGAATTGGGATTTTCACCAACAAACAGGTTCAGGGTAAATGAAAAGGTTCAGAGTTCTTCAAAGGCTTTCTAGTTCTTCAACACCAATTAAAAGTCAATTGAATTGGACACTCAATTCCCATTTGTGTCTATGAAAATCTCTCCTCTGTAATGTCCTGGGTTACAAGAGCTGAAAAAGCAGGGGCACAAAAATGTACAAAGAATTCAGTGAAAATATTTGTTTTGGGGAGTATTGTGGTATTTACAGCATTTAACAAAGAGTATCTCCACAAAAGCACAGGCACCACCAGAAAATACCAAATTAACATTTTAATATTTGTATTTAGGAGTGTGGTCTATCAGACAGGAAATTGTGGAGGTTTTAAAGAGTTTATCTTTGTGTGCCAAAGGCAGCTGCTGGAGCAGAGCCAGCCCAGCCCTGCTGGTGCCACCAAACCCAGCAGCTGCCCTGGAGCTGGGAGTGATGGCAACAGAAAGCCCGAGGGCAGGCAGCCTGACCCTGCAGGGAGCCCTGACAGATGTGGGACAGGAGCAGCCCAGAGCAAACAGCAGCACTGCCTGGGCTCGTGGGGATGAGGAGAGGGGGATGCAGAGAAATGGGAGAGGCAGAGCCAAGCACCAGAGCCAGAGCCTGAGCTGGGCTCACACCCCTCCATGCCCTGGCAGGCAGGGCCCAGTGTGTCACTGTTCCAGATAAATGAGGATAAAAATGACTCTTTTATTAGGGATGGTTCTCCTTATATCCAATTTTACACAGACTGATGATTGGTGAAACAAAGGCAAAGCTCTTCACTCACACTGGTCAAACCAGAGGGGCAGCAAGAGAAATCCCTCCTGTCAGAAGGAATGGATAACATAAATGTTATTACAAAAAGAATAATCCCATTACAAAATAAAAATCCCATCATGTTTATCACAGTTTCCTGGGAAAGAACATCAGAAAACCAAAACCTCAGGTCTGAACCCAGACTCCAGGAGTGAGCAGGCCAAAACTCCCCGTGTGACTGTGATTTTGGGGGGGATCCCCAGGGACTGAAGGACTTTGTTCCTTCTCCTGGTGGGGATGAGTGGAAGGGATCCTCACCCCCTGGGAACTGATCAGCACCAACAAACACTGATTTTGAAACACAGGCAGATTTTCAGGGCACCTCAGGGCTGCTGCCTGTGTGCTCATCACACAACAAATGTCTCTGTTCCAGAAAACACACAGCACAGACTCTGGAGCAGAAGGTTAAAATGATTCTCTTTATTAGGGATGGTTCTGCCTTATATCCAATTTCACACAGCCCAGTGTGATTGGTGAAACAAAGGCAAAGCTCTTCACTCACACTGGCCAAACCAGAGGGACAGCAAGAAGAAATCCCTCCTGTCAGAATGAATGAATAACATAAATATTATTACAAAAATATTTTATCATGTTTATCACACTTCCCAGGGAAAGAACATCAGAAAACCAAAAGATCAGGGCTGAAAGCAGAGCACAAAGCAGCCCATGATTCCCCTCTGCACCTTGCTCCTGTTACCTGACACTGGGAGCACCCAGCAGTCCCCAGCCCTCCCCGAGCTCCTCTGGGAGCCTGGAAAATGCAGCTGAGCCTGGGAATCCATCACAGCCCTGGGAACCTCCCATTGCACACACAAACACTGGCTTCTGGCATCTGCAACGTTTTCCTGTAACTCTCCCTTGAAAACCTGATCCAGACTGTCTAGACATGTCAAAAGGCTCATTTGTGCTTAATAGTTTATAATTTATGATTGTGTCTCCATTTGGATTAATTTGGGAAGGGCTTCTAGCAAAGCTGGAGTGCTTAGGATGTGATTTTTGTGATTTTTGGGATTGTACAGGTCACCCAATGCCCCTGCTCTGCTCAGACCCTTGATGTTTGCTCTGCAGCTCACACACAAACCCAGCCTCATAAATCTAATTCCACCTACTGGCATGCACTTTAGACATCCCCAGTTCATCCAAACACACACATTTGCTTTTTATTTCCTCCTATAGCTGTTTTTTTTTCCAATAGGAGCATTGTAAATGTTTCAGCAGGTGAACATTGTAAAGCTAAAAGAAATTGAAACGTGCCTGGTGTTTGCTAAGCCAAGATACCCTGGCAAGACACTGAGACACTTTTAACAGGGGCTGTCTCTCTTTTTCTTACTCAAAATACAACTTTTGCAAATATGACATCTGAAAACTAAAATGTTCTGAAAGTAAGAGCTGAGATCACGGAATATTTATGTGATCATTAATATTTGAATTTTGAATAATGTATATTTTTAGATATAGATATATATATCCACCCAAGGGTGCAATGGGGGGTGAGTAGAAAAGTCCCATTATTTCCCCTGTAACAAGTGCAGGAGCAGCTTTCTTTGCATGAGTCACTGGCAGGGATGCAGTATCAGATTACAGCTTTCATCCTCTTGGTTTCCTGGGAAGATCCATGTGGGGCTTTGCACTCACAGGAGGCTCAGGCTCAGAGCAGCCTCTTGCAAAAGAGTTCTGTCCCTCATTCACCCATCACTGTAGTCTGTAGAAAATATATTTTAAAAAAAACAATTCTAAAAATAAAAATAATTCTTCTTCTTCACGCAACCTTTGAAGAATTGCCCAGAGTTTCTGGTTGATGTCGTGTGTGTCACACAGAGCCCCCGAGGGGAGATTGCTGCTCGGGCCGGGGGAGCTGGGCTGCCTCTCTGCCCCGGAGCACAAAGCTCACCTGGATTAGTTAATTAATTAACCCCTAATCAAGGGGTTGCTGCTCAGGAGTGAGCACTCACAGCCAGGCAGAGGTGAGGGAGTTCTTGTTCCTCTCCCCCTGGCACAGGGATGGGTTTCGAGAAGTTCACCTCAGTAATCACAAGGAGCTGCTGCAAAGAATTCCTGAGAAACCCTTCTGAGACTTGAGCCTACCTGGTGCCTTTGTTTCAGAACCAGAAGGAGAATAATGAATGCAAAAACTCTGTGAGCAGAGCTCAGCAGGGCCTGCTTTTTTCTCCTGGCTCCTGTGATAATAATAATTTGATTTTATAGGTGTCTATCCTCAGACCCCGGCTAGGGAGCAATCTTTCCTGAGTCATGAACTTTCACATCATTAAATCTCTCTGCATTTATTTTAAACATATCCAAAGTGTCAAGGAACTTTAGATCCACTAAATTTTATTTGCACTGGGTGAGATGAAGCTGGGGGAAATGAGTGGAAAAGTTTCCTGAGCACTTGGGAAGGGATTTGGGAGCAATTCCAGCCAGGAATCCCCTCCAGGAGCAGCACAGCCCCTGGGCAGGACGAGTGTTGGCAAGGACAGGAACCTGAGCAATCTCCTCCCAGTCTGGAGGGAATATTAAACTCTTCTGTCAGTTGGGTGTATATTATTTATGGCCCTTTTTTTATTGTTGTTGTTGTTGATTTCAAAAAATATTTCTTTGTTGGTGCAACGCTGACTCCCGATAGAAAGTGATGAAATGCCCAATATGTTAAAAAACCTTATCACTAAATCAGAGGCAGAACTATAAATTTGGGCTTTTGAAACTGAACTGACTGTTGAGGATCATTTTGCTCCTGAAATATTACAGCAGTGATCAATTTGCTGTAAAATTAAACAGTTTAGCTCTGCAATCTATAGATGGAAAACATGTTGTTCTTGAGCAAAGTTTATGCCCTGCCCAAGGGATAAATTAAATTTTATGGGTAAGACATGCATTATTATATGCTTATCTGTTTAACATATCATTCTTTTCCACATCAGTATTATAAATATTTTTAATCATACATTTGATCTCTTGTGCATATAGTGATATGGTAATTCCCCCTGCCCCCCTCAAAAAATACGACCAAACACAGCTAATTCATCACAGAGCAGGGGAGAATATTCTCCTCTTCCCCAGAAATGTGCTGAAGATTGAAGCAGAGGCTCTTAGAACTGGGGCTACTTTGCAATCACTGAGTGGGAGCAAATTTTCCTGAAGGAAAGGGTGGAGCCACGTTCCCCATTTTTATTACAGGTGTTATTATTGAATATTTATCTTCCAAGGCTCTAATCAAACCTGGGGGCTGCAGTCCAAGATAACTGACTCACAAAAGTTTGGGAAAGCAGTGAAATAAATCCATTTAGTAAATGGATTTATAGATCTCTGCTGGTTTTCCTTGAATTCCCTAAATTAGAGCCAAAGCTCTCAACCTGGCCCCAGGCCTGGCTTTCCAAGAGAGGGGAGCTGGTACAGAAATGGATCTTGTGAGGAAAGGAGGAGAGGGGAAGCTGGTACAGAAATGGATCTTGTGAGGAAAGGAGGAGAGGGGAAGCTGGGGATGCTCTGCCTTTGCCAGAGGAGAGAGCAGGGAGAGGAGCCTGGGGGTGTTCTAGGAAGAGGAGCAGCTGCAGTGCCAAGCACAATCCCAGGTACAAAATGTGACACCTCAGTGTCCCAGGGGCAGAGGAACTCCACCTGGCCACGTGTGCCATCAGCCCTGGAGGGATTTTTTAAATGCCAGGGTTGTAAGAACAGAGCTGGAGGTGGGCAAGGGCTGGGTCAGGGGTCCCAGGGGTTTGGGGGGGTTTGTTTCTGTTAAAGCAGATTAGAGGGGACTCAAACTCTCAATTCTGAGTTGACCTGGTCAGTTTGAATTGGTCTGGTTGAATTTCTGAGTTGAAACCTGGTTGGTTTGGATGGGAAAAGGGAAGAGCAATTCACCTTAGTCTGGGTGTTTGCTCCCCACTGCCTCCAGCATCCCTCCCCNGCCCCTGCACTCCCCAGCCCTGGGCTGTGCCAGCTCTCCCAGCTCCTCTCACCCCTCTCCAGCTGCTCTTGTGCCTTTATTTTGATTCCCTGCAGCCTAGGCTGCCGTGGTGTTTTCTTCTCACACAGAAATGCTTTCAGGGAGCTCGTCTGAGGCTGTATTTGAGGGGGTTTCTGTGTAAAGAACTTTTTCATGGGTTTACGGAATGAGAAGGTGAATATCAAAAAAAAAAACCAAAAAAACAACAGGGAGAAAAGAGTGCCTTCGAGATGAGACCCATCCAACTGTGGAGAAAGCATTATTATATATATTACATGTCCCTTATAAATTCACAAGTGACCACGTTTGGAATTTCCCACTCATCCAAGCCATGCCACAGAACTCTGTGCCCAAACTGCTGAGGAGCTGGTGCCAGGACACACCTGAGTTCCTGCAGCAGCATGCTACCCCAGCCCACTGGGAATTCCTCTTGCCCCTGTCCCCCTGGACTGTGGGCTGAATTCCTGGGACAGCAGAATTCCTTCAGACTCCTCCTCATCTCCTGGAGCAGAACAACCCCAAGGAGGTGGATCCAGGATCTCACACAACTCAGCTACACTTGATTATTATTTGCTTCTCACAGCCTGAAAAGAATCCCACTCCCAGATTTGTCTGTCTCAGCCCTGCTGAAGCTGAGCACTTTCATACATATGTATGGATAGCTTAAGTTTTTATGAGCATAATTTGGGCTTTTCAAAATAGTGACACAATAACAAAGCAAAATTGAGACACGCATGTAATTTGAATACTGATTTGGTTTTATCTTTTCCTGGTGCTGGCACTTTTGATGCTGCTCTTTTCCCCTCCATCTTCCCTCTGTTCTCCTTTCCCAATGAATGGAATTAGTTGGGAGGGCACTCGTGGCTTCCACCAAAGAGCTGCTCTGTGACCTCCCTGAGAGTTTTGGAGAGTTGCTGCTGCCTCTGAGTTTTCCCCCAGCTCCTCAGAGATGTGCCTCTGCCCCTGCTGTCAAACAGGAGAACCTCTGGCAGCTGTTCTGTGGAGTTCCAAAGCCACAAGCCTTTTATTTTTATTTTTATTCTTATTTTTATTTTTATTTCTGCCTCCTGAGGATGCTGCCAAGGCCCCTTGCTGGTTGGGGTCCAGCACCCTCAGGGCTGTTTGCATCCCCCTGGAGGGGCAGGGCAGGATTCCCAGGCTGGAGTTGTCAGCCCTGGAGAAGTCAGGGCTGTGCCTGCTCTGCTGCTGGGGCACCTCCAGGCTCTGAGAACCAGAAATGCTGGAGCTCTGTGCTGTCTCCTCACCCTTTTTTGAGGTTTCTGAGGCAAACCCCCAGCCCTGTGACACCCAAAGAGCAGCACAGAGGCCCCTCAGACAGATCTGAGCAGTTCTGTGTCGGGGAGAGTCAGAGCCTCAAAATTATTCATTAAAAATACCCACTTAATAATTTCAAAGAGAAAGCTGAAAGATGCTCAGGGGCAATCTGTGAGCAGAAAAAGGGGGTTAAATTCACCTAATAAATTATTTGCAGACTGAATAATTCATGGGAAATCCAGGGTGCCTTTAGAGGGGTTTGACTGGGGCTGTCAGCTCCTCTGGAGTGGGAAGAGACCTCAGAACTTGGCATTTTCCAAGGCACCATTCCAGCACAGCAGAATTCCCACCTGGAAGCAGAAGTGTGGGTGAAGTTTCCTGTCCCTCACCCCAGCCAGTAGCTGGTGTTAGAGGGGAAAGCCATAAAAAAAAATCTTCCCACTGGTTTATCCTGTCCCTGTCAGACACTGGAGGCTCCTGGCAGGGGGTAGAAATGGGAATTAAGGGTTTGGTGTAACCAGGACAACGTGGCAGCCACATCCAGGTGTTGAACTTCATCATGTGAGCAGATTAAAGGTAGGCAGGTGTGGGAGCAGGGGTGGGGATTGTTGAGTGGCCAGCTCAAGACTTGCTGTGCCACAGACACAAACGTGAGTGAAGGGCTGAGACCTTTCTGGAGGCTGCAAACACTGGGCTTCACCTCGTGCCAAAGGGTTAAACTCAGCTCTAGCACTGGGTTTATTTTAGCTTGGGATAAAGTTTCCCAGAGGTCCATGAAAATAAGCTGAGATTTGTCCCAATGCAATGGAAAACCTGGAATTTTAGTACGTGAAGCAGGCAAGGAAAGGAGCACATGAAACTTTGTAAACAGAAGTGCTCAAACAAATTTAATAATAGACTTTTTAAACTCCCAGATCACTGTCAGAGCATATATGTGTTAAAAGACCTATAAATATATTTTAAAACAATCTATTTTCCTTTCACTTAGCTGCCAAGATCTCCATTAGGAGGTTTGTGTTTCCTTCCAACATTAAAGAATCTCTCTAACATCTGTAGCGACGAGCAGTGAAGAGTGTCAGTTCTGCTTCTGAAACAAGCAGTGCCACCATTTGAAGGAGGGAAAACGTGAAATAATGAATATGCCTGCACAGATCAGGCAGCTGGGTGCAGCAGGAGCTGTGCAAAGCCTCGGGCCAGGTCTGATGGCCCCAGCTCCTCCTCCCCAGTGGAGTGCAGTTAATTATGCACAACTTGGAGAAGGCTCTGCCCAGAGGTGCTGAGTCCTGGCACAAAGGGCCACTGCAAGGGCTGGGATCTGTGATTCCCTCCTTCCAAGGATAATGCTCTGTGATTCCATCCTTCCAAGGGCTGGGCTCTGTGTTTCCTTCATTCCAAGGGCTGGGCTCTGTGATTCCTTCCTTCCAAGGATGATGCTCTGGGTTTCCTTCCTTCCAAGCACTGTGCTCTGTGATTCCTTCCTTCCTTCCAAGAGCTGGGCTCTGTGTTTCCATCCTTCCAGGAAGGAAGGTTGGAAACTTCCAACTGGGCACTGGGCTCTGGGTTCCCTTCCCTCCAAGGATGATGCTCTGGGTTTCCTTCCCTCCAGCAGTCAGGAGGAGAAAGGGATCCCAGCACAACAGGAGCCCATCTCAGCTCCACAGAACGTTCACTGCAGTGAGACTCAAAAAGAACCAACTTTTAACAATTTTCACCAAATCTGTGGGAGCACTTCAATCTCAGGGCTCTCTCACCTGGCTGCATTTCTCATCTCAGCTGCCCTGCAGTTTTACAGAGTTTTATACCCAAATTCAGAGACCTCACTCGTGTGAGGATGTCACTTATGGAGACATGGGGGGAGTCAAACCACGACATTTGCAAATCTGAAGATTTTTAAAAGCTGATTCCCAGGACTCCTGTGTCAAAGCCAGAGGTTCAAAACCACAGTGGTTAAAAGGAAGATAATAAACTGCTCACTACTTGACCTTAACTACAATGAAGAGGGAAAATCAGTGTTAATCTTGCTACACAAACCTTAATCTATTTTATTTTTTGCTTAGTTTTCCTTTTATCAGCATCTATATAATTTTCTAGATAAGCTATGCAAAGGTTTACATTTATTATCTGTACATATGATCAGCCCAAATTGCTAATTCATCCTTAATTTTTTTGGTTCAAGTTACACACTCCGTGTTATTTTAACATAAGGCTTTTTTGTAATGTAATGAAATTTAATTTGCATTAGCACAAGTGACATACAATAGATCATGCTATTATCATGATTGATATCAGATGAACTGGCATAAATTCAACGTTATAAATTGAGCCTATAAATGAAACTCTGATTTTACAGGAATTACTGGAGTAGAAAGGCTAAGGACCCTCAAGTCAACCTTACTCAAACCCACTCTTCAGAGCTTTATATATTTTATGCCTGCAATAAATGCTTTTGTGAAAGCCCATAACCTGCAAAAAAAATATAAAAAAAAAGTCATTGGAAGTCTATTAATTATAATAATCCCATCCAAAAAGCTGTGAGGGCTTATTTTTGTGACATCACTCTTTGATTTCTTACTGCCTTAAATTATCCCTTTGTTGGCTGGGTGAGGGTAACAGTCATACTTTTGTCATTAAATATAAGGAGTTTTAAAGCCTGATCCACCCCAGCTCTAATTGATATTGCTTTCATTTGGCAGATAGTGACCTGATTTATAATTTAAATATGCATCATTATATGCACCTCTTCTGTATAATGAAAAAGTGAAGTTACTCTCATCTTCTCCTGCAATGTTAACATCAAGGAAAAGTATCTTCCTTTTTTCCCCTTTTATACTTAGAGCCTAATTGAAAACTGTTCATTGAATTTCAACATGATAGAAAAGTCTTTTTATCTCTCAATTTGTCCATTAGCTATTATAATTGAAGTATCTGCTCCACAGCTGAATTGATATTGTTCTTGTTTAAATTTGGGATTTCTCTAAATCTTCCATGAGGCAGCAACTCAAAAAAAAAAAAAAAAAAAAAAAAAAAAAAAAAAACAAAAAAACAAAAAAAAACAAAACCAAACTCTCAAATTTGGGTTAGGAGCAATTAGTGAGGAGGCTGCCTAGATGGGGCAGGAGAGCAGCCCCCAGCCGGGCAGGATTTTTTTGTTGCATAACAATCTCACCAGCATGACCAGAAGGTTTGCTAATTGCCACATCTGTGTAACAGCTGTCAGCTGTTTGCCATATGCTGCCATCAATATTGCAGCAGAGTACATTACAGGGAGTTTTATTGTGTTCCACTGTTATTTATTTGCCACAGACATTACCACAGGCAGTGACGTGTGCTGCTGTTAGATCACTGGTTGTGTTTGAAAAGCAGAATCCCGGGCTCGGCCTCCTCAGCCCCCAGCTCTGAGGAGGTCACTGAGAACATTTCCCCTGCAGATCTCTGAACTGCTTGATCCATTTCTATCTCTTCTCATGGTAAATAATTCTTCTGCAGAATAACTTATTTATGTTGTTTTTGAAGGGTGTTTCTAAGCCCACGTTATGTTTTAATGGTGATGCTTGTAAAAACTCAAACTCCTTTTTCAAAACCCACTTTGTTCCATGGGGTTTTTTTCCCCTCAGGGCACAGGTCAGGGATGGAGGACAATTCAGCTTTACAGCTCAGAAGGTTGGTACCCCAATTCTGCTCCCAGACCTGCCACTGACTCAGCCCCTGCCCTCGATTCCTGGTGTGACCCTGATTTTCCAGTCTGTGATTTGCCAAATCCCTGCTGTGCCCTCCGAGCTGGATGCTGGGCAGGCTGTGGGGTGAGCCAGCACCTTCCCAGCCAGGAATCTGGCTGAGCTTTGCTGTTCTTTTACACAGGGATTTTTGTTCTTGCAGGGATTTTTGAGACAACTCTTTTCAAGTTACTTTTTTGTCACCACGGCAGGGAAAGAGGAAGCAGAGATTGACAATGTGCAGACGAGGCAAAATCTGCATGATGTGATTTAATGTGAGTTGATAGGTGTCACTGATCTCTATTATAAATAGACTGTGTGAATTCCATATGATGTATTATTTATCTATTGTAGATGCCTTTTTGTTTCATTAATAAACCTGGAAATCAGACGTATACATTTCCAATGATGAGATTTTGGCAATACAAGGCATCGTGACATTTGTCTGCAATTGCTCAATTATTTTGATGATTTTCTTCTTCTTTCTCTATAAATGATTAATGCTTGAGATGTTTGTTCAAGATTCTCCTGATTTTAGCTCATTTGTCCAGCTGAGTTCTTTTTTCCTCCTCTAATTAGGGAAGATTATTGCAGTGTAAGGGCTTGCAGTGTGACCTGAATTCCAGCTCCTGGGGCATGCTGCACTGGGACACACAACAGGCTGAGGTCTGGGGGTCTGGGACACCCACAAAATCTCACATTGACAAGGAGGTTTCCATTAAATCCGCCACAGAAACTCCTCTGCTGTTATTCTACCTACACTTGAAAATATTTCCATGGTATCTCTGCACTTGAGAAAGTTCAGAAAGCACTTTGCTGTTTACTCAGATAGGAAGGGACTCGAATCTTTCCCATTTCTGCAGAGAACAACAAGCAGCAGCTGGTGCCTTCCACCGGTGCTTTCAGAAGAAGCACAAAGCTCTGAAGACACTGCAGGCAAAGAACTGGGAAGGAAAGGTAAAGCTGGGGGTTTGCAGGAGCCAAGGAGCACCTGGGGGTGCCTGGCTGGGTGAGGACAGGGGGGCCCTGCAGGAGGAGAGGGGCTCAGGAGCTGCTCAGCTCCCCCGAGGAACCCAGTGCCTTGCCCCAACGCCTCCAGCAGGAATCTGAAATTTGTCTGCCTTGGATCTCCTCATTTTCCTCTTCTGTGCCTTTTTAATGCTGTTTGTAGCCATTTCAATTATGTGATTTCCTTATCTGCGTACCATGGAGAATACTGTACAAGGCTTTATAAACAGCTCCGAAGTTTATCTGCCTGTCATTTGCTTTTCATTATACAAGATAACAATCTTCCTCATATCTCCTAAGAAGATAGAATGTGATTGTTTTGAAATGGGGAGGGGGGAAAAAAGTCTACTCTGCATTATCCTCAGCCCCGTAGCATTTGTAACGTCACGAGTGTCAGCACAATCTCCAACACTTTGCCTTGCTGTGGTCCAGGAAGAATTATCTCCGTAGTTTTTTTGTGCTTGCTGCTATCTGCTTTTTTCTCCATTTTAGACACAGCGAGGTTCTTATCTGGAGCGTGGTGCTGCGGCTACAGATTCGCCCAAATTCAGAGTGATCCCTCCAAAGCCTTTGGTGGGGCTCGTGCACTGAGGGGAAGGGTGAGAGGCAATTGTCAGCAGCTGGCTGGATTAAATATGGACAGATATTATTCATGTCATTTGACAGCTCCTGACTTTCAGCTGTATAATGACAGAGCAACAGTAGGAATTCCAGCAGCCCAGCTTCTGTCTTACTTCAAGATAAGCTTATCAACCGTAGCCTGAATCCATTCAGCTCCTCAGCAGATCAGAACTCGTGTCAGGCTGAGCTGCTGTGCTGATTCCTGCTCCCTCCCCTGCTCTGCTCTCCACAAGGGCTGGGCTTTTGCCACCTCTCAGCGCCTGCAGGGGTTTTGTGTCTCGCCTGTGCTCAGCTCCGCGCCCGGGGCAGCCCCAGATCCCGCAGGTGCCGCCGGGACGAGGAGAGAGGTGACAGCAGGGATGGTCACCTGGGTCTGCCCTCCCATCAGCTCCCTGATCTGCAAAGGGCAGCTGCTTTGTTTGGCTTCTCAAGGGGAAAACCCTCGGTGAGGTTTCTGCTGTGCCGTTTATCCCGGGGGTTCAGGGGATCTCGGAGCAGTGCAGGACTGCACGCTCAGCTGTGCTTGAGGAGTGTCTGGAATTTCCACGTTCCCCTGCATGCCCTCCAGAGCACAGCACTTTCCAAACCTGTGGGATTTGGTGTCGAGGGAGAATCGTGGGTTCTGAGAACTCTGGGCAGTTCAATGTTCAACCTGAAAAACCAAAAAGAAGAAGCAAAGTTGCAAAAGGAAATTCATTGGGTTTGATTTACAGGATTTGATCAGCCAGAGTTTGATCTTACAGGAGCTGGAAACTCCTCCAGGCTGGGATTATTATTCTGGTTCTGCCTGTACAATGAAGAGCACAAAACACATAAAAATGTACAAATGTTGGCACTGGCTGTGGCCACAGGCCAGTGTCCTGTCCTGTCCCCTCACCACTGTGCCATGTCCCCCTCCAGCTGGCAGATCACGGACACCCAAGGAAGTCAATCACTGCAGACTTCTCCAGAGTATTTTCAGGTCATTTGTGTTTATTAAATCATTGTTGATTTGGTTTTCTTACTCTGAATGTGGTCACTTTTTGAGGAGCAGCAAACCAAAGTGATCATTACCAGAAAAATGGAAGATGTGGAAGTTTTGCAGTTTCTTGTCAGTGGGAAACACATTGCTGCTTGACTTTTCCCTGGAACACGCTGGTAGAAATACGAGTTCATGTTTCAGAATTAAATGCACGCCTCAACAGCTCGGTTTATGCACTCATAATTATATTTACAATTAGAAACAATGTAATCGGGAATAGAACTTTTTTTGTTGGCTGAGTGCACAAAATGAGTTGTGGAGAAAATGTCGATTTAAGCCGTGCTTTCTTCCCCACAATTTAGGAGCATTTAAGCTCCATCTCCGGCACCCATTAGGAAATTAGGGGCTATTTAAGTCCTTTCGGGGCAGTACTCGGGTGGCAGACCGCTGGGTCCCTCCCGAAATTCCCTTTTGCCGCAGCAAAGCCCCAGATGCTGGCACACGACGGGACACGAACCCACCCCGTGCGATGGTTCCCTGTAAGTATTTTAATTCCTTCCGAGCAGAAAAGGCAAGCTTTAAATGGAACTGCAGATGGGGAGAGGGCACGGAGTAATTGAGAATTCCCTGCCCTGCCAGGCGGGGTTAATGGGCAGTGCCCTGCAGAAATCCGGCTCCTGCGAACGCTGGAAATGTCAGAGCGGTGCAGAACAAGACGCTGATCCAGGTCCTTGTGGTGTTAAGTGGAGGCTGCAGGGCAGCTCTGAACCCAAACGCATAATTTGTAGACACAGGATGTCATTTACGATTGCTTACCTCTCATTAAAACTAATCAGAGCGGCTTTCTGGCAAAAATTGATTTTTAATTGGAAAAGTTACATCTATGAACCTGTTTTCCCCTGAAAAAGCTGGGAATTGATGGACAACGTCCTTGTTCTCTGAGAGCTTCAAGAGCTCTGAATGACCTTTATTTCTTTCAGATCTTGGCCAAAATTAGCATTAAAAATATTTGTTTGTATGCTTCACAGGATGATTTTAGTCAGAAAAGATATTTTCCATTAAAAAAATAAATTCGGGGGATGTTTTCACGTGCCAGCTTGGGAAGCAGACGGATGCTGGGATGCCAACAGCAGGGCAGGACCTTGCGGTGGCTCCCACATTTCTCAGGTACTTTTCACCAGGACCCTCACTGGCAGCACAAGGTGCAGCAATGTCACTTTTAATTAAAACCTTTTGTTTTCCCCGCACACAGAACAGCTGCAGCATCCACACCGCGGCCAAGGCCCGGGCCGGGGAGTGGAGAAGGAGACAGCGGCAATGGGCTGCACACATCAGGCTGGTTTGTGCCGTAAATCCCGGGAAATGCCGCTCACCCCTCCCCGGCCCATGGGGATGGGGCACAGGGTGGGGTTTTTTGATTCTGTGACACAGCTGGAGGGCTCGGGTTCTCCTGGAATTCCCGAGGGGCTGAAGCAGCGCAGCAGCCAGCCCTCCACAGGGAGATGCCGATTCCCGAGCAGTGCCCGAGGTGCGGGAGCCTGCAGCACAGCCGGGCTCTCCTTCCCGCACACACCCGGCCAGGCTCTGCCGTGCCTCGGCAGCCGAGCGGGGGCACCGGGCGGCAGGGGCTGCTGCTGGAATTGTCCCTGCTTCCTCCAGCCCGGCTGAGAGCTGCCCAGAAGGGAACGGCCCCCGGGGGTCCCCAGCCCCGGCAGCCAGACCCCAGCAGGAGCTCACTCAGCAGTTCGGGGGGCAGGGAGCGTGTGCGGGGCTGCAGGGTGGCAATGTCCCCATGGGCACGGGCACAGCCCGGCACTGCCAACTCCCTCCCCAGACGCAGGTTTTACCTGCAAGGTGAAAACATTCACCTCCAAGGAGAGCTCCTCCATTAGATAACAACACTCCGGTTATTTCAAACCCAACTGCTAAGCCTGGTGTGTAACGAGGGCTTCTCTTTGTTTTGCTGAGGTATTTTTTCCCTTTGTGAGCGTTCCCAGAAATATCCTTGCAGGATGTGCCTCTCGTTTTCCCGAGGATTTTCTGAAGGCCCCAGGGATCAGAACTCGATTACCTGAAGTCACCTTCCTGCCAAAAGATCCTGGCAGCACCAGGCAGGAGACACAAAGGACCTCTGGAATTTAAAACTTCTTCGGTGTTCCGCTCAACACAGCTGAGCCAGAATTTCTGCTGCCACCGAGGTTCTCAGAGCTAGGCTGCGCTGCTTAGAATTTCATCCTAATGAGCCTAAAATAAAACAATGTGTGGAAGGAGATTTCAAAGCATCCTCAGTTGGATCGGGGTTCGGGAGAAGGAGGAAAAACGCCAAAGCCAACCGAAGAGCACCCTCTCCTGGAGCTCCGAGCGCTCCCCGGCACAGCCCCCGCTCCAAGAGCCAAGGACAGCGGCCCTGGAGAACGCTTCCCATTCCATTCCCACGGAAAACACGGGGAAGAGTCACCCGCTTTTATTTATCTCCGTGTTTTCTATTAAATGGTGAAAAATTCCCAGAAGCGAGGGCTCAATTTGCTGTAAAAATACAATTTTCAGCACGGTTCTGTGGTTACTGGAAGATCTTTCAGGTGGGTCACTCAGCAAATCGGGGTTTATCATTTTCTGTATCCAACAGATGCTTCATTTGGATCTGTTTCCAAGACTATCACAAGAAAAATATATTTTTTTTCCACTATAGAAAAATAACTTATGGAAATATATTTTATTTTGTAGTGCTGCATGAGAAAATATCTTTTATGTATTTGATATTTTGCCTTCTTCAGGAAGATGCTCTTCTGTTTCTGCCTCTTGACTGAATAGATTTGATGGTGAAGTTTTCAATTTCAACATTTAATATCTGCTCTCCATGAATACTCTGCCACGTCCTCTGAAATTCACAGATGAATGAATTTTTACAGGATTCCTGGAAAGCAAGCACATCTGACCACGGGGAATATTACCCTGATAAAGATTTAATTGTAAAATGACAATGAGCAGCAGCTGAAGTTCAGATAGTATTTCCCTGGCTGTCATTTCTGCATGCAGACATTATTCTAATAGCAAACCCTCTCATCTTTGTTACCCTTTTCATGATCTTTTCAGTGCCTGAAAAAGTCAAGTACCAATATCTTGTGACATGAACACAAAGCAGAAGCTTTTTTTCAGAAGGATTATATTTTCATATATATATATTTTNTGACCAAGCTAAATACTTGCTAACTAACGAACCAGTAAATCAGATTTTTAGCTGGAATATCCCAGGATGCTCTGGACAACAGCAGTGTGTTCACAAAGCTCAGATTAATTTCTGACGAAGGACATGTGCAGTCACACTCGGTCTCTGTGCCATATCTGAGTAAATTAACATCTGCACACAAAGAAAGTGTCTCCTACACTTTGTTCATCATCCTAACAATATCAAATGTCATCTACAGCAGCATAAATAGAGATTCAACTCCTGCTCACCTGAATAATCCCACTAAACCCAGACTCTCCTTCCTGTAGCTCCAGTGGTGTGGGATGTGGTATTTAATAACTGATGGATAATTCTGGAGCACAAGAGGAATTCCCTTTTTCTCTAGCAGCAGTTCCTTTAGCTGAGGGATTCCTGTGGGTTAGCAGGTGCAGGGGGCTGCTCCAAGAGCCAAGAGACGAGGAGCCCTCGTCCCTGAACCCCCAGAGGAGTTTCTGTGCACAGGCAGAATCCCGCAGCTCCTGCAAGCACGGACCTGCCGAAGGATGCCGAGGTTAGAACACAAAACTGAAGGCAGATTATTTTTTGTAAACTTGGGAGTGCACGGATTAATCACTCCTGGTTGTCCCAGCTGTTAGGAATTCCATTCTGTCTAAATTTCAGTTTTGTTTTCTCTTTTCCCCCCCCCAGTAGAGCCGAACCCGGGAGCAGCATCACTCAAAGGCTCGTTAGTTTGATGAAGTGGCAAAAGTGACTCCAGCTCCCGGGGGTCCTCCCAGCTCCGAAACATTTACACACCCCAAGGGGATTCTGAAAAACACCACCAAGCCTCTAGGCACTGAATCACAAGCAACTATTTTGAATCTTTAATTTTTTTTTCTATATTCTTTTCTATGAGGATGTCAGAACTTAAAATATGGAATATGCTTTTCCCACTTGGTTCCTATTACTTGTAAAGCATTCAAAAGCTTCCAGAATAAAATTACCTCTATGCCCTGCCAGGGAGCAGGCAGAGCTCCACGGAGTATCAAGGGAGTCCCTCTGCTGGTGTTGCTTTCCATTTTTAACCCAAATATAATCATAAAAATGACTAAATGTGAGACTGGAGCTGTGCAGCCTTAGATTCAGCATTTATTTGTTATCACGTTCATCCCGGCGGAGTTTTACTGTACTTTTATATTTATACAAAAAGTGCTGAAATCTATTCCATAAATTAAGGAGTTCGTTTTCAGGTGTGACATATTCATCATCATCATCATCATCATCATCATCATCATCATCACGAGATGTTTTAAAACTTTGCTCATATGAGAGCAGCCAATTTGCATTTAAGGAAAAAAAAAGCATATTTGAGAGAGAAATGCAAAGAGGTAAGAGGTGCAGGAAGCTGAATTCAGCACTGAAATCACATCCCTTACTTTTCTATCCCAACTGCACATTTTCCATGGGGGGAAAGGCACTGAGGCACATTTAACCCCATAAATGCCTGACATTTCCCCTGGGTGGATTCAGGTCTGCGTCCTGACAGTGAGGAATTAAACAACTCAACACAAAAATACATTTCTGTTTTGTTCCAGTATTCGTCTGAGGCTTAATCACAGTTGTCAATGTGCTATTGCAGTGAATAACATTTTCATATTGAGTTATTTTACAGTTCCTACAGCAGTAAGGAATATCTTAGGGTACTAACTGATTGTTTTGGCTTTATTTATTGTACAGGAAAGCAACGACATTGAAAATATTGTATAAACAGCAAATACACGGAGCAGCAAAATCCCTACCCTGCATTATGAATTGAAATGACATTATTTTAAAACATTTGAAAAAAAATCATAATTATATGTTCTCAACTCAGAGACAAATTACCTATTATTTTAACATAATTAATTTGAGCTCAGACTATTTATGTTGCTGTGTCATTATCCATCAAAATGCTAAAAATTGGGGGTTGAATCTTTAAAGTTTTTTTCTCCAAATCTGTCATTTGTTTGCCTCCACCTTCAATATCTGAAAGTATTAATTACAATTGACATTTCACTTTGTTGGCTGTCCCCTAGGCCACATTTCCAACCTCCCTTGTGATGATCTTGCAGCAGGGCCTTCAGGAGAGAGCTCTCCCCCTCCAGTGACCTCAGGCTTGGAACCAAGTTTCTGTTCTTTCCCTGTGACATGGATGGGGTTTGAGGGGGTTTTTGCATCCTGTTGGTCTATCCTGATCATTTATTCATTTATCCTGCTGACTAATGTATTTTTCTCTCTCTTTTAAAGGCTCCCTCCTCCATCAGCTGTGAAAGGCAACAGGCCCATGGCTGGTGTCATGTTTCCAGGGTCAGGTTTGTTCTCCCAGCTGGCTGAACAGGTACCCAGCACCTGCACAGGTTTGGGCTGGGTTTTCTCTGAGCTCAGGGTGGGATCTGCTGCTCCTGTGTGGCCTGGGGTGACAGGAGATGGAGGGGAGCTCTGCATGGAGGCAAAAGTCCACCCATTTCTTGTTGTCCTGTCTCCAGGAGAGCACTGAGGCCACAGCTGTCCAAACTGTGCCAGGGAATGCCTGTCTCCAAGGCTCTGACAAGCTCTGACTGTTTTGTGCCCCTGATTTTTTTCCACTTGTCTCTCATGATTGACATTTGTCTGTTCTGGGCCTTGTTTGCTTGCACTGCACTTGTGGGGAGCCCGGAGCAGTGCAGTATTTCCATGTCTCGGGTTAAGGGTGAGGAACATTACACATGCACACTGATTTATGCCTCAGAGGCTGCAAATCGTGTCAAGTGTGATCTCAGCACAGCTCTGCTCCATGACTCAAGAGCTCGGTGCAGTGTTACACTCTCAGACATCAATCCTCAGCCAGGCTAGGGAGAACTCCTCCAGAGCATCCATAAAGTCCTGGGCTAGGAGAGTTGTTAGTTATTCATGAGATAATAATGGTGTTTGCAGTGTTCATGCCAAAGCCAGAATCCCATAATCACCGAGGTTGGAAAAGACCTCCAAGCTGTGCCCCATCCCAGCCCAGAGCTCTGAGTGCCAACCTCCAGGAATTCCTTGGACACCTCCAGGGATGGGGATCCAAACCTTGGGCAGCCCCTGCCAAAGCCTGACTACCCTGTCCATGGAGAAATTCCAACCTGAGCCTCCCCAGCACAACTTTTTATCCCAGTCCTTCCATAATTCTGTTTTGTAGGGCTGTATGTCAGGAGTGGCCTGAAAGCTGCTGCTCTCCCAAAGGCACACAGCAATTTCTTCACTATTTCAAGCTCTGTGTTGTGCTGAATTCGGTGCCAGTGACTGGTATTCCTTCCTCTCACCATCCCTGTAAAACAAAGCTCAGAGAGAGGGCTCTGACAGCCAGAATTCCCTTGGGATTCCAAAGGCCTTGACCCTCAGGCGCCAGCCCAGCCACCGCTGCTTCTGCTGCAGGTGCCTCTCCCTCCGCTTTTAACCACGTGCAGCTTCCACGACCTGAAAAACCCTTCCCAGCCACTACCAAAATTCCGGAATCCCTATGAAAAGCAGTAACTTGTCCCCAGCCCATCTTCTCCCTGGAGGAGAGGCTGTGAATTCCCAGCTGGGCGGCATTCGCAGCGTGCTGGAAGCTGCAGGAGAGGAAGGCCAGCACAGAGCAGCCCGGGTCGGAGCGCAGTGCAGGGTGCCGCTGACCCCGCTGCCTGCAGGACAGCGGGCCGGGACATGGAAGGGGCGCAGGGAACTCCTCCGTGCCATGCCGCAGCGGCTCGGCTCACCTCAGTCTCCGGGATGATCATGTAACACATCCCGCTAGTGTGTGCGATTAATAACGCAGCAAGTGGCGCAGCACACACCGGGGGCTCAGGCTGGGAACGGGCAGGGCTCCGGGAACGGGCAGGGCTCCGGGTTCGGGCTGGGAACGGGCACGGCTCGGGGAACGGGCAGGGCTCGGGGGGAAGTTTGGAGGTGCGGGAGGGACTCGGGAAAGCTGGAGGTGCGGGCACCGCTCGGGGTGAAAACTGAGGGCCGGGCACCGCTCGGGGGTGAAGTTTGGAGGTGCGGGCACCGCTCGGGGTGCAGGCTGCGGCAGGGCCCCGCTCTGTGTCCGGGTCCCGCTCTGTGTCCGGGTCCCGCGCTGTGTTCGGGCCCCGCTCTGGGTCCGGGCCCCGCTCTGTGTCCGGGTCCCGCGCTGTGTTCGGGCCCCGCTCTGGGTCCGGGTCCCGCTCTGGGTCCGGGTCCCGCTCTG
>VXBS01008578.1:446025-457626 GCA_013400255.1 Sitta europaea
CGGCCTTCATCGCCGGCCCGGGCATCAGCTGCTCCGACCTGGAGGGGCTCAACGCCCTCATCCAGGAGGGAGCCACCGAGGTGACCGTGGTCAGCGACGGCGGGCAGAGCATCACCGTGGCCACGGCCGCGCCGCCCCCGCCCATCTTCTCGTCCTCCTCGCACTCGGAGGGCCCCAAGCAGACGTACTCCATCATCCAGAGCGGGGCTCACACGGCCCTGCTGTGTCCCGCCGACTCCATCCCCGACTAGGCACAGGGGCTGCTGGGGACGCTCCCGGGCAGTGCCGGGCCTGCCAGCAGGGCACAGGACACAGCCGAATGCAGGGTTTGTCCTCCAGAGCCCAGTGCACGCAGTGTGTGAGGAGGAGGAGGAGGAGGATGGGCTGGCTTTCTGTGCCTCTGCTCCCGGGCAGGTGGCAGCTGCCGCTGCTGCCAGTGTCCCCAGCAGTGACATCCCCAGCACGGCTCCCGTGCTGTGCTGCCAGCGAGGAGGAATCCTCACCTCGTGCTGCTTCACCTCCTCGCTGGGGCACACACACAAATCCAAACCCTCTGGAGCTGGTTGGAGGCAGGTCTGGGCTGCGAGCTCTGTGTGCACTCCCAGCTCCTGGCTGAGCTCCGAGGAGCCCCTGGCTCTGCTCCAGCCCAGCCGAGGGCTCAGCTGCTCCTCAGTGTCTGCAGGAATTGGCACCACTTGTGCAGACACCGGGTGATTGTTTCTAGAAAGCAAAGAGTGTCGTCCCTCTCTCATAGTAACTAACTCTGTTAGCAACAACACAAATTATCTCTGGCATGGTGATGGCTGTCAGAGTGCCTGTGAATTAAAGAGCAAAACAACTGGAAATATATTTTTTACAAACACTGCTTACCTTTTGTTTTCATTTTGATGCTGCCTGTTGGGAGTTGCATGGGTAGTAAAAGTGCATTACGGTTTGGGTCTTCTTTTCACATTAAAGGAAAATATTTAATTTTTTTATTAATTTATTAATTTNGGTTGGATCATAAGGAAATGGTAATTTATTATTCTGTCTATAATAATATATGTACTTATATATTTATCATAAATATTATTATATTTATAACTTATTATGGACATTTCTCTGATGAAAGAATTCCAGGCTGTATCTTGAACTGTGCAATTGCCCGTGCAAAGGTACCACAAACTAAAAGCACAGGATTTCCCATGCTGGGAGGTGGAGGTGGGCTCTGCAGGCAGGGTTTCCTCAGCTCCCACTGCCATCCATAGGTGGTGCCAGAGGCCCAGGGAAGCTCTGGAGTGTGCTCTGGCTCCTGGATGATATTTCCTCTTTAACGCTTCCCTGTAAAAACATTTCAAAATTCAGGTTTTTAAGACGTTACCGAAAGCTCAGCTGTAAAAATCTCACTGTCACTTAAGTGAAAAAGCTGCGGATAAAAAGAAATGCCCAAAGTTTTCTATAAGAAACTGTGGTCAAAACTTAACCTCACAATTTATGTTCAACTGATAATATTTTGCTCCCTGTTGATTCATTTTACCCTGTCCACAGTTCCCAGCTGTAGGACTGGGGGGCACTGCAAGAATGGTCAGACCCGAGGGTTTTGGCAGAGCTGCTGCTTGGAGGTGCAGTTGATCTGTGCTTGCCCTTGGCCAGGAGCCCCACCGGCAGTGCAGTGTCCCTCTGAGCACTCACAGCTCTGTTCTCTGCACTGCAGCTGCTCACGGAGCCTCCAGAACCTTCTCACGGAGGAAACCGGTGGGTTTGTCACATTGTAAGGACTCACCTTGGTGCCAGCCTCAGAGATAAACAGGAAAGATAACGCCGGGGTGTGAATGAACAGGCAGAGCCCGGTGCTGCTGCCTCAGCCTCCCTTGGCTGATTGCATCGTGTGAAGGGGCTGGGACCTCGTGCTGCACCCCGAGAAAAGAGCAGCTCACAGCCAAGGCTGACAGGGGCAAGGTGCTGTTTTCTCTTCCAGTACTCTGGCTTCATTTCTGTGTATGACAGTAATGCTCTGTGTGTTTGGGAGCTGGCAGGAGCAGATTGTTTTAATCTCTGATGTTCACTTACTGCATTCTTCATGTTATCAGCAGAGCCATCCCAGGAGGGAGCCTGGTAATTCAGAACAAGTGTCTCCTGTAGAGCTCTCCTCCTTTTGAGCACACAGTAAATAAATCCTATCCCTCCCTCCCTTGAGTTCTGGAGCAAGCTGGCTCTTTCCAGGACAAAATATTGGGATGGATTTTTGTTCCTGCTGTGTGGAGATCCCCAAGCTCCCCTGCTAAGTGCTGGGCTCAGGGGGCAGAGCTCAGAGGTTCCTTCCTCCAAGGGGAAGGAAAACCTGGATATCTCACCCAGCACAGCCCTGGATCCAAAGGGAAGGGTAATTCTGGATATCCCACCCAGCCCTGGCTCTAAGGGAAGGGTAAATCTGGGTATCCCACCCAGCCCTGCAGGCTCTGCTCTCTCACAGGCTTTTTCCCAGTTTGCCCCTGGGCTCCCAGGTGTGAGTTTATGGTGTCACTGCCTCCCTCCTCTCTGGGGATGAACTTCTGCCTGCTCAGAGACCTGAGGTTAAGCCAGGCAGGTGCACAACCTGTGTGCATTTCCAATAAACCAGCCCCAGCTCCTGGGCCTTCCCAGCCCTGTGGGGTTTGTTGCTCTGCTTTGTAAAGCCAGACCCAGTTCCAATGAGCTGATCCTCCACCATACCTGCTGAAATGTGCTTTTCTCCTGTGCTTTTGGGAGGCAGGAATACTCAGCAGGAAAAGAAACCTGAAGAAAAACGTGTTTGGACACCTTTAATTGTGTTTTGGGGAGGCTGGTTCTGACTGAGCCCCAGCTCAGTGTCCTCAGTGGGGTTGGAACAGCACTGGATTAAACCTTATCAGTGCTGCTGTATCTTTTATGTGGTTTGGATAAAAACTTTAACTGTTATTTGCATCAAAATGGGAGATTGCTGCTCAAAACCAGCCCCAGGTTGTCCCATGCACAGGGGGGTTCCTGGATATGCCCAGGAAGCACTCCTGGGTGGATGGAGGGGGTCAAGTCTAACCTGAGACAGCAGGTCTAACCTAAAAGCAGCAGAACTTGGCCCAAAGGTGGCTCTGTTGGGAACTGGGGGAAAACCAAACTTATATTGAATACATGTGGGGCCTGCAATGGGAAAATTGCAATCCAAATATTTCCCAATCATTTTGGGAATCAGCTATTTATTCCTGCTGTCATCTGACTGCACTGGAAAGTACCTTCTGTTGTGGGGTTTAAAATGTCAGAGATGTGCCAAGACATTTTTTCTCTACAATACAAAGAACTGGGGAAAGGCTTGTTGGGTTGTTTTTGTTTTTGTTTTTTTTTTTTTTAATTTAGATACCTTTATTTTATTCTATATTTCTGATTCTTTATTTATTTGTGTTTGAAGTCAAAATACAGTCAGTCATCCTGTTTGCACTGTGCTGCTCTGGTGACTGCAAAAGTATTTTCTGTGTCCTCCATGGCAAGACCTCTATCCTGTAATTTCAGGCATATTGACCGGCTGCTCTAATGGCTTTTTACATCTCCAGTTGGAAAATCTTTAGCCTTGTTATTTAAATTTTAAGAAGAGAAACCAATATTGTTAGGAGAAACTGATGTCTCCTGTCACTTACCCAATGACCTTTCATGAGGTGATAAAGGTTTCTATAGTGACCTGAGGAAATGATGTCTCAGGTATCAGCCTGAATTAAAAGTCTGTGGCAGGAAAAGCTCTTTTCTCTGTCTCTCAGGTATCCAGTTCTGCCTTTGTCTTCATTCCAGTGGCTGGACATGGAGAGGCACTCATAAAACATCCAGTATTTGGTTACATGGCTGTCTTTAGAGGCTTCCCAATGTTGTAGGGAAGGAAAAAGTCCACGGAAAGCAGAGGTGGATTTTTTACAAGCTGTATCCATGAGAGCAACACCCTCACGTTCAGGGGCTGCTGCTGGAGTGCCACTGGATCCTGAAACCTGTGGGTTTGTTCCACAAGCCTCAGGAGCTGTGCTGGCCTCTCTAAAGCCAGGAATTGTCATTTACTGCAGATTCAGCTTTGCCAGAGCTGTTCGAGTTCCTCGATCCAGACCTTGTGTAAACTTACCTTTAATTCTGAAAGTGAAAGCTCTTGGTTACTGACAGTGGCTGCATTTGTAGGTAAAAGTTGAACGTGATCTGGGAAATAATTAACTGAGGGCCTGGATTGTGTTTTGAGGTATTTTTATTTGGTTGTTGTGTTTTGGTTTGGTTTTATTTTGAAGACAAGAGGATGCCTTTCTGCCTTCTCGTGCTGCTGGGTGACACAACCTGTTCTCAATGGCTTCCAGTTTATCTAACCTGATGTGAGACACCTAAAAAAGCCTTGGAGAAACCTCCAACGTTTTCAGCTTGAGTTTCCCACTGATGTCTTCCAAAGTGAAGGAGAGCTGATAAATCTTGGTGCTGTCTGTGCTGGCAGTGTTTGAAATAAAGGCTGGCCCTGGTCCCACAATTTTCCAGCATTTTGCTCCCCAAGCCCTGGGCCAGCAGAGGCAGAGCAAGGCCAGCCCTGAGCCCTCACCTCCCCCTGCCTGCTGCTTGTATTTGCCCTTTCTGAATGGCAGGCTGAAAGAAAAACCCACCCCACACCTTTTCCTAGCACACTCCTCCCAAAGTGTGTCTGCCCTTGGCCATAACTCAGTATTCTCTCAGCAGTATCAGTGGTTTTATGTCAGTTCTCTGAGGATTTCACTGGAGCTGTGCTGCTGGATTCCCCACCTGCAGAAGGTGCCCTGGAAGGATATGGTGAGGATGGGGATAACTTGGATACCTCAGTGATGAGCCAGATGCAAATTCCCAGCTAGATCCTGGAGATAGTCACATCTCCTGATGGCCCAGAGGAAAATCTGAAAGAACAGGAATGCAGAAAGCTCGGCTGCATAATGCATAGCCGTCATAATTAATAGATTAAAGTTCTTTGTGAAACATGCTCTTTTATTCTAATAAAGGGAAGGGGCTACAAATGGTGACACTGGTTTTAACAAAACAGCGATGTGAGATGCCATGTTAGAGTTGTAGAGCTAAAGAGGTGATAAAAATGTACCTTGGGTTTAAATTTTTACAAGACTGATGTAAGACTTATTGCCTTAAATAGCAGCACTTTTCCTTGTCTCTGGGCACGTTGGATCATTCTGGTTCTCAAAGTACATAAAATTGCTGGGGGATTATTAAAAAACTTTCCAATCCTTGCTACTTAGTCCTTCCTGAAAAGTTCAGGATTCATTTTGCCTTAACAATGTTAAATTTTTCCTTTGTTGTAAAATCATGGAGATCAGCCATTGATAGAACTTTAATTGGCTGGGGATGTTCATGATTTTTTTCCTTTAAAAGGAAAAAAAAGCCTGCCAGCAAAATTGCTTTTTGGTGATGACTCTGCTTGAAAAGTGCTCTGCAGGGGCCCATTCCCAATTGATTATCTTTCACAGCTAATAGCTTCAAAGGCTGTTTGGTGGACAGTCCAGTTTTACATTTAAATGTAAATCTCGATAGCCTTGACAGACTGATGATCAGAAAAAAGAAAGGTAAAACCAGTAAAATGGATGTACAGCTGCTATAACTTTCACCAGCTCCTCCAGGGGCAACGGGAGTGAAATTAAAATGGTTGCAGTGTGACAAAGCTTTTCGGAGGGGATGGAGGGAGGAAACTCCCTAAGATGCAGCATTAATGAGCTGCTGAGTGGCCTGGCAGCCCTAAAAGTTCTGTGTGGTGTCAGTGGCTCCCACTTGTGCTCCCGTGGGGTCCGCAGGGAAGTTCAGAGCTCTGGGCAAAGCCAGGCTTGGGCTGGAGCCCCAGCAGGGCAGGAGAGAGCCGAGGGTGGCTCAGTCCTGGTGTGCTGGGCATGGCAGAGGTGCCACAGCTCCCTGGGGCCAGGGGTGCTGCTGGCAGGGCTGAGGGGGGTCTGAATTCTGACAGCCCTTAAATCACTGGGTCACGGAGTCACAGCACTGCAGAATCAGTCACAGAACCTCAGAATCACAGAGTCACAGAATCACAGGATAACAGAGTCACAGAGTTACAGAATCACAGAATCACAGAGTCAAAGAATCACAGGATAACAGAGTCACAGAATCACAGAATCACAGGATAACAGAGTCACAGGGTCAAAGAATCAGTCACAGAGTCACAGAGTCAGTCACAGAATCTCAGAATCACAGGGTCATGGAATCACAGCATCACAGCATCGCAGAATCACAGTCACAGAATCAGAGAGTCACAGGGTCACAGAATTCCAGTCACAGAATCGCAGAATCACAATCACAGTCAAAGAATCAGAGTCACAGAATTCCAGTCAGAGTCACAGAGTCACAGTCACAGAATCAGAGAATCACAGAGTCACACAATCACAGAGTCATAGAATCAGAGAATCACAGAATCAGAGCATCACACAATCAGAGTCCCAGAATCCCAGAGTCACAGAGTCCCAGAATCCCCAGGCTGTCAGAGCCCTCCAGGAACATTGATTCCAGCCCAGCCCCTGGCCCCCAGTGCCACCCCCAGGCTGTTTGAAGCACACCCAGGGATGGGGACTGCACCCCCTGCCCGGGCAGAGCATTCCAGCTCTTTATCACTCTTTCTGTGAAAAACTTCTCCTGCTATCCAGCCTGTGTTTGGCACTGCTTAAGTCTCACTGGAGTGACTGATTCCATCCTTACTCCATCCTCCCTGGGAGAAAAGGTGGGCAAGGAACTCCTCAGTCCCCAGACACCTCAGAGCTGTGAGGAGGTGCCTTTTCCCACAATTTTTAATCCTGTTGCCATGGAAACACAGCACAGACACTCCTGGTTTTGGCCGCCTATTCCTCAGGGCCAAACAAATCCAGAATTTTCCAGGCTTCCAAAGGAAGGGGAAATAAGGGAGAGGAAGGGAGAATGGTCAGTGCAGAAGCCACTGAGGACCTGGTCAGGGAAGGCATGTCTGTTTGGGGAACACAGGGACGAGGGTTCAGGGACCCCTGGGGCTGAGAGTACAGAAGGAGTTTGTCCTGGGGGACTGGCACCCTGGGAAAACACCCCTTGTCCTCTACTCTGATTTCCCTATGGATTGCTGGAATCATCTACATAAGGCAGAGAGAAGAAGAAAATCTTTTTGTTTAAATTAACTTTAAATTCCTCTCCAGTGGCACAATATTCCTGTGCAATGGAGTAAAGGACATCTAAACTTATCTTTTTTCTTCCTCATCTTTTCTTTTTCTTCTTTTTTTTGTTGCTGTTTTTTGTTTGGTTATTGTTGTTTGATTTGGGTTGGGGTTGTTTTTTGTTTTTTTTTCAACTTCTACAGCTCCATAAATCCCCTGCACCAAATCCCAAATTCAAGGGAGTTTAGGAGTGCTGTCCAGCACATTGATCATGGCAAAACAGGATCACACCTGCCTTTTATTCATCCTTCAGGGCAGCACCATAAATTAACAGTGATGCCCCCAGTGAAATCATGTCCTCCTTCCAATACCAAATTCATAAAAGTGCACAGAACACGTTTAACAAAAACTGGCACTTCTTTCCCCAATGAGTTCACTCCCCCATTTTTTAATTTATTCAGGGTGCACAAAGCCCGAGAATCCTCTGAGGCAGGTGGGGAGGGTCTGTGCCCTGCAGAGCTCAGGTTTGGGGGTTCTGAGCCCGATGGAGGGGCAGGGCTGGCAGCAGGGCAGGAGCATCCCTGGGTGCAGGATTTGGGGGGAAACCCCTCGGGGCTGAAAGCCCAGCTGGCTCCTCGCAGGGCCTGAGCTGCTGCAGAGCACTGGCAGCAAAGAATTGCAGGTGGAATGAATCCTCTTTTCTCCCCGTGTAGGTAAGTCTTCAATAATAAATCCAGCTATCAATCCAGTGGCTCTGAAAGGGGAGGATCCATAAAATCCATGGGCAGAAATACAAGTTTCTGTCTACATTAAGCTCTGAATAAATTATCCATGTGGCCACTGAACTTTGCAGTGATCTTTCCATTGACTTCAGGTCAGATCCCTCCTTAAAATCTGCTTTGTGAAATGACTGCTACAGAAACGAGAAGAAGAAAAAAAAAAAACTTTATTTGTTCTTTCACCTTTTGGCAGCTTCCTGCTCTGGGCTCAGCTTTCACAGATTATTCCAGAGGCCTTTGGCCCATTCGTGCAGAACTGGTCAATTTGCATGTGCAAATTTCTATTCTTTGCCCTGTCTCCATTCCATTGTGTGAGTTCAGTTTTTGCATTTGGTAAACAGAAATACTTTGTATTTGGAGAAAAAAAAAAAAATCTGGGCCACACACACAATTCTTCTCTTTAGCAGACTAACAGCAAGTAGTAAAAAAAAGAAAAAAACCAAACATGTTCCCCATTAGATCAGTATTAATCCATGCAGAAAATCCACTTCATCAAAGGTTTTCCATTTTGTGCCTGTCCATGTTATAACGACGTTAATTCCTTTAAATCCCAAGGACTATCATTACTTTAGCTCATATTTAGACACAGAGACTGTACCACAAAATCAAGAACATTCCTCCCTTTCCTTCTGCCTTGTTATTAGTGGGAAAAACTTTAAAAATAGAATTTCCTTGAAGGGGGACTTCCCGAAAACTTTTCAATTCGTAAACATTTAAGCGTGGCCCATAATTTAAATATGGAGCACAATTCACTGTACTCATGCTGGGCAGAAATCTGGGTGTTGATTACTTTTCTGCGAGCTGTTTTTTCTGAAGGAGCCCGGTATCACTGCAGCAATCAGAGCAGTTTGGGGCATGGGGCTGTTTAGCATCCTGCTGATGAGTTATGCCATCAATACCAAACTGATTTCCAAGATAAACCCAACTGAGGCATAACAAAGCCCAAGTGATGGCCAGCTGTGCTCATGTGATCATCTTACAGTGGTTCCACAGCTCGGAGCTGCTTTTATCACCGGCCTGGTGATGCATTTATTGTGGGCTTTGCAGAGAAAAGGATTCAATTAAAAAGGCATCGTGGTGTTATCAGCCAAATTCTTCAGTTCAGCTCCTGGTGGTTAAACGAGTTACTCAGTTTACACTGAATGAATGGAAGAAAAATGGAAGCAGGCGTGATTTGTTAGAAAAGCAAATAAATTTGGGTACAGTTGCAGGAGGAGGACGTGAGGCCCCGGGGTGAGCACATCATCTCCTGTGTACAAACAGCTGCTAATCTTATCAAGGCAAAGATGCCTCCGTGCTGCATTTACAAGCAGGCTGCCTTTATTCCAGCTCCCACTCCATTGAAATCTGCTATAAATACCCACTTTATAACACCGAGCCAATGCAGAAATTGCTCAGTTCAAAAGGAGAGCTTTTTTGGAGGAAGGGGGGGACGGAGTAAACGCAGTGTGTTGTAAAAGCTGAGTGGTTTTATTGGCACTTTAAAATGCCCTTTTCTGCTGGACTCTATCAGCTCTGATTATACATAACAACACTGGTTATGTATTAAAAATGTGTGTCAATAGTTGTGGTAGCACTGTGAGTTGTCACTGGAGTGCCAGAGGTCCCAACAGGCTGGAGTGCCAAAACCCGCCCGTGGCTCGGAGGGATCACACAGGGGGAGGTGTTTGGCTGGTAAATTGATAAAGCAGCCATCTCCGTGATTTAAATGAGAAACTTCATTCAAAGGCCCGTGCAGGCTGCACTTGCAGCCCTCTCAGAGCCCTTTGCTGGTGCCAGCAGAGGAGCTGGGGCTGCCACGGTGCAGGAGTTTGTCAATCAAATGATGAATCAACCCTCGAGTCAAGAGTGGGGACAAGTTCACTCTGTGTAACTTTAGGACAGATGTGCTCCCTTAGGTCGAGCCTGTGAGCTGCTGCTCCCCAAACACCCCTGCCCAGGGAGGGGAGGGGGATCTCACTGAAAGGTGTCAAGCCTGGTGTTTCCCACTCCAAAGTACCGGGCAGATTTTGTGAGGGAGCACAGCCAGGGTGGAGCCGCTCAGATGTCTCATCTCCCTAAATAAAGCAAGCTGTATCCAAATTGCTTCCACAGAGCAGTCAGGCTTTTCAAAGCCTGCTTTCGAGGCAGGAGTGGATATAAAACAGGGCATAAAACTTCCCTGCACTGGACACGAGCAAAGCTGTCCTCAGGCAGCAGGTGTGGAGCCTGTGCGTGCAGGGAGGGCAACCTCTGCTTTTCAGCAGCTTGTTCTGCCTGCGTGTGAACTCACAGGCTGGGAAATGAAACATCCCCCAGGACAGCTCCCTCTTTGAATCCTCTCAGCTGTATCCTACATAAATTACGGTGTGCTGAGACTGGAGGAAGTAATTTAATGCTGGAATTCTCCAAAGGCTCTGACTGCTGGTCTTGCTGTGGTGTGGCTGTGCTGTGCATGACAGACACACAGGGGCTTCTGAGGAGCCCCCCTCGTGCTCCTGGATCCCCACAGGAGTGAGACCAGTGAGTTTTTGGTGATGATTGCTGAGTACTCCTGCTTTGGTTTCTTTTCAGAACATCCCCAGCTGAAGGCAAACCCTGCTGCTCCTGTCCTGGCTGAGCTGCTTTGGCCAACAGGCCACAGGTGGAAACATCCCCTTTGCTCCTTGTCTCTGGCTGCTCCAGCTCCACCACCCCCCAGGTGCCTCCCCCAGCCCTGCCCATGCCAGGCACTGTGTGAGAAGCTGATGTTTCCTGCTGTGCTCCCCCCTCGACCTGCAGGTGGTTCCCAGAGCATTTGGCTGCCCTGCTGCTGCTCTGACCCATCCTCCTGAAGAAAATGATGTTAATCTGGGTTCTCAAAGCTCTGTGCTGTGCCAGGCTGGTGGGCCAAGCTCCCAGAGCCTGCAGGAGCAGCACTGTTTGGAGCCACCTGGGTGAACCAAACACCCCCGAGTGCTCCTGTGGATGGGAAACTTGCAGGATTATCACTGCAGGGTGATAAAAGTGTCCTTGCTCTGTTTAGAAAGCACCTACTGCTCTTCCAGCGCCGTGCCAATTGAAGGGAACAGAAACAAAAAAACATTTTTTGTTTTCCAACTCCTTTTCCAAGCTGGCAGTGCAGCGATGGGGCAGAGGCTGCTCCTGTCCTGCCCGCTCTGAGCACAGGGCAGCTCCGGGGCTGAGCCAGCAGCAGCTCTGAGGCTCCCGTGGGGAGTTTGTGCCTCTGCAGTGATGCCCAGCGCAGTTCAGCTCGGCAGCTTGGGCTGGGCTCTGCAGAGGCTCCAGGAGCGCCGGAGGTGGCTCAGGCACGCCCGTCCTCCAGTGGCTGTGTGCTTTACAGGCGCTGCTCTTCGGGGCTCCCGTGGGTTTAGTTCGCAGTCTGAGTGTCCTGGCCAGTGCTGGGTCTAATGCTCCCAAGCCCCACTGCCCTCACTAGAAGATGTATTTACTCATTTTCCAGCTGCGAGATGTGGATTAGGAGGAGAAGGGCAAAACAGGTTCAAAACTTTAAAGGGTATAAAGAAAACTTTAGTAACGGAACTAAAAGGGGAAAAAAAAGCGGGAAACTGTTAATAGTAGGGGAGGTTATATTTTCATTATCGTTATTTCAAAACGAGTTGAACTTTCCTTGCAAGCCGCATATTTTGCCCCAGTCTCTGGGTCAGCCCGATACCCAGCAGTGCCAGGGGTTTGTGACAAAATCCATCCCACGGAGTCCCCGGCCACTTCTGGGAGCA
>VXBS01008578.1:459617-512972 GCA_013400255.1 Sitta europaea
TGGGGATGGGGATGGAATCTGGGCTCCATGAACTTGGCCAAAATAAGAACAACCACTGACATAAGAACAAGAAAATAAGAACAACCTCCAGTGGTCTTTAAATTAAATCTGTAGCCCCCTTCAGGCTGACACCCACAGAGCTGGGATTGGAGCCAGAACTCTCTTTGCTTCAGAAGTCCTTGGACACTCCAAGGAGTTGAATTGAACACGGAATTTCTACTCCAGTGTGTTCAGAGATGCTGCAAGTCCCCTGAGCACCTGGCACTAAAGCAAGGTTAAACTGGGGAAGATGTGCTACTTTTCACCCCACTTTCCCTATATTTACAATTGTTAGATGTAGAAATACAAATCCACATTTAAATATTTGTACAATCTACAAAAACCTAAAATATTTCTAGAAATAAAATTATGGTTTTTAACATATTTTGTCAGATGCTGCAGTTTGAGCTCTCCTTGCTGTGTTTCCTGCCCAGCCAGTACAACACAGCAGGAACAACTCCATATCTGTATCTTACTCATGGGAGTGAAATCAATGTATAAATTCACATTAAAGCATACTTCTCAATGTATAAATTCACATTAAAGAATACTTCTCTGAGGTACAAATCTGTGACAAAACCCATCACATCTGTTGATCTGGGATATATTTTTATTTTTTTGCCATTCAACCAGCTCCTCCATCCTCTCTCCCAGAAACTTTTCTTCCTTATAATTCTACCACTGCTTAATTGGGCTCTGGTCTGGCATTTTACTTCCTTACCAATAAACTCATTTTAACTGGTGGCTGCTGCAGGAGCCCTCTGTTGTTCCTGCCAGCACATTCCCAGCAGGAGTGCCCAGCCAGCAGCTGAGGTGACACAAGTGCCATCAGCCCAGAGCTCGGGTTTGCCAGGGACTCACACCCCACTGCCCTGGGCAGGAGAAGCTGCTGCCTGCCGGGCTCCCCCGAGTTCTCCTCACTGGCCACCCCCTTAACAGTGCTCATTAATTAGGAATGCAAGCGAGGATGAAAAGAATTGCTTTGGTGGTGTGGGGTGAAACGTGAAAGCGTTGGTGTTAAACGTTCAGATCTTCCAGGAAACAATGCATCCACATCTTATAAAATTTATGGCTTTAAACTAGAACAAGTCATGGATGGTGAAGAGCAGAGAGTGGAAGGGCAGAGGCAGGGAGGGTGTGCTGGCTCTGGGCAGAGGAGAGCTCTCCATTCAAGTTTACTGTTCCACCACGGTTTCATGAACCTTTTTGTGACCCCGAGCAAGTTACTCCCATCTCACTATTCTTCCATTTCCTCTTTCTGTAAAATGATATTAATAGCACTTCAGCTGCAGAGCAGGTTTATTGTACAGGGCTTAATGAATGTTTGTCTCCCTGTGATTGAGATTCTTTCCTGCTGGAGGCAAGAATTTTAAGCAGGTTGATTAAGTAGAAAAGGTCTTTAACTGAAGCTGTTATTAAAAGCAGAAGGCATTATTTCTTAGGGAATTTTTAATCTTATGTATATTACAATTGCCAAAATACAGCAACTTTAGTTCCTCTGTTATTTAGCAACTTTGGTTTTATTTCTGAGAGAAATTTTGTTGGGGGATACTCTGAGTTTTGAAATTATCCAGGATAAACCCTGCTAAACTTCTTGCTCTGAGGAACAACAGTTACACAGTGAGAAAATGTGTCACTGCATCAGCACTACCTAGAGTTCTGGAATTGTAGGAAAAAAGAATTTTGGGGTGTTGAGACAGATCCAATCCTCCTCCCTAGGGCTGTTACTGTGATGCTCTGAGGTTTGAGGCTCTGGGAGGTGCAAGGAGCAATCTGACAGGATGGGTGGGAAAGGCTGTGCTGGGCTGGGAACACCAAATCCATCCAGGAGGAAGCACTGAAGACAACTCTAGGACTCCCTGAATGCCTCGTGGAGGCAGCAGCACCCACCTGTGCTGGAAATCCCAGCAGCATCCCAAATGTCTTGGTCTGGCAAAGAGCATTCCCACTCTCCCAGACTGCCCAAAGCTGTGGCTGAGACTCACATTTACCAGCCCTCCCTGGATCCAGAACTTTGTTAAAAATTACCCCAAGGAGGGTTTAAAATGACCCCAAGGAGGGTTCCCGAGCACGAGGTGCCAGGAGCAGCTGTATGAATTTAATCTCTGTTCTGTGGTTATGATGAAAAGCTTGGCAAGAATTTGGGAGTGGCCACGGCAGCACCATGGTGGGGCAGGGATTATAAAGCTGCTGCTGGTGGCCAGAGACAAAAGATGGGCTGTTTTAAGAGTTAGGCCCAGTAGTATCCACAGTGTTGCCATTATTATACAAACAGGGCTTAAAGCCCTCGTCTTTCTCCCTGATGTGTTAAAAGCAATTGCACTGGTTAATAGAAATCAGGGACAAGTTTGGGGGTTTCTCAGAAAATGGAGTGGCTGGAGCCTCTTCAGAAGCTGTGGGATGTAATTTTGTTAGTTACTGCAATTTATAGCTGAGAAACAAGTTCCCTTGTTAGAACTGAAATGGCCAACGGGGGCTTTGTAAAACTTGCAGAGGGAGAAAACACAGGGGACTGTATAAGGGAATATTTTGCTGTGGGAGCAATGGGTTTAACATACAGCACTCACTTGGCCAGCAAATCTTCCTTTTTGCCCCCTTTACTGTGATTCAGTGAGCTGATGCTTCCCCCAGAGCTGCCCTGGCGTGAGTGGGCTCAGGAGGCAGCTGGGCTAGCAGCAGTGCTGGACGGGCTCACAGGGCTCTTGGGGCACATCCAGAACTCCCAGGGGAGTGCTGCACCATCTGGGAGCTCCGAGGCTCCCCAGGGCCGAGGAAGGGCATTGCTGCTGTCCCCCGGGCTGCCCCGAGGCTCAGAGCCAGGCTGAGATGCTCGGGCCAGCCCTGTGCCACTCCCGGGGCACATCTGGGAGGAGACCGGCCCCAGATGTGCGAGGGGGCTGCTGGAAAAGCCAGGGCCAGCTTGGCTGGGGGTTGGATCCAGACAGCAAATTAGGCTCAGCTCAGTGAGAAAACTTTAGAGGGTTTAAATGAATTCACGGTTTGCTCGTGTTTCTGTGTTAGGAATAATGTGTTCTTTCTGTTTGGCAGAGCAGTTAAATGTTTAGTGTCAGCCTAATCCTTCTGATGTCTGGGAGGCTTTCAGTTATGAAATCCTCGGGTTATTCAGATCCTGCTCATGTAGAAGTGACTACAAAATTAGCATGAAATCTCCCAGCAGAAATTAGAGGTTTCATGGAGCTTTTGCAATGAAAGAACAATAACAACAATCATTTCTTGAAACCTCTTCACAATGTCATACTACGTTTAGGACGTGTTTAAAACATCAAATAGATCTTTGCTGTCAGTCAGTTCTCTCCACATAAATTGTGAGAGTCTAATTCAAAGGGGTTTTGCTTCCATTACATATTGGCATTCTGTAGCTTTGAATACAATAACCTTCCCCATGTAAAAATATGGTTAATAAGCTGTAAAACTGCATTCTGTCCTCTCTTCCCTGGTATGGGGATCCATCAGCATCAGTAAAGAATTGCACATATAAACGTGTGCTCAAAAGGAACCTGCAGGGAAAATCAGATTTACCATCTTCTTCCACAGAGAATCACGTTTTTCCCAGGCTGTTTGCAGAATTGCTAGAACCCATTAAAAACAGAGCTCCTCTTTTACCATCCTTAGTCCTTAATTTCTCAAATGTGGGGAAAGTGTTTGCATTTTCCTAATAACAGCTTTGATGGGGAACTGTACATTTAAGTAGGCACTTTAATGTAGCTCTTAATTCCAAGTTCATTAAAGACACTTTTGAAAGGACAGTTCTGACAAAAGAATCTATGCTTGTAATTTTTCATGTTAACAGTTTATTTTCTGATTCATTTCAGCTGCTGATCTCTCCCCTAACTGTTGCATCCCCAATCACTTTTCTGCCATCAGAGGAAACAAGAAAAAGCTGCCATTGCCCCTCCAGGTTTCTCGATGGCTAATTGGAGTTTTTGGCTTTTTATCCTGTTGATTAAAAGAACAGATGAGTGGAAGTCAGAATGCATTTACAGAACTGCCACACCCCGCCCTGCTCTTTGCTTTACTCTGATTAATTTAGCAAATGAAAAAACCCCTGTAAACTCACAAATTTTTGCCCATAGTCGCTCTATAGTTCGGAGTAAGCCTTGGGTAAACTGGCCTGGAGATAACTAAATCAGTACAACAAAGGCTTCTAAAAAGCTTTTTGTTGAAAAGTGGGGTTCTGTAAAGTAACATTTTGTGCTGGGGCACACAGTTGGTATGAAATGGAGCAGCTCTTTTGGAGAAGCTGCCTTTAATTCGGTGTATGAGAAAAACAACTGTCACTGTTTACACTCCTCGCTCAAGGTAAGCGTGTTTGTCTAAAGTATTACCCCAGCCTGCCTCGCAAACACTCGAAGCTTGCTTACCATTTTTCTATATATAGACTGCTCTGTGGAACTGTCTTTATCAAAACTTTGGGGGAAATCTTTAACAGAATCTGAGAGACTTGCCTAATTTATGCAGCCGTCTATTCTCCTCCTATTGATTCCCTCCATGATATATGTTTATCCTCCCTGCCTGTGAAAACCTGGAATTAAACCCGAAGCATTTCTGTTTTATGCCTGTAATTGCTGGGAGAGAAGAGATGGGGGTTATGCATAAAAGCTGTAATCTCTTTAGTGAGCTTTAAACAAATCATCCTGTAAATCCCAACACAAAACTACCCCAAGACAGAAACTTCCAAACAGCAAGCACAGTTTTTCGAAACTATTTTCGTGGCTAATTCCCGCACCTTTTGTGATATAATAACCTAAAATGAACGCGCTCCCCGACTTGAGAGGGGAAGACAGAGAAATTGGGGGGACGCGGTCCCCACATCAAAACTATCCTGGAGAGATCAACCATTGATGATTTCAATCTTCTACTACTTTATCTCTTTGTTTGCTGCTTGGAACGCTATTGATACCTCCTTTGTCTTTGTAATTGTTTTAATTAGCCCCCAGCACGGGCCCCTGCCACGGCGCGTCCTGGGGCTGATCCCGGGCATCGCGGCCGCTCCGTGCTGCCTTTTCCCAAACCGGCCCCTTTGTCGGGGTGTTGTTGTTGCCGGCCAGGGGAGCATCCTCCCGGGTCGCCCTGCCTTCCCAGGGGCACAGGGGCCGGGCAATCCCTGCCCGGGGCTCAGTGCCCGCGGGCGGACAGAGCGGAGCGCTGCCCGCGCCCGCTGCGCTCTGCAGCAGCCGTGTCTTCGGCAATTAGCCCGATATTTATGGCACTTACTGTACCCTCCGCTCGGCACAGCTCTTGTTTTGTTGGCTCTCTAGTGTTATTTGTTCTTGTTGACCACATCCTTCTTTTGTCAGGGGAAATCTGGATGTTCAATTATGATGCAGATCTGCAACTCATTAGCAGTAAGCTTTGGTGCTGTGGCCAGTTGAAGGCAATTCTGTCGTTTAACTTGTGGGAACTTTTGGCAGTGTCTATATTCTGGGGGGGGGGGGGGGAAAATCCCAACCCCCCAAAATTTGTTTTAGAGATAAATAACATCAAAACCTCAAATCTTTTCATAGTATATTTTTTCCCAAAAGAAAAACCTGTGCCTGGGATAGAGGAATGTGAACAGAGAGAGGTGCTCCATGAAAGTTTCCTTTGGAGTTGGTTTGCTCAAATTAGCCCAAGGTTTGTCCTTGCCCATTATTGCCCCACTTCAGCTGCTCTCTGGACATTAATAAAAGCTCTGCTGTGTCCTCCAGGAGCTGGGGGGTTTCCCCCTCAGGGATGAGCTTTAGCTCATTATTCTGGGTGCTCCATCTCACTGCTCTCCTTGAAATGTGTCCCCATAAAGGATTAGTTTGGCATTCCATGGACTGCGTTGAAACAATTTTCCACTTGGAGTTGAGTGTGACTCCTAAATGCCTGGCAGTGTCTCTGCTCTGTTAGCCCGAAGGCACTGCTGATTTTCTGTGCTTGCACTTTTCCTCTGGCTGGAGGGAGGTGAGGATGTGTGGTGGCTTTATGAGGACAGACAGACAGAGAATGTCACCAGGTGAGGGGTGGAGGGACAGGGAAGCAGCAGCACATCCCCTGCCACATCTTGCCCCCCTTCAAGAACAGGGTTAATTAATTAATTAATTTCCGTTTCTCTGCCCCTTTTCCTTGGCTGTCAGAGTTGAGGGGACAGACAGGTCTGTAGTTTGCCTCAGCACTGCTCAGTGCTGGTGGTGGGATGGGGAGAGGCAGAAGTTAAGTTGTCTCAAGATTTACTGATTTTTTTACTTACATTTATAAGTCATGAAGCAGAAATCTTGGATGCAGGCTCCTTGTTTGACCTTGGGCACCTTGCTCAGCCCGTGGTGAGCCTCAGCCTCCTCCCCCAGGCAGGAGCTGTGGCTCCTTTTGCTTTTCCAGAAAAGCCACTGAAGATTGCTAAGAGCTCAGAGGCTGCTTTAAGTACAGCTTTAGGGGTGGAAAGGAAGCAACCTGAGAGTATCTCTGATGCCAGTGCTCAGCCAACCTTCACAGAAAAACAAGTAATCTTATTTATATCTGTTTATGTCTATTTGTTTCTCTTCTCCAAATAGAAACAGAACTCTTGAGCTGCACTCAGGCTCAGCTGTGCTATGCCATGGGTGCCAAACTGATACTTGCAGGTGATGTTTGAGTATTTTAATAAAACTGAATCAGTTAAACACTGCTAATGTCTGCACTGTGAAAGCATTCTTTTGCAAGCTGTGAATTTATATTTCTGGAGTCTCCACGTGGATTAATTTGAGTTTGGATGTGCATTTCCTGCAGGCAGCAGTGGTGGCACTGCTGATGGGTAATTAGGTTTTGATGAACATATTTCCTGATGTTTTATGGACAATCCCTGTACAAGATAAAGGCACAATTTGGTGTTTGATGCTTTTTTACGTGCCAGATGCTGTGGCTGCTCTTGGATGAACCTAGTGGAAAGCAGAAGCTGCATTTCTGTGGTGCCATTGCAGGGTTGGCAGTTTTTATTTCTCCAGTTGGACCAGTGTCCTGACAATGCTCACAGCGTGGTTTAATGGGAGGGAAGCTGGCTGAGCACTTGGGTTCCATGCCTACCTTGTAAAGGCACAAAACCAGACCCCAGAAAGAATCCCTTGCCTGCAAAAAGCTTGAGGAAAAAGGCAGAATTACTCCAAAGGAAGCCTGACACGTTATTAGGAGATTAATGTACTCTTTGTGATTAGGATGGAGCCATTGGTCTGGAGTCGATTTTCTTTTCAGATCAACAAACCTTGTTCACTGGTTATTTACTAGATGGAGGCTCCCATAAAGCACCAGAGCAGAGCTTTTTGTGTCCCTCTATCTGAGTCACAATTTATAAATAATAGCTGTGTTTACAAACGAGCCATGAGCAAAACTCTCCCGGGTGAGGCAGTGTCTGAAGTGAGACACTTTAATGAGCTCTTACTCAACTAAGGCCCAGCCCAGAGGCAGCAGAAGGTGGTGTTGTCTTCCTGGGTGCTGGCTTAGAGGTCTGACTGGCCACTTGGGGCACATGGGGGGGTTTTTGTGTTGGGAGTGCTGCATGGCAAAGCTCTGCAGGCTGTCTGAGCTCTGGGCACTGGCAGGGAGGGGCAGAGCCCGAGGCTGGGTCTCTCCTCTCCTCTCCCAGGCAAACTCCTGTGTTGGAGGGCTTAAAGAAAAACATCCCCTGGCAAAGCCCACTGGAACATCTCCAGTCTCACAGTCCTGGGTTTCACTGGTGTTTCTGCTGAGCCAGGTGCCCAGGCTGGGGAGGGGGAGATGCCCTGGAGGGTGGGGGGTCACCTGTTGGGGAGCACAGCCACCTTGGGAGAGCAACGTCCCAAGCCATGCTGCTGGAGAGGCTGTGGTGGGGATTTCCTGTCCCTGGGAACGTGCTGTGGGGCTGGACTGGGGCCTGAACTGGGAGAAATCCCTGCCAGAGCTAAAAGTGCTCGTTTCTTACACAAGAGCTCTTGTAGTAATGCATTGACCCAAAGGCAGCTCGAGGGTAAACAACTAATTGTGAAGGTCGAGTGATTATTTTCTAGTTTTCATTTTGAGCTAGATGGTGAAATGTTTACATCTCCTATAGATATGATTGATGTGGAGAGCAAACAAGAAAAAAATCCTTTGCTGGGTCAACAGGTTCCTTGGAAATGTGTAGAAAGGTTAATCCCAAAGCTTCTGTCCTTCTTAAGTGACCATTGTTATTTATGTATTCATAACCCTGGAAAAATCATAAAGACCTTTCCCCCCACTGCAGGAAGTTATACTCCTGCATTTACCTGTTACAAATGACTAACTAAAGTAATCCACAATTTTTATGACCTCTCACTGCACTTTCAAATGAGGTTTTTGGCTGTGTGAGAGCTTGCTGAGGTATTACTTTCTGCTCAGGTGTAACTGAAATCCTGGGTCATCCATTCAAGAATGTTGCTGCCTGTGAGATATTAATTGCTTCTCAGACCTCAGAGCTGTTCCAACTTCCAAAGGTTAATGGAGCAGATAGATTTAGGACATGTTGCTAACCACACAGGTTATCCTCCCTTCCAGAAATATGACACTCGCCGAGATGGGTCATTCATTTTTATTGTTGGAAATGTAATGAAGCATGGCATTTATAATCCACTGCTGGGAACATCTGACTTGGGGAAAAAGAGGCCACGATAGGAGTGCTTTGGTGGGTGTTGGCACACCCAGCTTTGTTCCTGCTCTCTGGAGAGCTCTCTCCTCCTGTGAGCTTCAGTAGCCCCTCCTCACTTTCAGGAATCACCTGAGTTCTCTCTATCATAAACCCTTGGCAAGGCAGCTGCTGAGCTTTGATAAATATTCAATAAGCCCCAGGATTTACTGGGAAGATTCATGAGGGTCCCCTCATCCCTCCCACACACATTGTGGGCTCTGGAATTTTAAAACTATTTGCACAGGTTGTGTGTGAGCAGGAGGTGTGGGCACGTGGCTGCCCCTGGAGTGGATAACCTCCAGCTTCTCCTCCTTGCCTTACAAAGGGAAGCAGCAGTCTGGCTTGCCAGGTTCTGCACCCTGCTGTGTCCTGAAAACACAACCAAGGAGGTCTAAATCTGGTTTATATCAGTTCAAAGCCATATCTTTTTTCAGTCAGGTAATGTTTGGACTGATAAATATTATCAATGTCGTGTGAAAAAAGAACAGAATTTCTTTTTCTGGCTTTCTGGTGTCTGTCAGTGAAGTCAGATACTTTAAAAGGTTGAAATTGTGATATAGAGTGTCATGCCTGTTGCTGTTATAACAGGCTATATTAAAAATAATGATGGGAGATCTTTTCAGAATGATGAGGGAAACAAAAAGGAGCTTTCAGTGTGGTTTGGGAGAGATCCATGCAAGTGTTGATCTTCAGGTGCCCTCCCAGGGAAATCAGCAGTGTTCTGTCAAAGGCAGGTGTCACCCAGACTCTTCTCTTTCATTTTAAGGTGAAATAGTGCCCTCAAATCTGGGAGATTTTTACCGTGGGAGCAGGAGGCACAGCTTCTGCTGCAGGGTTTGATCTCTGGAAGGGTCCATCCAGCACTGCTGACTGCAGGGCTGCTTCACATCAGGACCTGCTCTCCCTGTGCTGAGGTGGTGGCCAGAGTTTACTGAGAAAAATCTCAAAAATATTCAATAGAGTCTTGCTTTGTCATTTTAATTTAAAAACGAATTGAAACCTTTCACGGGAAGGGTGCTCAGGCCTTGGCAGGGGCTGCCCAAGGTTTGGATCCCCAGCCCTGGAGGTGCCCAAGGAATTCCTGGAGGTGGCACCCAGAGCTCTGGGCTGGGGACAGGGTGGGGATGGGGCACAGCTTGGGCTGGATGGACTGGGAGATTTTTTCCAACCTCACTGATTCCATGACTCTGGACAGACCTGCTGGAAGAGCCTGTAGCCGTTTTTCTGGGGGATTTCCCCTCCTTCCCTCACCCAAAGACACAGCCAGTGCAAAGACCAGGGAGCCTCAGCTGCCCCCAGGGAGAGGTGGGAATTGTGATGTCCTAGGGTCTTCTCTTGTGGAAACTCAACTTTATAGGCTGCAGGGCTGAGTGCCACTCTGCAGAGCAGGAGGGAGGAACTTTACACCTTAATCACTGAGTGGTACTGCCGATGAAAATATTTCATTCCTTAGGGCACAGTAAATGGGAGATCGATAGATAAACAGATTGAGAGCACCCAAACCAGGCTCAGGTTGCTGTGGGGCAGGGAGGAGTTGTGAAAGGGCTGGGCATGGGCAGAGGGAGAGGTTTGCTGCTCCTGGTGCAGTCTGGGCTCCTCTGCTGCTGCTCACACAGCTGCTCCAGGGTTATACACTCCTCAAGAGGAGAACAGTTGTTTAACAGAATTGCTTCACTCCTGCATTTGGATTAATTGAATCCTGTGCAGGCCTTATCAGGAAGAGCTGTCAGCAAAGAATTCCAATAATCCAATCAGGAGGTCAGGAGTGCAAGAATAAGTATCTACAAATCGGATTGAGAGAGCCAAACCTAAAGCCAAGCAATATTCCAGAGATGGCAGAATAGATGATTTCACCACATTGCTGATATCATTAATGGAGATTGATAAGTTCAGCACCACAGCCATGTTCTGTTTATTGTGCTGGAATGGTGATAATCTAAAATCCTGATTCAAAAGGCAACAGAACAAACCAAGAAATGTAAATTGGGTGGTTAACAGCACCTAAACAGTCCCAATTCTCAGGTTACAGTCTGTGCAATTTTATGAATATCAAGGACTTTTAAGGAGGTGTCCAGCATTAACCACCAGGTGAAGTACAAAGCCATTGATAACTGAGCAACAGATGAGTTAAGAGTTTCTTAAAAAAAATAAAATCATTGGTCATGGGACTGCTCCTGTCAGTCACCTCAAAATAACAGATATTCCACAGTACAGATGTGCAGGAATGTTGTTTGTGTCAAACTGTTCTTAGGAAGAAATATTTCAAATGGGTGACTCAAACCTTTCTCACTTCTAGTGTTTCCTGCTGTATTTATCAGAGAAGTCTCTCAGCCTCAGCTGCCAGGTAAAAAAGAGGCTGTCCAGAGGTGACTGAAATACAGCAAGTCCACCTTGCAGCCTGGTTTCACCTGTCAGGCTGTTGATTTAAGTTTTGGGATGGGACTTTTTGTTTTGCTTTTTTCTTGCAGGAAATGAGAGCCTGAGAAAGGGAACTGCAGCGTGTGCTCAGGGCAGGCTGTGGCTGGGGCAAGCTTTGCCCCGGGTGGGGTTCAGCACAGACCTGGGGCTCCTGGCTCTCCAAAGGGGGGGAGCCTGAGCTCAGGCAGGGCAGCTTTGGGTCTGGGAGCTCTGGTATGAAACCCCCTTCCCTGCTGTGTCCTGGGACCTCCTCTCTCTCTTGCTGAACAATTTCAGGTTCCTGGGTGTTCGGCTGCATCTCCACCTCGCAGTGCTTGTATTATTGCCGTGTTACACAATGGTATCAAATCTATAATCTGCACGTGTCAATTAAACAGAATGAGCTGAGGGTGGGAACAAGTGCAAAGTGCTCAGTTCAACTTCCCTCGACCAGGAATGACTGGGAGCAGCTCTGTGATTTAAGCCAGTGTGACTGAGAGCTGATTTGGTCCCTGAGCCAAGAGGTGCCTCTCTATTGTAAAATCTTGTATTCCTAACCTTTAACATCCTACCAGGAGTACTGTCCATTGCTGTCACATCATTAGCTGAGTTTAAATACCTCTCCTCTGTGCATGATCTTTAAACCTTGCTGAGTGCCACCTTCATACTTAATCATTCTCCTGCTTTGCAAAGCACTTGGGCATCATTCCAATGATAAATTTCAGCTCCATCAGCTACTGACCCACATATGCTCTGCAACTGCTTGTCCCCACAGGTCCTGGGGTAATGTTATAATTAAAGAGCAGCTGCTGGCACATCCAGGCCCCATGGACTCTGTCATCAAAGGGCAACTGATGTCCCACATTAACTGAATGGATCTCTGAGGAATTTCAGTGACAGAAACCTCGTCCTGGGGAGGAATCACTGCACATCTGCCTTGTCCTGGTGCTTGTGCCTCAGCCAGCCCTGCCTGGAGGTTTGGCCACAGGCCTTGGAGAACACAGGGACCACCACCCATCCCCACCAGCCTGATGATTAAAGCTAAATAGCACAGGAGTCTAAAAAGTCCTTTTTATAAATCAGCAAAAATGGATACAGGCAAATAATCTTGGGTTTGGTGTATGATTAACCCGTGGAATTTACTGCAGTGGGATATTACTGAGGCAAATAGTTTAGTAGGATTTAGGGATTAGAGAGATGAATAAGAGGAGCATTTACTGGTTACCTTCTCTAGGTTTAGGAAAGGTAATTTCTTCCTGGAGCACCTCAATACACGAGTTCAGCAAATACCCACCAGCATGAGGACAGGCAATGTCTTCTCCAGCCTGTGGCTCCCAGCAGATCTCCTGAACCAGCTTTTCCCTCCCAGGAGCAGGATGAGGCAGCAGTGTGCTCAATCAAGTTCTCCCTGCAGTGGGAGGATTATTTTGTCCCTGTGCTTCAGGCCAGGACTATTCTGCACCCTCAGCAGTTTGGGGCTTTGCCCTCCCACCTTTTTTATTCCTTTTTTAATTTCCAAAAGGCAGTGCCCTCTGCAGTGATCACTGTGAGTAATGGACAAGCTTATTTATTATAACTCTGCTCAGGGGTAGTTAAGGAGGCCAGGTTTCTGTTTAGCTGTCCCACTGTAACCTGCTTGGGAGCAGAGCTGCACTCCAAACATAATGACCTCTTAATTCTTCTTATTTATTTATTTAGAGGCAGTATAAACACCCTAGGCCAGACCCTCTGTGGCTGCCCCCAGCAGCCAGGATCTGCTGAAATCAATGGGGCTTTACTGATTTACATCCCCTGAGAATCTCCATGTAAAATAAATTCCAGCCAGGAGGTAGAAGATATATGGATATGCAGAAGTCAGATAAATTGGTGTGTTTGTATGACACACAGCCATTTCAGGGTCAGCAGCAGGTACAGAAATCAGAGTTCCTCTAAAAGAAAACCCAACGACTAATCCGACTTATTAAAGCTGATTTATGTTTGTTAAAAAACAGTCAGGTGACAAGTGACTGATGCATATCTTTATTTGCCTTGGTGTAATCCCGCATTTCTGTTTTGCACTGGCAGCTCTGATGTCTCGCTGTTTTCAGGTCAGAGTCTGATTTCAGCTGTCCCGAGGAGGGTGGTGCAGGGAGCAGCACGGCCCTGCTTTGTGTGCCTGCACACACAAAAACAGCTTTTGCAACACGCAGCCCCTCCGCTCTCCCGGGAGCTGTAAACTGCCCCGTCCACCTTAAAAACAACAAAATACCTTTCCATCGAGAGCTCGCAAAACGCTTTTCAAATCGCCAGCCCAGCCAGCCACGTTTTAACAAATTGCAATAATCCTAATTTTCCCCCAGTCCCGACTGAGGTTGCCCCTCAGAAAATGCCACGCAGGGTTTGCTCCAAGTGAAATGAATATGCATGCAATCTTCTGAGGCCACAACTGGAAGTTGGATTAAGCTGAAATAGGGGCAATTCTACTAAGGAATGTTAGTATTGCATATTTTAAGTACATAGTCCTAACTGACTCATTTCTCTGCTGCTTTTCCCCCTCCCTCAGGATGAAACAACAACCCAAAACTTCCAAAACAGTGATTTCTGTGGCTTTCAGTGATGTAGCCTTGTCCCTTAAGCCATGACTACTGTACTATGACTTATTATAATGCTGTGCCATGAAACACCTCATAAAAATGTTATTTCCTCTGCTTTCTTCTGAACCTTTACAAGAAAATTGCTTTCAGCCTGCTCAAATCCTGTTACTTTTCATAACAACCTCTTCTAAATAGAAGCAGTGTAATTAACTTAGGTTGATAAGAAACCAGAAAATAAGGGAGAAGTTTAACTTTCTTTCCCCCTATTTTGTTTATTGCTTTGTCATTTACCAAAGGTTGGAAAGGGGGGAAAAAAAAAAAAAAAAAGTAATTGGATGGTTTATAATTTGTGACCATTTAAAAGAATAAATGACCTGAATCAAAGGTCAAAGCCTTTGTGCTTTCTGCAGTGGAGAGGTTTTTGTTTTGTTTTCCCCTGAATCTTTTTATACTGGAAAAAAAAAAAAAAAGAAAAGAAAAGAAAAAAATGAAAGCAGAGTGAAATAAAAATCCTCCCCACGCGTGTTCACACACGCCGCGGGTCCGGGAGGCTCAAATCACAGCTCCTGACTTAAACGCCTTTTTTCCTTAAAGCTTGCAAATATCAACAGCATTCCTGCACACTGTAATCAAATACTTTCCCAAAAAGCCATGGAATGTGCCATAATTTGTCAAAGATCCTCACTGACAAGTTTTTAGTAAAGTCCACCACAGCAAACCCTCCTCGGCCCCCTTGACCCACGTAGCAAGAGACCTTTGACCCTGCTCGGGCCCCTTTTATGAGCTTCTTTCACTCTGACCAGATGGCTAAACTATCAAAGGTTTTTATGAGCAAAAACTGCTTTTCAAACTCACAAGTTGTATATTTCTCTCCATGTTAATGTGAACTATCAACCCAAAGGCTTTAAATTGAAAACACAAAAGGTGCGGGGCGCAGCTGCCGCATTGTGCCGGCTGGGTGGGGATGTTTGCAGAGTAAACAGCTGATGGCCACATGAAGACAGTTTAAGGCCAAATAGTTTAAAAAAACACCCATCCCGAACCCAATAAATTATTTTTCCACCCACCCCGGATATTGTTTGGAGCCTCTGATTGAACGGGGGGTTTGCATATTCATTCACAGCTCGCCCAGCCCCTCTGCCTGCCTGCCTGCCCCAGTGGCAAATCAGGACTAATTAGACCAAATTGTGTCCGAAACAAAAATGGAGAGATTACAGACTTCTGAATCAGTTAGAATTTCAATGCAAACATCTCTGAACACCTGGACATCACTTGCTTAGAGCTGTCTTGTCCCTTGCTGCCTGTGTGCTCTCAGAGTTGCACTGGGGAGGATTTTTAACCTGAGATTTGCTGTTACTGTACAGTTCAGATAATATTTTGGTGTTTTTTCGAATGTAATCTACTCCTATATATTTTTCATATAAATTATTAACATGCTATAGGTGCTTCACAGCGTTTGCTCTTCCTGTTTTTAACAGGTATTTAACAACTTTCAAATCAAGATCCTATAAATCACAGAGAGATTAATAAAGAAAAACCATTCCCTTCTAGGTTTTCCCAAGAGAATTAGGGAATATAATCTGCTCTTCCTCTTTCTCACAGGTCTCCAAGAGCTCTTTTTTAACCCTTCCCATTCTGGCATGCCATTCTCTCCATGGAGTATTTGTTTCATTAATGGAAAATCATGTGTTGTCCAAGTGGAAGAACTGCACATTTGGGAACAACTCCCTTTAACATTCTTAATGAAATTACTTTTATGCAAGGTTCCTTTAATTCACTTGGAAATGAGGGACTTAACTGGCTATGTGTCTTTTTGAGTCAGATAACTCGAACTTAAAATCACAAAAGGGTTTTGTTTGAAGGAAAGCAGTGGTGTCCAAGTAGGAGAAAAGATAAATTTTGGGGATAAGCCCCTGCTTTCGTGAAACCAAGGTGTCTGGTAACACCAGGCTGGTAGATCATGTGGCCATCACACATCCTGAAATCCCAAATCCCAGAGGCCAGGGCTGGGTCCTCTCAGCAGCAGCTGCTCTGCCCTACTGTACTTGGAGCTGTCAGTCATGCTGCAGGAGCATAATGGACAGAGAAAGAGATGTAAAAATGTGTCAATTTTTCTCATACCTGAGAGAAAAAAGAAATCAGCTTATCCTTCCCTCCTGTCTAAAGCTTTTCACTTTCTCAGATTTCTTTACATGTGACTTGTTAATCCATCAGTCTTGTTTATCCAACCGGGTTTATTAATGACAAATGTTGCTGGCCTTGCTGAGTTATGACTGTAAACTGAAAGAATATGAGGGCCAAGGTGAAAAGGTGATTTCTTTATAACAGCTGTAATTTATCCTGGGCTTTGGCCAGGCCTTTGATTTTGGACTGGCCCTGGATATAGTATTCCTACTGATTGCATTAGAATAGCCCTCAGGGGTCATGCTGAATTCCAGGGCCCTGGAACCAGTTAGAAGAATGGAAGATGACCATATGTGCAGGGTTAGGGAATGATAATAAGGTGCAGCACAATACCAGCCTGGGTGTTGTGGAAATCCTCTGCTCTGCCTTCTGCAGGCTGTCATTCATACCAGCATTGCATAAGCCTGGGCAGGGGGAGGAGAAAAACAAGCAGGAAAAAAGAAATTAAGTCTCTTAGTTAGCCCTTGGGTTCATTAAATGCCTCCTGCTCTGGGAGGGTTTGAGGGTTTCCCCTGTGGAGGGTTTGGAAAGGACAGGAGAGGCCAGAGCCATCTAAAGCAGCTTCAGCAATTGTTGTCCCCAAGGGTCACTTCTTGTGCCAAAGCCACCCTGTCCCTCAAGGAAGGAGGGGATGAGAACATGAGGGTGCCAGCCGGGGCTGCGTGCTCCTGAACCCAGGCTCAGGCCACAGCCCATGGGCTGGGCTGGCTGGGGGGGACCTCCCCTCCTGGGAACTCTCCCCCAGCAGCTCCAGGGGGGCTCTCACCTCCTCCAGCCTGCCTGAAAACATCTCTTGTCCAGCAGCACATCCTCACTCTTTCCTCTCGAAACTCTTTCCGTGGAATAATGAGAGTTTAAAAAGGAGTTGTCAGGAGATTACAAGAATATGTGTGTGATTTTCCTAATTTGGGATTATGGCACTGTGCTGGAGAGGTAAAGGGGGCTCTGCTCTAGCAAATATCTGCATTATTTTTATTAAGCAGAGAACTGACCACAGCAACCAACGTTATTTTCTAATGTTCTATTCTGAACTGCAAATCATAAGAAACTGCAGGGAACAGGAGTTCTGGGCTCACCTGCCCTTGGGGATTTCCACTCTGTAGGTGCAAACAGCTGATCCCACTGCAGTGCCACTCACACAGCTCAGTGACACACACTGCTGGGGACACGTTTCCACAGGTGCAGGATTGCCTTTGAGAGGAGATCAAGCCACCCTTAAAGCAGTTTTATTAACTGTTGACAGTGCCCGTTATTTTTCAGGCGTGGCTGGCTGTGCTGTCACTGTTGGCCGAGGCTGGGGTGGCTCTGTGCTGGCCACAGAGGCTCTGGCCAGGGCCACGCTGGACCTGAGCCCCACGGAGCACAGCTGGGGTCTCAGGCAGGGCAAACCTCCCACCGTGGGACTCCAGGCCTGGCTCTAGGGCTGCACGTAAAGCTGGACATGCTGCTGCTAATCCTGCTGCCTGCCAGCCTGTCACTGCCTGCTGCAGCTGTGATTTGCAGCCAGGCTCTGGCCCAAGTCACTGTTTGCACCCCAGGCAGTGTCTATTAACACCCAGCCTGGCCTCAGCTCTTCCTTGCCTGTGCATCTTTTGGCCCCTGCAGTGTTTCATCGTTGCCATGTATTAATTTATTAATGGTCCAGCTGTACGTCATAAATTCAAATGGTCCAGGTTTAACCTAAGCCCAGTAGGAGCCTACCCTGATTCACCTTGTCAGGGCACATCTGAGCATCTTTCTGAAGTGCAGGAAATTCCTAATCAATGAGGTGCATGTTCATCCTCCCTCAGAGGGGGAGCCCAGGCTGTGGAATAGCTTGGATCAGGAGGGAGACATTAGGATTTGCTGGCAGGTGGGAAGGAGAGGGTGAACATTGCTAAGGCACTTGCTGCAAGCATTTAACATAAAAAACACCCAGTTTTGTGTTCTTCACAGCCAATATTTCAGAAATGTGTCCTTAAATTCCTTTATGTTCTGATGGCACAATTAACAGCAGGGCATCAATCTGCATTAGCAGAATGCAAGTCATTTGAAGTTTCATTACTCAGTATGGAGAGGCTGTGGGGCTTTACCTCAAAATCCACTTTCCTTTTCTGATGAAGGAAAACAGTAATGTTTATTTACAGGTCCTTGTTTCTGAGCTGTGTTCCATCTCCTTATCTGTAGTTCCCAGAACCTAAAGGCACAGGGATAAGGTGTACCTGAGTGTTTGGGGAGTGGGCAACCAGTGGTCCTGCTAGAAATGCTCCACAATTCCTGTGAAGCTTATCCATACTTCTTTACTTAATTAAGAAGCACTCAAACAGTCACTTTTGCAACAATTCTTAGCCCAGCTGGAGCTAGTGGTGCTGTGTTGGGGTGCTGCTGTGTTCTGAATTGCCACCACTGTGGCATAAATACAATTCTCTGACCAAGAGCAGGGCAGGCCAGGGCTGCCAGAGCTGCAGTTTGTCAGAACAGGCAGTGCTGAGTGACAGATCCTGGCAGGTCTGGCTGGTGCAGTTCCCTGCCTGCCCATGTGTCATTCTGACTGTGCCTTGGTGATAACTGGCTGAGAGGTGGGAGCAAACAAACAAGGAAACTTCTTCAGCTCTTCCAGGTAGATCCATTTGTCAGCCTGCTGTGTGCTCAGGCTGACACTGCTGCTTGTTTGCCCCAAAATTTGGCACTACTCATTTAAACAGGCACATTAAAAAGAGCTGTGTTAAAATTGTGTACCAAAAATAAAGTTTGGTCCGAGAGAGGGCTGGGCAGAGCCCTGGAATGAACAGGAGGAGGGGAAAGGAAAGCCTTTCCCAGGTAACTGCACCTTGTGCTCACACAATGCAGAGCCCTGGTTTTATCTGCACATCTGACAGGCCACTGGCCTCACCTGCAGAAAGCTGACCTTGTGTCAAACAAGATGATCTGACTGACATTTTCTATTTCAGGAAATGATTAATCTGTTTAGAAAAAGTTCAGTTAAGAAAAGCCTCGAAGTTTCCTTGTACTTTTTCATTGATTTCTTAAAGATTGAGTTACAGTTCCCGTTTGTTGGAGGCTGAGAAGTTGCTCTCATGTTTTTGAGGCATGGGCTGCCCAGGAAGGGCTGGGTCTGGCACTCAGTGCAAAGCAATGAGCCACTGCAGTTTCTTTTCACCTTCACCTCCACTCTGGACCACAACTACATCTCAAAGGCACACAGTGCCTTCTTCACCCCACAGAATGGCAGTCTGCGTTCCCTTCAAATTTGTTTGCATTTCATTTTTTCCCAGCCTGTTCTGAGCTATAAATACTCTCAGGAGCCATTAGGCTCCTATCAGATACATTCATATTTGCCCTTCTTTGGGCATTCCAGTCCCCAGCTGAATCTGATAAGCAGATCAGTCCCTGCCATGTCAGCTGAGAAGAGCAATGTTGTACCTTAATATTTGTCATCATTACCCAACACACCCATGCAGAGCAAGCTGTGAGGAATGCAGGTTTTCATGCTTTATCAGCTGTAACGAAACATCTGGTTACAAAAAGAAATGAATCACTCAAAGTTAATGAAGGTTATGATTTCATATAATCCTTTTGAAGCAAAACAAATTCCACTGGAAGAATATAATAGATTAACTGTGGAACTGAATCAATTGAGGCTTTGCCATCAGTTATTTATAACCCATCCGGTTTCCATTCTCAGCTCAAACTTTGTTTTGTCATTGCCAGCAGGACTTTTGCATTTCTTTTTAAATGTGCCCTCAAATGCTTTCATTCGGTAGTTTCCTAGAAACATAGCTGCTGCTGTAGTTAGGAGTTCAAGCAGATTAGTTTAGTCTGTGTTGCTGAAACGCTGCTTTTAACAAGTGAAAATACAATGCAGGTATTCCTTAAATTCGGGTTTTGAGTGCAGTACCCGGGTCCAGCTGCAGAGGTGGGGGGACGTGGCTGTCTGTAGCCTCTCCATCAGCAGATCTGAACTCTTTCACACCCAGCAGGGAGATCGTGGCAGTGCCTGCCAGGACGAGGAAGGAAATCTCAATTTCCCTTCTGAGCTGGGAGGGGCTGAGGCACTCCGCTGTTCAGAGCTGCTGCCCAAGGTGGGAAGAGCTGGAGTGGGCAGTGCTGGGCTGGGCAGGAGGACAAAGAGCTCCAGGGAAGCCGGAGGCAAAGGGGGGAGATTTTTCATGCCGGTGCTCTTGGAGAGAAGGTTGGAATTGGCTGGGGAGAGCAGGCAGGCAGTCTGACAGCTCTGGGCAGGGCAAACCAGCAAACCAAAACAGGGCAAAAGGACAGACCAGAAGTCTCCCGAATTGAAAAGGGATACATGAGTACTTTAAAATCGCTAAACAATTTCCTGGCACGTGGGTGACGGAATTTTCAAATGTATGACAGAAAAAAAGTGCTTTAATGAAACCTCTGAATTTTATTCCCTAGCAGATTATGATTTATCTTAATGTAATTTAGAATATTCATTTGATTTCATGTTAAAATCAAAACTAAATAAAACCACTTGCTTTTTAAGAGTGCTGCACCCCTGAGTCTGGGATTTAGCAGACTAATGGGATCAGTCATCCCCTACTTAAACACATCCTGGACAGCGTTCAAAGGAATGCAGTTGTTTGTGTCCAAAGCGGGCTGTCCTCCTCTTTTTAGCATCTCTGAAAATCAGTGAGGGTCCTGGGAGTGCTGCTGGTGGTGGGCAGGGCAGGCTGTGCCTGCAGGAGCCTCTCTGCCCCCTCTGGCTCCCTTGGCTTGCCCTGCTGCTCTGGGGTCAGGGATCCACTGGTGTGCCCCAGTGCAGCCCATGGCTCCAGCCCTGCTCTGAGCTGGGTCCTGCCGGCCCCAGTGACACCCCCTGGAGCGGGGCAGGGACAATCCCGGCCAGCTGGGCTGGGGAATGGGCAGCAGGAAAAGCCTGAGTGGGAGCAGGGCATTGGCATCCAGCCTGCTGCTGTCGAGTCCCTAAAAACTCGGGTAAAACCAGTGATAATTCACATTAAATACAAAGTCTCAATGTTGGATAGACAGGATTTCAGGTCTGACCCCCAGAGCGAACTCAAACCTCCTCTGGGAGAAATCCCAGAGGGCTCAGCTCTGTCCTCTCCTCTCATGCTGCGATGTAAATCCAGAACAGTTTGCTTTGATAAATCTGAGAACGGGACAAAGCCACTACAATTAATCATTTAGTGATGGAGTGCAAAGGCAAATGGATTCAGGGGCTTTCTGGAAGGCGAATATGAGCACAAAAATAGAGTTGCTTTGCCAGCCCCCTTTTTGCTGGATAAAGTTTCACATCCTTCCAAATGCCACCCAGTTGTCTCCTCTGTGTAGCAAAGATCTCCCACTTCTTTCACAAAGCTTCCATGACTTCTCTAGTTTTGTTTTTCCCAGCTGTTGTTGTAAAATCTGTTATCTTTAATGTATTACCCTGAAAAACAACACACCTTTGAGAAGGCCAGTGGACTGTGACATAATTAGATGCAAAATGCACATCTAAAAGCTGTTTACTTCCTGTAACACCAGGATAACTACTAATGAATCACCGACTCTGGGGATTCTCAGTTTGTAACTGGATACTCCACAAACTTCTTATCAGATCAACAATGATTTCTGTCAAAAAAGGGGGGAAAAAAAGAAAAGTGGGGGTGGGTAGGTTTTTTTTCCCCTGAAACCAGAGTTTAGCCTATATGCACCGATTCTAAAGCATTTTTAGCATGTCAGGCAGAGTAGTCATGGTGAGTTTGAAGGGATAAGGGAAGATAAAGTGTATCAAAGCAGGATCTGACACTCGTGATGCTATGCAGACCTTTCTTTCTGAGAGCATCTCGCGGGCTGGACTGACAGCAGGGATTAATCCATGCAATGGCAATAAACAATAGCTGAAGTGGGCTTGAGGCCGAACACCTGGATGTTGTGTTAGCAGCAGCACAGCAGCCTGCCTCATGCCCGGGCTGAGTAGATGCCATTCTGACACTGCTGCTTTGCCAGCGACAGGTAAAACTGCTCAGCCCCTGTCTGGGAAAGGACTTTTTTCCGTTTTTCCCCATTTTTCGTCCATCATTTCTGCGTGATCCAGATGAAATCCCTTGGCACATTTCTGCAGGGCCCGCGTTGCCAGGGCCGGGCGGGCGGCCTGCTGTCGTGTGGGGGTCTCCAGATCCAGGTTTATCCGGATTTATCCGAAGTTATCCGTGTTTATCCAGGCTTTCCCTGGCTGGGCAGGGGCTCCCTGAGGGGTGAGGTGTTCCAGGGGTGCAGTCGGGTCCCCCCGAGGTGGAGGCCGCACGTTGTGCGGAGCCGAGCTCGTCACCTGCCCGGGCTGCGGGAGGGCCAGCACGGAAAATCCCCCCTTAGCCGCCCTGGGGCCACCCTTTCTGGCTGCAGAACTCGCCAAAAGTTTGGCTAAAGAAGCTGGAATGCCACGGAGAGGCCGGAGCCTCAGCAGGCACCGAGGGAAGTTCAGCGTGTGGGGGCTTCTCTCCATTTCTGACCTCATTTACTCTCGTGTATTATCTCTGACTCCTCAGGGTCAGCCTATGTAGGTCAGGGATTCATTGACATAGATGTTCATCTCTCTTCTTTACAAGGGCAAAAAAAGGCAGGGGGGAGGAAAGGGAAAGTGTGTTGGACAGACTGACAGAAGGCCCCGTCCAGAAGGTGCTCCAGGGAGAGGATGGCAGGCAGAGGAGAGAGGGAATGGGGCAGGAGGAACTGTAGTTCAAGAGATGCTTTGGGCCAGCAAGGTGGGAATTACACACGTGGGAGCCACCACACTGGTGTGGAAGCACCCTGTTCTTCCTGAGGCTGAGGGCAGAGCGCCCCAGAGGGGGCACACACAGCTCCAAGCACACCCAGGCTGCAGTAAAATCACTGGGAGGATTTAATTATCCTAGTCTGTACTAGGAGATCCCCTGAGAAAACGAAGGGAAGTGGGGTGTATTTGCTGTTCCATGCTCTGTTACAAGCATTTTTTGCATCCAGCAGCACCTTGAATTGAAAATCTAATGACTAAGATACTTGGCCAAGATTAAAGAGAGATTTTGGAATTGAATCCAGATTGCCCAAATCCATATGCAAATTCCATCCTGCCAGTCTGGGCTCACCCACAGTGAAGGAAATCAACCTTTGATAAGGGGCAAAGATGACTTTTGGCTGTAGTTACCTGGAGGTGGACGTGGTTATTCCACTTTCACCTGTCTCATCTGGCTCTTTATAACCACCCAGCCTTTCCTCAAAATAGCATAGGGAAGTATCAAATATATTTTTGTGAATTCACCATTCTGTGTCAGCTCTTGCAGAGACATTCATTTCAACAAGTAGCTATGATATTTTTTCTTCAATCCCTTTCTCAGTCTGCACAAATAGCACAATTTCATCCCTTTCCTCTGCTCCTTGGCCAGTGTATTTAGATGTTACAGAAGAGGTTTTGAACATGCTGAAGGCTTGCCAGGCCCAAGGTCTGGGGCTGACAGGCAGTGAGAAATCTGGGATACAGAAGCCTGGCTAATTCAGTCCCACTCATGTGTTACTGGAAGCCTTTCTGCTAAATTCAGGCCTACCATCAGCCTGTTAATGTTTACAATGTGGCTCTTTTGGAATAGATGGGAAGGATTTGCAAAGTGAATGTGCCTATAAAATCTCTTATTTACATGCATCATTTGAGTGATTGTGTGTGCAGAAGGACAATGAATGAGTTGTTTCCTGTGCAGTGTATTCAGCAGTCTTTTTCATGCAGCAGCGTGGGCACGGGGGTTTTTAGGGGCATTCCTCAGTGTCCTCCTCTGTAACCTGCCTCACAGAGCTCACAGCAGCTTGATTTCAGGGAGTGTTACATTGCCAGAAGGAAATACAATTTTTAAAAAAGCATCAAGCAAGGCTTGTCAGTCAGGGCAGGCAGGGGAATGCTGCACATCTGGGCAGCTGCTCAGCCTGGCAGGGTCTGTGGAGCCTGTCCAGTTCCACTCCTGATGACTGGGGTGATTTTTGCCCAGTTCCTTTTTTAGGCATTTCCAAACCTGTTTCCAGCCCTGGAGGCCGTGCTGGTGAGGGGAATGTCCTCGCTGTGGTTAGGAACAGGGGAATGGCTGAGTCAGAACCAGCTGTTATTAAGTGGGAACCTCTCTTTTCAAACATCTGATGGTGGAGCAGGAGGAGCCTGTGGGGTTTAGTCTTGGGTTTACCAAGACTCACCACAGCTTAGGCACCAGCTTGTGCTTTCCTCCTCTCTCAGCTCTCCTTGTCTTGCCCTTCCATGAGCGTGGGTGGCTTTTTCCTCAGGGCCCACCTCACAGAGGCTGCTCTGGAAATTCTGGAAGCTGCAAAAATACAGATAACACACTCACAATATTGGCTGGGTGCCCCAGGTAATTCAGCCTTCAGGCTAAGGAGCACCTTGCACCAGAAACAAGCTTTGCTCACAAAAATTCACCTGTGATTTATTTCTTGGTCCATCAATTATTGCTTCACAGGTCCACAACGTCTTTGGCTCTAAGTGTTCCATTCTGCTTTCCAAACAGGAACTCCCAAGGTCTGGCAGCAGCACTGGGGGTGGATACCCACCTCGTTCATTTACATTAATTGAACTACTGTGTTAATTTTTTAAAAAAGCAAATTACGTTTGTAATCAGCCCTGGTGATGAAACCTCCTTGTCACTGCAACAGAAATGAACCTTTTGTCAATAGTTCTTAACGGGAGGGCTGCAAAGAGCCCACTTCCTGAAGGGCGGAAACAGCCAAGAGGCAGCAGAACTCTGACATCTGAATTTTAATACACCAAGCCCTTAGGAAGCTGACCAGGAGGAGGGGAGTGGGGGGGAAGTATTCGTGCAAAATGCTTTTATTTGACTGTTTTCTCTCCATTCAGGAAGAGTAGTTGCCCTAACAATGGCACGAATGTAGTGTATCGGTGAGTTGTATCCCTTGAACTCCAACTTACAGAACAAAAGACTTCTAAGAAGCATCCATGCAGCAGATGTTTAGTTATCTGAAGTGTCAGAATGCCAATTAGATATTGAACATGGCAGGAGGAGGGTGGAGTTTCCAAAACAAATGAATGATGAATAGGAACAGTTCCCGAGTTTGGGCTAAAGTCCTGCTGTTCTTTTGTAAAATGATTTGTGGCAAATTTGTTTTGTCACTGAGGCATAGTTCCCCTTCAGGATTTAAGTGATTTTTATAATCACTTCGAGGAAACTTAAAAAAAAAAAAAAAAAAAAAAAAAAAAAGATAAAAAAAAGAAAGGAAAAAAAAAGGGAGAAAGAATATGAGGATAAAATGCCTTATTTGTTGTGAATAACAGGGTCTAAAAATGAACATGTGTTAAAGTGTAACCAAATAATCCTGTCTTCCATGTGGTTCATACATAGGGGCTACTCCCCCACAGTGAAATCCTAGCCTTGCATTGCAATAGAAAGGGGATTCTTTCTCAGGAGGGAGTGGAGGGGGCGAGCAAAACATGAATGAATTCAGTGAAAATCGTTTGTTTCAGAGATTCAGTTTTAAATTTTATTGCTCTCAGCGCCAGGGTAATCTTGTACAGGGTGGAATGAAGGGGGTTAAAAAAAATCAACGAGGTTACAAAATGCCTCTGTAGCTGACTTGCATTTTTATTGTCATTGACCTCAGTAAATCATTGCTAGAAATTAATATAAAAATACTCATCTCTGACTCCCAAAATGCTCTGGATTATTCTTCTAAACAGCCCCACACAACTTGGAAATGTACTCAGGACAAGTGAGCCTGTGTGTCCCTGGCAAGGAAGAATAATACTGGACAGTATAAAATACCAGGCAAGGCAGCAGAGAGGAAATTGGACTTGCATTGCCTTAAATAAGCAAGTGCTGTGACAAAATTGTTTAGTTCTCTTTTGACCTTTGGAGGTCACGTTTGACTATTTATGCTATCTCCTAATGCTCTACTTCTCCCTGCCTGGTAACAATTATGTGTTTATGCTGTGCTCTGCCTTCCCAGTTGGTATATTAAACAATCACTAATTACTGCATAAAAATATACATTCCTGTTTGGGAGCTTCCTGTAAGCACCCTGCTACTTCCAAATGCTGTTTCAACAGCCAGATGAAAACCTCTGTGCTTTCGTCCTGTTGGCTGATTTGTTTAAAGCAAAGGCAGAGAAAACAAAATATTAAAAAATTGAGGTTTTTTTTTCCCATCCAGATATGGGAATAAATAGGAAGATTTGTTTTGGGGAGGAGGGAGTTGAATGATGTGGGTAGATTCAGAGTTTGTTTGCAGTGGTGTTATCACAGGAAAAGCTCAGCTAAACACAATTTTAATGGACATTTTGTGGTCGTCTTTCCTGGGGTATTTGGCCCTTTTTTCTTTCGAAGGGTATTGTTAAGAAAGCTGAGGAAAAAAAGCCTTTTTTACTGTCCTACATATGACAATTGCTGTCAAATTCAGCAGGAAAGACAATAAGAATTCAGGGTCTCAGAGTGATTACTGAGTTCTGCTGCTTTGAGAGCTCTCCCTGTTCCCACTGAGCTCCACAGAGGTTGCTTAATTCCAGAGGCTGCCAAGCCAGAGTGGAGCTAATCTAAGCTTGGATCCTGATGCTCATATTTAAGCATCTGAGTGAAAGAGATTTGATGTTTAAGATACTCAGAGATTCCATTTTCTACTGAGCAGCAGCCAGCAAACACTTTCAGAAAACATTAATAATAAGTTTTCATGGAAAGTATCCAGCTACTGTAAAACCTTTGTTTTCTTTTTTATTACTATTTTTTCTGCCTTTTTTTAAATTGTATATCCTTTAGTTCAATGCTGCAACTTGAAAATAATTCAGGCAATTTATTGTTGCTACCGTGGAGAGACAGATTGAGCAATTCCCCACACCAGGGTATTTCAATGCATTTCAATAAGGCTGTTAAGCACCACATAGGTCATGCACTTTGCCCACCTGGCTCCTTCGTGTGTAGTGCTTAAAAACATAGAAATCTGACAAAAAATTGGTTACAAAATACAATTTTCTTCTTGCACTTTTAGTTCACAAACTTTACTTCCACACTGAGCATTCCTCTGAGAAATCAGTTCATGACAATGGCAGTGCTGGGCGACTTCTCTGCTTCCTGGCTAGACTTGGTCTTTTTGCTTTTACTTTTAAGATTAATTATTTTAAAATTTTAAAATGCTGGGCAGCTGCTTTGCAATGAGTGGCTCAACCACGGCTGATTTCCCGGTGAGCCACAGAGAGGAGTCACTGGTGAAATCTGAATATTCCCTTGCTGCCTTGAGTTGAAATTCAGTCAGCAGCCTTAAACTGCTGCAGGAGAGGGGCCGGGGTGCTGGGACACCCTGAGCAGTGACCAGCACACAGGGACAGAACCCCCTGAGCAGTGACAGAATCCCCTGAGCAGTGACAGAACCTCACTGAGCAGTGACAGAATCTCACTAAGCAGTGACCAGCACACAGGGACAGAACCCCCTGAGCAGTGACCAGCACCCAGGGACAGAACATCCCTGAGCAGTGACAGAATCTCACTGAGCAGTGACAGAACCTCACTGAGCAGTGACCAGCACCCAGGGACAGAACCCCCTGAGCAGTGACAGAACCTCACTGAGCAGTGACAGAACCCCCTGAGCAGTGACAGAACCCCCTGAGCAGTGACAGAATCCCCTGAGCAGTGACCAGCACCCAGGGACAGAATCCCCTGAGCAGTGACCAGCACCCAGGGACAGAACCCCCTGAGCAGTGACAGAACCCCCTGAGCAGTGACCAGCACACCCGGACAGAATCTCTCTGCCACCGATGACGTTACAGTACGTAAAGCAGTGAAACGGGGCAGGAAAGCCATTTCCCAGGCTATTTCCTGATTTCCTGCTCTCTGCATTCCTGCACATAAACCTTTAATTCATTTCAGAATGCAGAGGTCATGCCAAAAAGGCAGAGGATAAATATACCCTTTTGACAAACAGAAGGGTGACAGCAGTTTGTAGCCAGCAGTTTCAGGCCAGGTGTTTCCCATACACTGTATGGAAATGTGGCTGTGTTGTGTTAGTGTTTCAACTGTAAACACTCTGCTCCAAAATAATTTCTTGAAGGCAAGGCAGAAATGTTCACATCTGCATTTGTGCAAGGCCATGGGTGTGTCTGTTTGAGGAGACTTGGGGTTCCAGTGACCTGGGGGCTGCACGGCATGAAAGGAGTCACAGAATCAGGATGTGCTTGTCAAATGTCCTGCAGGGAATTGCTGCTGATGCAGGAATTACACATTTCATATTCTCTTATAATGGAGCAGTGCAAATATTTGCTTTTTTAGTAACAAGGCAGCCAAAGACTTGACTGGCAAAGAGGCTGTTCTGTGATCCCTGAATATTATATTGCAAGTTTTTTGGTGGTTTATTATGAGAACAGGCTGCAAGTGAAGGGGCAGTTTTGTAACTATTATACAAGAGGAAATAGTATAATATTTCCTCTTGGACCTCAGCAGGAATTTCTCCATGGAAAGGGAGCTCAGGCCTTGGCAGGGGCTGCCCAGGAAGGTTTGGAGTGCCCAGCCCTGGAGGTGTCCCAGGGATTTCCAGAGGTGGAACTCAGAGCTCTGGGCTGGGGACAAGGTGGGGATGGGGCACAGATTGGATTTGATGGCCTTGGTGGGTTTTCCAACCCTAATGGTTCCATAATTCTGAGAAGCAGAGGGATAAGGTACAAAGTCATGACTGGTGGCAGCTCTTTGCCCAGGCCAAACACTGCATTGTTCCTTGCAGATATTTTTCAAATAAATCTTTGGGCTGTGTGAATGATGAAAGAGAAGCATGGCCTGCACTGTGCTGAGCTGAGAGTCATGCAGAGAATCTCCCAACAGGGAGAGGCAGTGAGAATTCAGCAGTGCATATGGAATCCATAGGCTCTGGTACCTGCAGCAGGGCTGCACCCCAGGGGCACAGTGGCTGTCCACGAGCCCCAGCTCAGCCTCTGGGGACGTGCCACAGTCCAAGGCAATAAAGTGCAGGAGTTTTGTTTAGCTAAAAAATCTTTAGGATTAGATGGCTCAACTTCAAATGATCCTCTGATAAGCAGAGGGAAAATACCCACCCTCAGTTTGCTGTTATTTGGAGAAGGAGAGCCCAAAGAGGAAAGGGATAACTGGGAGGGCCTGGGAGCAATGAGTTCAGGGAATTGCAGATGGTCCTTAAACCAAAAGAGCCTCTGGGCTTCCCTGCTCAGACACTGCCTTGAAAGATCTCTCAGTGCCTTTACCACTCCTGACTTTTGGTTGGTTTGGGGTTTTTTGGTTTTTTTTCCCTGAGCAAGAGAAAGATTTGATCATTCAAATAAATCTAGAATAGCACTTGCCCTGAAAGAAATCAGGAAAATAAGAGGATGGGGGGTTGATCACCCTGCTGCATAGTGCAGGATTTTGTGCTGTGAGGGACTTGGCAATGATCTGCTGGACCAAAAATATTCTGGGGTGCTAGGTGAGGATTAGGAGTAGCAAAAAAGATTGGAGAGAAAATGGATGGGCAAAGAAAACTGAGTTTATCTTTCTGTGCTCTCAGCTCCCTCCTGAGCCCCAAGGCTCAGTGTTTGTGCCGCTCTCCCAAGGGTTTCCAGTCACACCCAGGAGGGTGAGAACCCCAGGGAAAGGAGAGCCAGGGGTGGAGGGCACCCAGGAGCTGTTATCCCCCTGATCAATGGCTCCTGCCATCCAGAGCACTGGAGCTGGCTGGAAATGAACTGATTGCAGCTGCCCAGATGTCACTGGCTCCCAGCAGCTTCCAAAGTGACTTGTCCCCTTGGAAAACTGAAGGCTCTGCTGTTCTTACCCTCCTACATTGTGCCTGACATTCATGTGTTATTATCCTTTGTTTTGCCAAGGGTGCTGGCAGTGGGTGACCAACACAGACCCCCTCTGCAGCTGTTCCAAAAGCTGTTTAATAAAACCTGGGAAAGGCTACTGAGAAATAAAACAATCCCCTCTGCACATCATCATTATTACTTGCTTTAGAAGTCAACTCGGTTTCATTAGATACCAAAGTTTGAAAGCAACCTTCAAACAACCCTCCTTGCCCCTATCCTCCAAATAAAATGTGGAGGAGATAAATAGATTAGGGTCCTGTTTGCATATTGATAAGAAAAAGTACATTACATCAATGTAACCAAATATCTTATCACAGCCATTGCAGACTTCAAGGTCCCTATTAATATGAAAGCAGGGAAAGACCTGAGTGTTGAAATCAGCTCATTAAAGGGTTTGGTTCCCTCAGTTTTTATGGAGTGATGTGAGCCTGTTCATCAGGGCTTGAAGGAAGTGTGGCATCCTCTGAGATGGTTCAGCTGACCTGAGGCTCCTGAAATTCCTCGTGTGCTTCAAAGTGACTCGTGTACAGCAAAGTTTCCCTCAAACTGTGTCAGGAATTCCACCTGGCCAGCACAGCAGCATGTCCTTCATTCACCAGCCACTGGGGACTGAGGGAGCACAGTTACCCTTTCAGAATTTCTTCCCTTTTTTGGGAAGTTGAAGGGAATGAAGTGATTTTGGGAAAGGAATTTCTAAACCCAGGATGTCAGCGTTGCGAGGATGGATGTGGGTTTTGTTCAGCTCTTCACCTGACTCTGTTTTCCTCTTAGCCACCTCAAAGGTCTCTGGTATTGCTCTTTTCCCCGGAGAGCAGCAGATTTTGGTGTCCTTTTCGAGTGTTATCTTAGCTCCAGAGCTGCTGTTTTGTAGTGCCAGTGATGATTTCCTTTAGTGCTGGGCTGGGAGCAAGGACCAGGTTCTGTGCTGGGATATTGAACCCAGCCTGTGAGGAGGCTGCTGGCTGAGAGCTGCTCAGACACAAACTCTGTGACCTTCCTTCTTCCTCCTCACCGACTGGGTAACGTGATGGGATTCAACCTGAGCCTTGCACTTTATCAATTTGTGATGAGTTTTCCATTTCCAAATTTCCCCTGAAAAATAACAGAGAGAGTGGAGGAGTGTTGGGGGATCTGGCACAAAGAAAATCTGCAAACCTGTACTCAGATAAAGGACAGAAAAATAGAGAAAAGCCAAACTTGTCTATATTTAGCAAGGTGAAAACATGAAGAATTAAAAAAACCAAACCCCTGTATCAACTGAGGCACTGCCAGCACTTCCTTCCCAAAATCCGTGAGTGAGGAGCTGTCCTGGGGAACAGTAAGGCAACGTTTTCAAAGTTTCTTTTTTTCTTTCTTGTCTCAGAAAATGCGGGACTCCAACCTGAACGATTGTTGCGTGCTAAATAATATTAGCATTTAAATAGGCCAGCATTGTAGTTAACAACTGGGTGAGAGTAATGGGAGGGTGGCAGTGCTGGGTTCACACCTCTGGCCCTTTCCTACCCTCAGCTGTGCACGGAGGAGGCAGCGCCTCTCCCCCTTTGTTTAAGATCTTTGCTGGGATAATGAAGATCCAGCAGCAGCTATAAAAAGCTGAAATCCTCTCCTGCCTTTTAGCTTTCCCTCCTGTAAACCCGTGTCTTGCTCGAAATATGACCCTGATCAAGAAACTCTCCATAAGCTGCTTGAAACGCATTTAAAAATTCTCTTTTTTATTTCGTTTAATAAGCTTGACAGGCTCTTGCCCATAAGGAGGCTGCACAGAATATGTGTATACTCAGGTGTCCTCATTGTCACAGCTGAGATGTTGATATGTTGCCATGGAGGAAGGCTATTAATGAGAGGAAATTAAATTAGATCACCTCTGTGCATTTATCTGCACACAGCACAGCTTCAGTCTCGAGGAGAGGGAGTTCTTGTGGGAAAGCAATTAATAGATGCAGGTGCACAGGAAAAAAAAAATGCATTTCTTCCAGATCTCTGAAGGATGCAGATGATATTTTGGCTCTTTGACATGCTAATCACCAAATTTCACAGATACCTGCTGATTTATTTCACACAAATTTCATAATTAGCAAAATGTCTTGTTTTTCCAGAGCTCCTTTCCAAAGGTAACAGATGCAGTTGTCTAAGGTAGGGGATGGAAATCCTTTGCAGCTCCTGGATGAAGCTTTAGAGACACCCCAGCCTTGTGGGACCAAAAACCCCAAAATCCCGGAGTGCTGCTGCAGCCAGGGGTGGAGAGAGGCAAAAGGAGAGTGTGTGGTTGGCTGGGACAGGGCAGGGAAAAGAAAAAGAACTTCTGGAAACAGGACAGGAGGCCATGGGAAGCAGAGCCTTGGTGCCACCAGGAGCTTTGTGCCCCAGATGGAGATGGAGAGGGAGAGGGAGATGAGGGAGATGGAGGAGATGGAGAGGGAGGAGATGATGGAGATGATGAAGGTGGAGGGGATGATGGAGATGGAGATGGGGGATGATGGAGATGGGAATGGAGATGATGGAGATGGGGATGGAGATGATGGAGATGGGGATGGAGATGATGGAGATGGGGATGATGGAGATGATGGAGAAGGAGATGATGGAGATGGAACAGAGCCTGCCCCAGACCCCCAGAGCTCACAGCTGTGTGGGGCTGCTCAGGTTGGGTTTCCCCCCATGAGATGTCTCCAGGAGCCTCTTGTGCCAGCCCCAAGGAGCTGACTTTGCCCCTGGGGGCTCCAGAGCCAGGGAAGGTGGGCAGGAGCCTCCAGCCCCCGGGTCTGAGGAGCAAGGGAGGGGAATTGTCAGGGATCTCTGACCAACTGATTCCCACTCTGTGACAATTCCTCACTGAGTTTGTGTGATGGGGTGACAAACAAAACATTTATAACTGCAGGTAATTGTCCTCAATTTAAAAACAAGGAAACTGAGCCCCAAGGTCACCAGAATTACAGTCGGGTACAACGTGAGGTATTATCCATGGGGGGTAAAAATCCACTTTCTGGGTAGGAAATGGCACAAACTCTTTATTCTGGAAGGAAACTCAGTAGATTTTGAAAAAACTCTAATTAATATAAACTAGTTAATTATAATTATTAATTATATAATTTATCATTTTAATTATATTATTAAATTATAACTACAAAATTCTGTAAATATAATTAATATAACAATATCGTAACAATAATAAAATATACAGGATTTAAATAATTATGTCATCCAAGATTTTTCAATAGGTCTTTGACTTCTAAGTTTTTTGAGAGATGTACTTAAATTACTTTGGATTAAGAAAATGTACAGTACATTTGCCAAGGTTTTGTCCCCAAGGGGAATAAATTAAGGACAACTTTTCCTTTTCTTCTCTGCTCAGCCACAATCCAGCCAAAATGTGAACAATAAATTCTGCCCCGGGCTGAAATGCTGTATGGCAAGTGGCAGCCCAGAGGGAAATTTCAGAGATGAGCCCTGCAAAGAGGAGCTGCTGCTGATAACAATCCCTGCCAAACCTTCAGCCAGGCCTGTGCTAGTGTGTGGCACTATAATACAATTTCGTATGTTAAACAACAGATGTCAAACAGAAGAAAGGAAAGAGGCCTTTGCTTTTCTTCTGTTGTGGACCTTGTTCTTCCAAAGCAGCCATTTTTTCAGTTGCCATGACAGTGTTAATAGGAGTTTATCATTTTCCCATGCCTGCTGCATACTGATGAGGGATCAATTCCCCAGTGCTATCTGTAGGGCTGGGAAGGGTGCAGCCCCTCCGGGGCCACTTTTCTGGGGAGCTCTTGGTGCTGCTCCCCTCTAATCCGGGGCTGCTGAGGATAGGCAGCAGCCAGGGCTAACACCCCCAAAAAGTTTGATTTGCTGTTTCCTGATGTGGGCCGGGGAAAAGCGGCTGTGAAATATTCACAGAGATAAGGGATCCCTTCAGCTGCACGGGGAAAGCTGAGATTTCTGCAGATCTGGCTGAACTTCGGGCCCTGGAAACTTTAATCTGGAGCACTTTGTTTTAGGTTTGAGGGCAAAGGCAGATCTCACCTTCTGCAGGAAGCTCCGGGATTTCAGCAGGATTTTGGCAGGGCATTGTGTGAGGAGGGCGATCCTGCCCCCACCCAGCATTTTCCTCAAATCCAGCAGTGGAAATAAATGAAGAAACTGAGATTAGGGACTGACTGCAGACCTGCTGGGGTGTGATTCGAGTGATGGTGAACAGTTCTATCCTGAACGTTAAGGAACGACACAAAATCCCAGCATCACTGATGGGATGCAGAGGCTGTTCCTCCTCATCAGCTCATCTGGGAAATCTGGGATTATTCACATTTCTGCCGTGATTTATTCTAGGCAGCAAAATGAGTTTAAAACAAGACTTATTTGAGCTGTAAAAGACTTTCAAATGCATTATATATCATCACACTGATAATGCCACAGATTTCATGATGTAAATTTTTCACCCGTTTTCCTTTTGGCTTCCTGGGTTTGTTTTGCTACTATAAAACCCCAAAGAAATAAGAGCAGTTTTCCCTTTTTCTCCACACTGATTTTTTTTTTTTTAAAGAAATCTGAAAGCATTTTGGTCTCTTTTTTTTTTTCTTCATTCTTTTTTTTCTTTTTGTGTGTGTGTTATTTGCAGTTGTTCTTTTATCACTATCTTCAGGAAGCAGCATTACCATGCTGCAGATAAGAGGCACATCCAGATGTGCATATCAAAGGATGAACAACTACTTATTAAGAAAAACTTCTTTTACGCCAAGCAGGGTTCAAAGGAAGAGTAAAGTCTGAGGCATAAGCGACAAAACTGTCTGGCAATTCTGTGCATTGTCAACCTAATGCACAGAATGGGGGAGAAAACTGTTTCATGCCAAAGAAATTGCTGCAAAATGCATGTGGAAAGGCAAAAAGCCTCAAAGGGCAAAACCCCTTCTAGGCAGTGACATTATCACCCGTGCCTTTAATTTTTGTGCAGTAAAAAAAAAATTAAGTTGTTGAAATATGCTGGGGTTTGTTTTTTGGTTTCTTTTTGTCTGTAATGTAAAAAGAAAAGTTCCCAGGGAAAGGCAGCTGAAGCCAGACTCGTGATCCCATTTGGATAATGCTGGGAAATCCTTGAGCTTGCAATGAGTGTGTGGCAAAATATTCAGGTGTTACCCACCATCATAAAATATCCTGCTTTCTCTGGAAAACTAAAGGCAAAGCGTGTTCAGCTGGCTCTGTCACTGTGACCCCGGTGAAATTCAGAGCTGGCTCTGGACGTGGAGAGATCCAAGGCAGGGGATTCCTTCCCCCTGAGTGTGAGCAGCTCCTGGGGCATCCCAGTACAGCAGGGACAGGGACTGGCTTTGCTGGGAAAATGACTGGAAACTCTGCCATTTCCCACACTGCCATCTCCTTTCTCTAGGGATACCTTTCACAAAATACCAGCGGGCCAGGGGAGGACTGAGTGCAGCAAATCTGCTCTTTCTGAACAGTTCCAGGGTTTGCTCCCTGCCCTGGTGCTTTAACACACCCTGAGCTACCCTGGAGCAGAAATCCCAAATCCCAACTTCCTCCCTATTGCAACTTCAGTGGGACAGCCCTGAGTTAGAGCTGCTGTAGTGCATGAAAATCAGCTTTTCCCCTCTTTTTCTTTCCTTTCTTTTCTGTTTCCTTGCCCTCTCCCACCAAAGGTTGGGAAGACATCTCCAAGGAGGGTTTGTATCCTTTGGGGTAGAATCACTGCTTTCTGAGAGCCCTCCAGTGCCCTTGACACAGCTGGACTCTGGACATTTGAAATTACACCTCATTTCAGCAGCTGCAAGGTAAAAATGCTGCTGAGGTTGGGGAGTGCAGGACTGGGAATGTGATGGAAATGTACTCAGGACTCGTCCTGCAAACCATCAGGGAAATTCAGCTGCAAGCAGCAAGCTTGTCCCTCCTTGTTTGAAAGGCCTTTTGACAGATTGATTATTCCTAATCAATCTTTCACTGTCAGTAAATTGAAATAAAATCATATTCAGGTTCCCATCCTGGCATCAACACCACGTAGGATAGTTTAGCAGCTGGTTTAATCACTGCAAGTTTCTGAGCTCTTTTCATCTTTAGCTCTGTTGAAAATATGAGATTGCATAATGCACTCCTATGTTTTATATAACTGCCTCACATGGCTTCACATTATAATTTCACATCACTTTTACCTCAGAGTTTCTAACAGGTCAAGTAACCTTCTGATTTCATTTAAAGTTTCCATTATTCTCTCCTGAAAAGGAAAATCTAGCTCTTGTTTGGACAGCTTTGGTAACTCCAAAGGAAAAATTGGGCATTATAGTGAATACAAAAGATTCACTTTCCATGCATTAGGCTTTTGAATTGCTTTCTTAATGCAAAGTTGGACAGGAGAGTATAGGCAGGGAAAAAAGATCATTTTGTGTCCATGGTCAGATGTCAATATTGACAAAAATAAATGGAATGTAACAATAGATCCTTGCAAAGATGAAGGTCATATGACTAAAATGTCTAAGCAGACCTTGCACTGTGGCTGTATCTTATTGCTGTCTGTGATAAATCACTGGGTTCCCCTCCTTGTTTAAAACATGCAAAAAGAGCAAATCTGGGATTTTAGCCTATTAGGCAATAATAGTGACGGTGAATCTGAACTGCAGCACTAAAACAATGAAAATAAAAATAAGAAAAAGAAAGTAAGAAATCAGCCTAGGGAGGTCAGGAGCGTTGGTGTCACCGAGGTCTGTGCACATCACTCCCCACTGCAGGGTTTGAAATGTATTTGCTCCAGCCTCAGACGATGCAAAGTGCTCTCCCTGCCCAGGGCACTGGCTGAGCTCCAGTTTGTAAATTGGGTTAATTACTGATAGTCTGTAAACTCATTGTGGCTTCCACTGAGAGTTTTCCTCCGCCAGACTTTCTTGCCCAAGTCAATCCCTTTATGAAATCGGTCTCTGAGATTCTTCCAGGTTTTTATTTTGCCTGTTCATGCCATTGTTTGAAATGGAAGAGGCTGTTCAAGCCTTTTCCCCTGGAGGCTCTTCCCAAAGGGAGGAGCAGAGCTCAGCCCTGCAGGGCCCTGGGTGTCTGGGGCACCAAACCCTGAGCAAACCCTGCCCTGCTTCCTGGGCTCCTGGAAACTCCACTTTGGCCCAGCAGCTCTGGAGAATTTGGGAGTGTCACCGTTTATGGTCTCCACACGCAGTTTCTCATGGTTTTGGGGTTCCTGCCTCCTCTGTTCTGTGAAGGTCCCAGGCATTACTGATTGCCAGAGTGTCTGGGTAACTTTTGGGGGACAAAGATAAACCCTTGTGTGCCCAGTGTTCAGAAATATGGACAGACACTGGAAACCAATTAAAAAAAAAAAAAAACAAAATAAACCCACTTCAAGTACTTCAATTTCCAGCTGATTTATAGACCCGATGAAAGCTGTTTTCTTGACAGGAAATATTTTTTTTTAAATGACTCATTTTTTTTTTATTGCCACTGCAGTCTGAGAAGTTCCTCATGTCTTGCTTTATGTGACAAAAAAAGTCTGTTGAGTTCAGTGCAGAAGACAAAGCAGTGGACAAAGGTTTCCCAACCATGGCATTGTCCTCCCAGCGTGCTGACCAGGCCCGAGTTTGTTTCAATTACACTGCCATTTCCTAACTCAATCCAAAATATTTCTTCAAAAGGCTCATCTGGTTTAGGGTCATGATCGTAGGTGGAAGGTCAGTTAGCCATTTGCAGAGACATTTGCTTCTCACTCAAATCATCTTTCAGAAATCTCACAGGAATGCAGTGGTTTATGGCAGGAGGAGCAGGGCAGGGTGAGAGAGATTTACACAAAATTTCTCCAAATTCAATGTAAGTAGGAGTTTTTCCTTTTTGAGGAATGAGGTTGTTTCCCACCTCTGAAGGAGATGGAGATACACTGCTCCTGAGCACCAGAGCTTTCTGTCCAGCACAGGATTGCCAGGGAATTTATGTCAAGGTGCCTGTAATCACTTGTTCTTTATATAAGATGAATATAATAACGCTGGGCTTAGCCACTGCCACCTCTGTGTGCCAGCACAGCTCTTGTGGGGACAGGGAGGAAAAAGACTGGGGGGGAAAACCCTTAAATTCCAACAGAAACCACCTCATGATGGCTTTAATTGCTGATTAGTTAGCTCAGGGCACGGGGGCTGTGCAGGGGGTAAAAGCTGAGGGGTCCAAGTGGATCCCAGGGGGTCCTGAAGTGCCCCCTCCTCTCGGCACCTCCTGGATGTCAGTCCTGGGCTCAGCCCTGCAGGGACACTGCTGACACTCCCAGTGCAAGGCCAAGGGGCTCCTGGAGGGATTTAGGCAGATTCATTTCTCTGTGAATCTGAGCAGTGCCACTGTGGGAAATCCTTCCTCTGAACGGGCCAGTCTGGCTTCTGGAGTGCCCTGAGTGAGCTGAGGCTTTTCTGATCTGCTCTAAGTACCGTGAGCCTGTCCCAGAAAGCCAACAGTGCTGCCTCTGAATGGCAAAAGAAAAGTTTGTTAAACAGCTGGCGAAATAAACTATTTATCAGATGCAAAGAGGAGTGGGAGGATTCCCAGTGTGCCCTCAGTTGTGCTGGAAAATGTGCAGAAATTGTCTGGGTGCTTCAATTTTCTTGTTGAAAAAAATAAAAGTAAAAAGACAAGAAAGGTTCAGTTAAGTTTATTTCACAAGATTGTTTTCCCTCATTTGGAATATTTAGTGAAGTTTGGTAGGTCAACACTGTTAAAAAGATGTCAAGTGTTAGCAGCAATAAATCCGTATTGGTTTTGCTTCTTAAAAAGATTACAGTTTTCAGAAATCCATACTTAGAGATTTATCCAGAGCCAGCAGAACTTTTAGTGCCTCTCATAAAAAAATATATGGGCTGATTCTCCCCTCCTGATTATCGGTAGAGCACAACAAAAGCGTTCTGAACATGGGTTTGATGATGAGGTGTGAAATGTTTCAGTGATTTGTTTTGTGTTTGTTCCTTTCATTTCTAGATCACTCATGACAAACAGCAATGTATCAGCAGGACGAGACAATTTACCACTGCATGAGCTAAAAGGGGAAAAAAGTTCCATACATTTTATATCCCTTTTGTAGTCACTATACTGCACTAAAGATGACCGTGGGTCACAGAGCTTGTGCTCAGCACAGTTTATGTGTTTTATAACTTCTTTGGGTGATCTCACCCTGTTTATTTTAGGGTCCTTAGATAAGGATGGTGTTATCTTTCACAAAACCCCCTTTCCTGACATGATTCCAAAAATTACTTTCTCGTTAAAATTAAAAAAAAAAAACAAAAAACCCTCAGCTGAAGCTTTTCCCCCTTCTCAACTGAATGGATTTTTCCTTTGTTTGTACATGACAATTTGGGGGGGGAGAGTTTTGTGCTTCAACTGCTCATGTGACTGTGTCACATGCGTGTCAGCTACAAAAGGAGCTTTGGCATGTTATGTATAAATCTCCATTAAGAGAGAAAATAGGCAAGTTTTACGTGACTGGTATCTCATTCACAATAATGAACTCATTAACCATCTCCAAGCACTGTAGGAGCACGGGCAAAACAAGCAGCAAAAGAAGCATTTTGCTCACGCCGTGGCACCTACAGGAACAGGCAGAGCTCTCCTCACAGCCTCCAGTTCTCATGGTGCAAAGGCAGTCTGTATGAATCACAAGTTGTTAATTTAAAGGCTCCTGCCCTGATTTATGCAGGAGAGGAGCCCCGTGTGATAATGTGGTGTCTGTCTCCTGTTGTAGACACTTCACCCCAAGCAACTCTCCAATTTGTTGCCTGGTCTGACCTGAATTTGAGGGGGAGGCAGAAGTCTCCCCGATTGTGATTCATTTCATGAGAAGTGCTGGGTATCAGAGAAGGGCACTTTTATTCCCAGACTGCAGGAAGGGCTCTGATGTGTTCGGTCTTTGTTGGACTGTGAAGTATCCAACTGCAAAATGCTCTGGAAATCTTCATTCATTTCATTGCTCGTGCAACAGCTGCTCTTTCTGTAAGATTTCCCCCAGCAGGTAAATCCCTTACAGTGGCCAAAACCTAAAGGACACGAGCACAACCAAGAAAAATCACTATAAGGCAGGTTTTTGAATTTGAAACAAACCTCGCAGTTTGTTCCCAGCCCTCCCTGTGCCAAAGACACAGAATCCCTTTCATCTCCACCGTGTAAAACTAAACCCAAGCAAGCTGCTGGAACAGCCTGGCAACCTTTATCTCGTTCATCAGCATTTTATGATAATTTTGAGTTCAAACTCTGCTGAAGGCAAGTTCCTCTCTCTGAGAGTGTCACCACATCCCTGGCAGGGCACAGGTGGCTGCTTTTCCAGTAACTCTGCTGTGGGATGGTGATTACCCAGGCAAGGCTCCTGCATTGATATTCTGGGAACCTGTGTCAGGTCCTGTGCCCTCTCAGGGCTGCAGGAGTGCTCTGCTGGCCTGGGCAGAGCAGGTTTGTTCCCTCTGTGTGTTCCCAGGGCAGGGAGGTGAGGAGAGGGCAGCTCAGCCCCAGCCAGCTCTGTGCTCTGCCTTTGCACAGCTGCAGCAGGGGCTGCTGCCATTCACCTGTAAAAGCAGGAGTCTGCAGAAGGAGGAAACGGGCACATGAAGCCATCCCCTACAAAAGGTGACATCCCGGAGATTATTCTGGGTTTAAGAGGCTTTTTAATTTGTCCGTGGGTTAAAGGAAAGGTGGCTTTTGTGCAGAGGTTCTGGTAAATCTCTTTGTGACAAGAGGCAGTGGACAAGTCCCAGGGACAGATTCCCTGCAGGTGTGAAAGGGCTCTGTGCCCACCCAGAGCTGTCAGCTGAGGGCAGGATCTCTGCAAAGTGTAGCTTAGCCTCCAAAAGCTTTGATGAAACATTTTGTTTTTTTTCTTCCTTCAGTATCCCAGCCTACCTGAGAGATGCGCTTCTCTTTTCACGACACATTTTCGTTAATAATGTCGGAGCAGGGTGGACCCGGGAGGTGAAGGTGACAAATAATGAGTAGGTGTTACCCCAGGCAGTCTGCTCGCTGTCTGCACAATTTCCACTTGTCACAAGTTTGTGACACTCAGGGCTGTAATTCATTGCCAGAGGTGCAACAGGGGCTGCTTGTGCAGCATCCCCAGCAGGGCATCATCCTTCAGGAACTGAAAAGTGCCCTAAAAACCTGGGGGACCCTACCAGTGTTAGAAAGTGGAGCTCAAGATGTTCCTTAGGAGGGGGAGATTCACCAGGCCAGGCCAGGATGGGCACAACCAGCCCAGCACTGCCAGCCACCAGCGAGCCTTGAATTAACAAGGTCAGTCAGAGCTGCAGATTGATCCAGGGCTGTTTGTGCATCCTCTGAATTTCTCCTGGCTTCACTATTCGGTCTTTTGGCTTCATTGAATGGGATCCTTTTTTGGGGGGACAGTAGGAAAGTCCTGCTTGCATTGAGCCCAGCAGCAATGGCAGCTTGCCTTGATGCTCTGGGTGGTTTGCAAAGGAAGTCTTGCTGAAATTACTGGCTACCATCATAACTGAAAGGCACTTCCTTTCATGCCTCCCTTTAAATGCAGCTCTGATGCTCGCTGGTCATAAATGCAGCCTGGTCCCTGCACTTGAAAAAGCTGGGAAAGCACATAAGTGATTCTGGTATTTTCCTGTTCCCATTAAAAATGCTCAAAGTCCTGTATTTGCACGGTTGCCAACGTGATTTCGCTCTGGCCTGCTAAGCTCTTTTCACTCTACTGTAGGTCTAATTGTACAATTTTCCCAAAGAGAACCCCCAGGTTTCCCCTTTCCATGGCCCAGAATGGCTACTGCTGTGACCCTGCAGCAGGGCTCGGTGTCCCAGTGGGCTCGGGGGGGCACTTCCAGCCCCACTTCCTTCTCCAGGCAGGGAGCAGGGTCCCCAGGGCTGCCCCCTGCCCGGCACTGCCTCCCTGGCTGCTGTTTGCCAGCTCTCAGCCACACCTGCTCCAGGCCACTAACCCCTTTTATGAGGAAAACCTTAATACCTGCCAGTAAAAACCATTGCCACCCCCTGAGCCTCCCTTCCCTCCTCGGTGCCGGGAGCAAACTCATCCCTGCCTTTGGCACATTGGGGATAAACATTTCCTGGAGCCCATAAACACCTTCCTCATTTATCAGTGCAGCCAGGGATGTTTATTGGCCAGATAGAAAACTCTGATGGGATCAGTGCTCCTGCAGACTCCCTGGTCCCTGTGCTGACCCTCCCCACGGAGGGGCTGAATGTGGGGCCAGGTTGGAGTTCCCAACACGGGGCCCCCCCAGTTTTTAATTGCCCCTAGAGATGATTGCAGCTTGCAGCACGAGCTGCTGAGCACTGTCTGAGCAGGGCTGGTTTTACAGCAGTCCCGGTACGGACCAAATTGAGGGAGGTAAAAGGAAAAGGCTGGGGCGGTGGGGGAGGAAGAGGAGATCTATAAGTGGCATGTTAATAAAACTCCAGTTTGTCACTTCAGCAGCACACCCTGAGTGTAATAACTAAGCTTCCTTTCTATACCCCCTATGAGTTCCTTTGTATTGACAGATGCCATTTGTTCATTTACGACGTGATAATAAAAACCTTCAGCTTTACTGAATGTTGTTCTTTTCCTCCCCTGACACTGGGGCACCAAATGGTTTGTACTGCACTCAGCAGGCACTTTTCATTAAAGATCATGCCATGAAAATGAACTGTATTTGAAAAGCATTTAGGAGCAGAAGTTCTGCTGTTGAATAGGCTGCACAGAACCCTGCCCTGGCGAGGCAGCAGCTCCCCACGTGGATCCTGGGATGAGGGGGGTTGTGTCCAGCAGCACTGGGGAGGCCAAGTGCTCAGGTTCCTGTAGCAGTGATTCCCCATCGCTGTCAGCTTCCTGTGATTAATTCTTTTTCTAAATCTCTATCTGATTTTAAATGCCTCAACGAATCTTTCTTTGTGCTTATCAGTGCTTCTCAAAACTGATGATTTCAAAGTTGTCACACTCACGCAAATGAAGCCTAAACTGTAAATTTGGATGGCTGAAAAGGAACATTTGAATTGATAATTAAGCTTTTATCCAGGAATGCTTTAAACATGGCTCAAACCATATTTTTAAGTACTGGTCAAAATTCAGGCTGTGACAGCACCTGCAACTGTGATTTGATTTGCAAAGTTACAGAATACTTCAAATTCCCTCTGAGCTGAGCAGAACGGGAATGCACAGCTTTGGGCTGGACTCACCTTGGGAAATCAGGCCCACGGGTTTGCAGTGCTCTGTCCAAAATGTAGCACTGTAAAAAAAGTTAAAAACAAAGCCATGAACAACATTTGTTCAACACATTAATTAATTTTTACCCTGGGTAATAAGTAATATTTCCCTCCCTCTGTGGAGTCAGTTATAAGTTTAGTAGCTGGCTGAAGGTTTTGCTGTGAAAAAAAACAAAAGAAATAATACATTGCAAAGAAATAATCTGCGTTATTTCTAATGAAGAAAAAAAAAAATATTGAGGCAAAAATAATTCACCAAACTGGAACACAGCCACACACTGTACTTTTTAAATACCAACAGAGTGCTCTCAGCATTTTCCCTAGGCAGAGCTCTAGAAACTCATCACCAGCTTCTGCAAAGCTGCAGTAGGACACTGGATTATTATGGTGATGATTTAAATTAATCATATTTCGTTGTACTTTACGAAATACCTGTAAAAGAAGTGATTACTAACCACAAAAAAAAAAAAAAAAAAAAAAAAAAAAAAAAAAAAAAAAGGTCCTAATAACTGTTCTCATCCTTCCCTGCTCATCCAGGAGGGACTTTTATCACCAACATTATCACTTGTTGCCAAACAAGTACAGAGATGTTAGCCCGGAGGATGAAATAGTTTAATCATGGGGAAACAATTTGCGGTGCACAGATCTCAGCTGGCTCCCTTTCATCTGCTCGCAGTTACTCAGCGACTCCCGAAAATCTGTTTTGTAGCTGTAATAAAATTCATTCGCCACTCTCGCACGCACACACCAAATGGTTTGGCTAATTCCGAAGTGTTACAATCACCTGGAACAAAGACAGGATTCATAAGTTGGCAGGGGGAGCGTTCTGGGGTTTTTCAATCACATAAACGTGATACTTGTCTTTCAAAATAATAAATAAAGTGGAGATTATTGAGATAGGCTCCGGATTTATCTCTAGATTTACAACATCCATGTGATGATAGAATCCATATTACACAAGTGTTCTCACTCTGGATAGGTGCACTTTGACTATAAAAAGCAACAGTTACATTTATTCAATAGCCCCTTTTGCTTGCTATGACCAAACCTATGCCGTTACTTCTTGGCAATTTTTTTGTTAGAAAAGAAATCATTTAAACTTTGTCAGAGCTGTCTATCGACTTCTCATTTGCTGCAAGCCTGTTTTTTAAACTTTGATTAGACTGGCAATATCTTTTGTGATATCTGTTTAGAAAGTGCCCTGTAACACTTTAAAGCCCTGTGCATCCGAATATGAGCAGTGGAAATACACCTCTAATGTTTTTCATATTCTCTTATCTCTTCCTCTCGCACAAAAATGACTTTTGCTGGGCGCAGATAAGATCTTTATGTAAGCACAAAGCTCTGGGGTTAATTCAAAGTGTTCCTCAGCCCTTCTCAGGCTCAACTGCTCCTGGGGCCGTTATTGTGGTCAACCAGGGAGAGCCAGGGCTGGGCTCAGCACCCAGGGAGAGCCAGGGCTGGGCTCAGCACCCAGGGAACAGCCAGAGCTGGGCTCAGCACCCAGGGAGAGCCAGAGCTGGGCTCAGCACCCAAACAGAGCCAGGGCTGGGCTCAGCACCCAAACAGAGCCAGAGCTGGGCTCAGCACCCAGGGAACAGCACCCAGGGAACAGCCAGGGCTGGGCTCAGCACCCAAACAGAGCCAGGGCTGGGCTCAGCACCCAGGGAACAGCCAGAGCTGGGCTCAGCACCCAGGGAACAGCCAGAGCTGGGCTCAGGATCCAAACAGAGCCAGAGCTGGGCTCAGCACCCAGGGAACAGCCAGACATGGGCTCAGCACCCAGGGAACAGCCAGGGCTGGGCTCAGCACCCAGGGAGCCGTGGGGACCTCTGTGCAGTGAGCCACAGCCAGGGCAGGGGAAGGGACCCCCTGTCCCCTCCTGGCCCTGGTGACAGCAGCACTGCTGGGCTGAGGCCAGGCTGTGCCTCCAGGAGCTCCCTCAGCCCCTGGAGAGCTCTGGTGCTCTTGCAGAGGGGACACAGAGGCCCCCAAGCTCAGCCTGCAGGGCAGGAACTCCTCCCCATCTGCGGGTGAGGGAAGGGCAGCTGCCAGCTGTGGTGATGAGCTGTGGGAAGAGAAGGGCAGAGGGGAGGCACACCGTGCTGGCTGAGGACACTGCCCATGGCCATGGCCTCCCTCAGCTGGAAACTTCAGCCTGGAGCACCCTGTGCCTCAGTTTCCCCCTCTGAGCAGATTTCAGTGTTTCCCAAGGCCAGTGTGCTGTTGTGACACATCATATTCAGCTACCCCCTAATGGGGACCATATAAATTCCATAGCTGCTTTATCTGATGCAGCAGTCATGAGTCTGCCTGTCTGAAAGTTGCTGCTGATGATGATAAGGAAACATTCCTGCTCCAGAAATTCCTTTTTGAGGGAAGACTGAGGAAGGTCTCAGTCATGTTCTGCTGAGCAGGTGCCTGGGCAGCAGCAGATTCATGGTCACATCCCTGTCCTGGCACTCTGGGGGTGAGACTCTCTGAAAATGTGCTTCCAGGTCCCTGGAGAAGGGGGCAGTCCTCTGGCAGGCACCTGCTGCCATCTCTGCAATGCCCAGGGAGCCCTGGAGCCCGAATTTTTGGTCATCCCTTTTCAACAGACTAGGCAGAAGTTTCTGGTCTTGTGGGTTTGGCTTGTGATGTTTCTTTAAAGCAAAAGAATGGAAATTAGTTATTCTAACCTCGTTTGAAAATTAGATTTTGATGTGGTTGAATATGCATGGAAGTTCTTGACTTTGGCACTGCAATGCCCCCTGAGTTTCTCTGCTCATTTTGGGGGGCAGCTGAGGGCACTTGGATTCAGAGATGCCTTATTTCCCTCCTGTGGCAACCTAACCAAAAGAGCTCCAGATCACATATTGCTCCATAGAGAAAGGGATTTCTGGGTTACAAATGCCAATGGCAACACTGGCATGTGCCAGTGCCCATGGAAATCCTTGGAAAAATGCCATTAATGTACATGAGAGAGCTGCTGAGCCTCACAGCAAAGGTCGAGGAGTTTTTGTGTGTTTGTTACCGAATTCTCCCCTTCCCTCCCCACCTTTTCCTTTCATTCCACCTCCCAACAGCCAGTCCTGCAGGGTTAATGCAAATAACCTGTTTATTACTTCAGCAGTTCACAAGAAACATGACTTGTCTAGTTCTGTTTATAGAGCATGTAATCATTAGAATAAAATAACAACAAAGATCAAATCACCATCTGTATTTAAAAGTGACCTCGAGTCGCTCCTGGGACAGAAATGCTGCTGGGAACACCTCGGAAGCTTCGGGGACCTCAGCTGAAATCTTTTCCATTTTTAACAATGCACATCGTTAGCTTTTGTTCTGGTGGGCTTTGCTGTGTACAGTTATTTATGTTTTGTTGCTATGGTAGTTGCCTCTGGTTTTGAAAGGTGGGGATGTTTTGTCAGTCAATTGGAATCAGATTAATTGAGCTCCTTCTGATATAAAAGTCTCAAATCAATACAGTGTTCACCTTGTAAAATGCAATTTTTTTTTTGTTTGTTTAATGCCTCTTGAGATCAGATGCATTAAAATCCACGTGGAACTGACTTTTCTTTCTCTTCTCACCCCCACACTTCCCCATATGTGGTTTTGATTTTCCCCTCAGGGTACCTATGGGAGGTCTGGAAAACTCTTGGGAGCTTTCAAAGAATGTTAATATGTATAACACTGCATTTTCAGTTTTAAATACAACATGTAAAGACCTTTCTTTTTGAGGATAAACAAGTAAAGCTGCTAGTTAAAAACTATTTGTAAGAAAAAGTTCCTACTTACCATAAAAAAGCTTAATAACATTTAATTGTATTTCGTGGCATTTTGCACCCATAGTATTAAGCTTTTACAGTTCCTTGTAAAATGTCTGGGCAACACTGACTTTTAATTCTTCTAGGCTGGTTTTTAACTCTTCCTGATAAGAAATTTCTACCTAATGGTCCAGAACAGTGTCTTCTGTTCAAACCTCGAGCATTTTGTTTGCCTCGGAGCAGAATCTGCTCCTGGTATCTGCCCTGACCTAACAAACCCCATCCCTCTGCCTGCTGCTCTCTCTGAGCACCCAGATTGCAATCACAAGTGGGAGCAGAGCTTTTTGCCATAAGTAATTCTGCAGATAACAAGAATAAACATTTATAAAATCAAACTCTGAGCACCTTTGGGTAGATGGCGATTTTGTGGTGGTGATCAACAGGCATTAAGTTATTGGTTATAGCTGCACTCCCTCATTTTATCCTCACTCGAAGGGTTAGCTGGGCAGTGCTTCAGATAAAGACTGTGAAATTTGATCACTGGAACTAAAATGGATGGCTTAGCTGCCTAATCTCCTCCATCCCGTTATCATCAGCTCCCAATCCCCTCCCCACACCATCTTCAAAATTGGGAAATAGCCCCAGACTTATGGGAATATGCTGCTGGGTTAAAGTAAACAGCTCTCACAGGCTGTGTGGCCCCAACCTCCGGCACTGGTGGGAGCCCCAGAGAGGGAACATTAAATTTGGGGAGATTATGGCACGTTGGTGTGTGGGATCAGCTTGGTGAAGTCCATAACTGAGTCTAACTGATTGCCTCGATAGCAAGAGCACCTGAAAGCATCTGATAATATATTGCTAACTTGTTTAATCTGCCTTTAGCCCAGCAAATTGCCTCTGCAGGCTGAATCCTCGCAGCCAAGGGGGAAGTTTGGCCAGGGGAGCTCTGAGCTCAGCCCTCAGAGCAGCACAAAGAGGGGGAGCAGAGCTCAGGGTGCCCCCCTGCCGTGGGCACCAGGCTGGGCTGGGGTCTGCTGTGCTTCCCCCCAGACAGACTGTTCCCCCACTAATGCAAAGGCAGGGAACTCGTTTTGCAGGATGGTTATTGATCCCCTCCCTGGGGATACACTCGAGGGAGGCAGCAAGCCCAGATGTGTTTCCTTTGTGCTGGGTTTCTCCTCACCCACAGCCTGGCACCCTCCTGCTGCTGCCAGAGCCAACTGCCCAGCCTGGGAATGCACAGGGATTGCACCAGGATTGCACCAGGATTGCACCAGGATTGCTGCCTGAGAGTCCCTCATGGACCTTCCTTCACCAGCATCGCTTCATGTGGAGAAAAAATAAGTTTACTACTGACATCCCATGTCCCTTTGTCATCCACAGATCTTACTGAGCTTCACAAAGGGGAAAATGAGCCACGTTTTTATGATAACAATGGTAAAGTGCAACTAAAATCCTAGTTTAATATCAGGTGTTTATTCCGTGCTGCAGGAATATATAAACATGTAATATCCCAGATTTTGAATGTATTAGGTGCTGAAAATGTTTTTAGGACAAAAAAAAAAAAAGTGCTTTCTTTACCAAATTGTTTCAATCTCTTTGTGAGAAAAGATAACAAAGTGGGACAGAAAGCAAATGGATTGGGTTAAGAGTGTGAACCTCTGGAATTCCAGCAACATAGATTTATGATTAGATTTTGACTGGACAGCTTATTGGGCATATTGATAAAGCATCCCCATCTACATTGCGTGCTAATGCGCTTCCAACAGAAATGAGCTGGTGCTAATTAAGGCAGCTGGGATTATCTCGGCTGTTATTAGTGGGGGTTTGCCAGTTTGCCAGTGGTCTGTCGCCTCTGGGCTCCTGCTCCTGGCTGGGACAGTGTCACTGCTCTGGGAAGGGGAAAGGGCCCAGGTACCCCTGGAATATTGCAGCGGGGACGGGGGCTTGGCTTTGGTCTTCCCAGGATTGCTGTAAGGAAGGAAATGATGGCCTAATAGAATATATTCTTGTTAGAGCTAATGTATTTCTTGTCTCGTTTCAAATCGAATGTCCTCTATCCAAAAAGAGAAGCCTCAGAGCCTGCGCTCCCCATCCCCCTTACCCAGCCAAGGACATATTTAAAACTTAAGGGCAAACGTTCCATAAAACACTGCCCAACCCTCTGCAAATTCCCTGCATAACTCTCGCATGCATCCTCTAACTTTAGTCCATCCCTACCCCAAAGTTGTAATTTGCCCTGCAGTCCTTTTCTCTCTCTCTCTCTCTTTTTTTTACAATCTCTGAGCTGGCAATTAGTTCAAGAGATGCACTTAGAGCTTCGCTTCAATTACAGATCCCTCCTCTCAAGCCTCTGCTGCTCGATGCTAATTTAAACGCCCTTTTGCATGAAGCATCAGTCCGGATTCTTTAATTGTTCCCTCCTTATCGGAGATTTGGCTCATGCTTTCCACCCATGGGTGTGGCAATCACAGTCCCAAAGGCGAACCGGGACGGGGTTTTGTTAAAGAAAATCCCCTGCGGTAAAATCAGTAAAGCTAAAGGAAAAAATAGCAGTACTAGAGCCGACCATGAATGCAGACTTTTTCTCTCCACAGAGCTGACAGAGCTTCCCAAGAGGAGCAAACGGTGTCATCTGCGTTTTAGAGGAGCAGGAGCTGAGCAGAGCAGAGAGCTCCATCTGACAGACCCGGCCAAAGGCAGCGCTGAGCTGGAGCCGCACGCGTTTGGAGCAGTCGCTGCCCGAGCCGTTCTTTATTCCGGCTTTTCCTGGATAGGGACATAGAGGGGTGACACAGCAAGGCCCAGCACGGCCTTTGTGGATTTGGTCTGAAATACATGCAGGGCATGTCCTGAGTGAAATGTTTCCCCCGCTGTGAACCTCAACTCTTGCGCCCTTCGGTTTAACTCTGTCCGTGCATGCCAGCCTCCCGAGGGGTCCCCCGGCCTTGCAGAGCAGATTCGAACAGCACGGCAGAGAAACACGAGGCTGGGGTGTCAGACACTGGGGTACCAAACTCTGCCACCGGGAGAAGCAGCACAAGGTGCCCTTGAGAACTTGGAAGAAGCTGTGCCTGTGTCCCTGCCAAAGCCAAAACTCGAATATGACACTTTGCTACTCCTCAGACTCCAAATTCCTGCTGCTGGATATTAAGCATCCCCCTGGCGAAGTTAAAGCAGCTCATAAAAGTGTGAAGCAAGAAGTCCAAACTAACACGGGGACTGTTCCATTTTCTCTGTGTGGCCATAATGGGGTTATTTATGGTACATGTAGGAAAGATTAAAGGTTTTCATAATAAAGGAAAGCGAGAGCTCAAGAACGGGGTGCCTCCTAACAGCACTGACTCTCAGGACAGGATAAATCACCCAAGCAACCATTAAAACTTCAAGAAGATTGCTTGTAAACCTCCCAAGCCATGCCAATAAAGCATGTTCCTTGCCACGGAGCAGCGCAGATGGTGGAGCTCAGCAGTTTGCAGAGCTCAGGGCTCCTCCCGGTGTCCCCCTGCTGTCCCCCTGGAGGGCACAGTGCCAAGGCAGCCCCGGGAATCGCTGGGATCTGCACGGGTGGGATCACAGCGGGGAGGGCGCACCTCCCAGGCAGAGCCCATCCCAGAGCCATTTCTGCCCTCGAAGCTCCAATTCTCATTGTGCTGCTTCTCGGGGGTCTCCCATCATAACACAATCTCCCAGACACGTTTTATGGGCTTCAGGAAGTTGGGAAAATATTCCAAGGCCCTTCAAGGTTCTGGTTCATTTGCATTTTAAAAAGTCAAGTCTGCTCGTTCCTTCCACTCTGAAAGACCAAGGGAAAAGTGCAATAAATCACAGTTTAAGTTGTGTGTGGCACAGCATCAGCCAGGGATCCTTCCACCACAGAAAAGCCCCAAACAAAAGATTTTGTATTGTTTCTCCTCATCTTTTTGTTGTTTGGTTGTTTGGTTGGTTTTGGTTTTATGTTGGTTTTTTCTTCCCCATTTCTATTTCAGGAAAACCCAACCCAGATTTCGAGGTGTGACTTGCTCTGGCTGGACAGAGGTAAGTGCTGAGGAAGGTGAGGAAGGAGTTAATCTGGGATTAATCTGGGATAAGAATCATTCCCAGAGGTGGATCATGCCTGGTCCAAATTCTACAAGTGGATTTTTCTCATGTTTCCTTTATTTTTCAAGCCTTGCTCAAGAGATGTAACCAGATCCAATTTTCATGTTAATTCTTAAACTTGATTTAAGAGAGTGAGGTAAATTCTGAAGGGTCCCAATTCTGCAGACTGCAGGATCCCCACGGGGGTGTTCAGTGATTTTCTGGGGAGTTCTGGTAACAGACTCAACTCCCACAGAAACAGCTTGACTCTTACTGGGGGATTTCTGCTGTTGTCACATAATAAATCCCAATTCCTATAATAAAAATAAGGAAAATCTACAAATATTCAAACCTTTGATAGTTAAACAATTGTTCAGATTTTGGGAAGCATTTTTTTCCAAACGACATAATCAAGTCTTTCTGGGACAGAAATGAGATAAATATCTCATAAATACATTACCATTGGTCACCTGTGTAAATCAATGGGAGTATGAGAATGACAACCAGAGCATTAGCATTTTTTTTTTTTCAAGGAGTAATTCTAAAGCTGTGCAGGAGGAATTGTCTCATTCAGTTGAAATCCATGGATCGTTGTTGGAGGACTTTGGTGCAAACTGGGATTTAACAACAGGAGGAGATGGATCCAAAGCTCCTGTCCACACAAACCAGGCTGTCACAGAGTGCCAAACAACCTTCAGACATCTCAGTTATCACAGGCTGCCTGCAGGCCTGGCTTTAAATTAATGAATATTCCAGTCCCCTGAATGAAGGAATGAAGGAAAACTTAGAGGAGCTAGAAAAACATCTCTCAAAATCAGGTGATAACATCACCAAGCCAAAACCCTGCATCCTTCTGGGGAGGGAAAATTAAGAAATATCAGTGCCCAAACTCTCCCAGGTGGCTTGGGTAGCAGCTCCAGTAGACACGAGCACTGGGATGGCCCCGGGGTGCTGGGGGTCACTGGGAATTTGCCCCCCAAGCAGGTGGAGCCAAGTGGAGCTCACTGGTGCTGCTCCACGGCTTGCACTGCTCCAGGAAACCGAGTCCAGCGCTTGGCACCGAGTGGGGAGAGGGTTTCCTGTCTGCAGACACCAAATTGTGCTTCCTGGAGGGCCAAAGTGCATCTGCTTTGTCTGTGGGAAGGTCAAAAGCACTGAAGCATCAGACCTGCAGGCAGACCAGAGCAGAAGTGATTTGGGAGTATAAAAAAACTGTGGGTAATGTGAGTCAAGTCCATGAAAATCCCATTCCTATTTATTTCTGCAGCCTTACTCCACAGAGGTTTGTGTGTTGCCAGCACAGTGTCAGTACCTGATTTTATTTTTATTTTTATTTTCCCCCTGAATTAACCATCCAGAATCCTGCCAGAAATGCCCATGAGATTTGAAAAATACCTGGAAATCTTTCAAAGGACCCCAAAGATAACTGCACTGGGTCTTCCATTGCATTTCCATTTTATGGCATCTTTTTATATTCTGCAGTAGCCTTTTCTGAATAAAAATGAGACAGCCTCTTAAGAGGCCTTTTTATTATTTGCATTTGGCAAAAACAGCCTTAATGAGCTGTTAAGAGTCATTCCCCAGCCCTATTGTTGGCGATGCATGGGAGCCTGTAAAGTGCTGAAAAGCCAAAAGACAATTTATGATCCCTGATCCTATCCCTTCCTGAGACAATCCCACAGAAAGGAAGATATCTGGGGAGTAGGAAGTCCCATTATTTAAATGCCTGAGTAAGTTTTACTGGAGTCATAACTGTGGAATTCGCTATTTTCATTTCAGAGGTGCCCCAGCCTGCGCTCCCCGGGACGGGAGCGATGTCCCCGCCCGTGCCCCGAGCTCCTTCGGATGTGCAGCGCTGGAGAGCAGGGGGAAGACTCAGGGAAAGCTCCCCTTTCATTCCTGGCGTGGAATAAACTGCAAGCAGGCACAGATCCCTTTGTGAAATTCCCGTGCTCAGCCCTGCGCGCACCAGCCCGGCGCACTCGGGCTGCGAAGTTCACAGGAACGCGAATTTCCTCCGGTGTGGGACTGGGGGGTTACTCAGCACCGGGGAAAAAACCCAAAATAAGAGTTCCTCCAGAGGGATGTGAGGTTCTGGGCACTGCCAGCAAATGTCAGAGGTGTCTGCAGTGCCCGAGTGCTCAGGGGATTGTCACAGACTCGTGCCCAAGGCAGAGCTTGGTGTTACCCCTGACACCCAGAAAAGAGCAAATACTGCACCCTCGTATGGTGCCCTACTGTAAATGAGAAATGTCCACCTCTCCCCGGGCTCGCTGCATCCATCAGCTCCCTGCCCGTGGCTCCCGGGTTTGTCTCCAGGACAGGAATGGATCCTGGCTGTACTCTGGCTGAGCAGAGATGAACCAGAGAGGCTCTGCAGCAGCAGGATCGCTCCCGCTTTGGGGGCTGCAACCACTTCTACTCCTAACCAAAACAAGGAAGGTAGTTAAAACAATGAAATATTTAAAAGCCTCTCTTAAAATGTCAATTTTTCTGCAGGAGATCTTCTCTTTAAACAAAACCAGAGCATCTCCTGCACTGAGACATTCCCATTCCTGGCCAGGTAAGCCCAGCACAGCCCAGGTGTGCAGTGACAATCCTGTAGGGACACCCAGCACCAGGCACTGGAGCAGCTTTAAGAGGAGGGAAAAGTCCTTTAAATCCAATTAAACCACCTGGGAAAAGTGAATATAGTGATTGACCCAAAAAAAAAAAAAAAAAAAAAAAAAAAAAAAAAAAAAAA